>MU228180.1:1163127-1177552 GCA_018584345.1 Thuja plicata | reverse complement strand
TGTCATCGGTACTAAATGGATATTCAGGAACAAGCTGAACAAGAATGGAGAAGTCACAAGGAACAAAGCAAGACTAGTATGCAAGGGGTATGCACAAGAGGAAGGTATAGACTATGGAGAAACCTTTACACCCATTACTAGGCTAGAAGGATTAAGAATACCACTTGCTTATGCTGCATACAAAGGATTCAAGGTATATCAAATGGATGTCAAGTCAGCATTCCTAAATGGAATACTTGAAGAAGAGGTAAACATTGAACAACCAGAAGGGTTTGTAGATCCAGACAAGAGGAACATGGTATGTAGACTTCTCAAAGCCTTGTATGGATTAAACAAGCTCCTAGAGCTTGGTATGAATGACTTCATTCCTATATAATAAGTATTGGATTCATAAGGACTAGTAAATATAGTAATCTTTATTTGAAAGAAGATACTAATGCTAACACTTTGATTGTTGAAATATTTGTTGATGACATCATATTTGGAGGCAATGATATACTATGTAAGTCATTTTCAGAGGAGATGAGCAAAGAGTTTGAGATGTCTATGTTTGGAGAGATCAATTTCTTTCTTGGTCTATAGATCATTCAACAAAGTGAAGGTATTTTTATTACACAGTCCAAATACAACAAAGAGGTCCTGAAAATATTGAAGATGGAAGATTCCAAACCAGTTGGAACACCAATGGCTACTGGATGCAAATTAAAAAAGGAAGACAAGAAAATAGAGGTAAATCAGACTTTGTATAGATCAATGATAGTAAAACTCATGTATGTTGTACACACTAGACCAGATATTGCACATGTAGTAGGAATTGGTGCTAGATTTTATGCTAACCCTAGAGAATCACATATGATTGCTATAAAAAGAATTCTAAGATATCTCAAGAATACTGAGGAATTTGGCTTATGGTATAGAATAGAAGGAAAATTTGAACTAAAAGTGTTTACTGACGCTGATTGGGCTGGAAATCTTGATGACCGAAAGAGCACAATTGGAGGAGCATTCTTTATGGGTGACAGACTTGTCACATGGATTAGCAAGAAGCAAGGATGCATCTCATAGTCTACTGTAGAAGCAGAATATGTTGCTACTGCTGCAAATTGCTCAAATATTGCATGGATCAAACAGTTGTTGGAAGGTATGCATATGAAGATCTCAAAACTAGTGATTATCTATTGTGATAACACCAGTGCAATAAAAATTTCCAATAATCCAGTCATGCATGCAAAGACTGAACACATTGCAATCAAGTATCATTATTTAAGAGAATGAGTTCAAGAAAAAGAGGTGATACTTGAGTATGTGAAATCAAAAGAACAATTGGCTGATATCTTCACCAAGCCACTACCCAAGGATACATTTGAGTACTTGAGAAAGAGACTAGGGGTCAAACCCTTGTCTACCAGTCAGTAAAGGACTAAAGGCTGCATTAGCCTATATATTATCTTAATATCATTCATGTTGATGCAAGCAAAAAGATGAACTTCAAGGCTACATCTATATACAGAAAGGTATATATCAGAATTGAGCACCAGATCATATTGTTGTATTGCTGATGGATAAGGGAAATTCAAGGAATATATTGTGGATAGAAGAAAATAATTGTTTGACATGAATGTCAGATATTTGTAAAATATTTGTTTGGCATTCTTGTCAAAGGGAGAGAATGTATCCATATTATCACAAGAAATTATTCATTATCAGATTACTCCGAACAGGGAGAGATCATATCCAAAGGGAGAGAATTTGTATGAAGGAATCATATACAAAGGGAAAGTTGTTGATAAGAGACAAAGACATCAAAGAAGAAGAACAGTCAAAAGAGAGAAATTGACACAAGAAGAGAACACAACACATCAGTACAAGAAACACAGAAAGCTGCAAGAATCAAATCTAAGCTAACACAGAGCTTACCAGCGGTCAGACATTTTTATCGGTTATCAAAACAAACTATTTGGTAATTTGATGAATCTCAGCAATTGTATTTCATATTGTATTAGAAATAGTATAGTATGATAATATAGTATGTTACCATCAATGCCAAAGGGAGAGATTGATGACATGTAATTGATTGAATTTTTGATAATGTTAAGTTGAAGATAATGCAAGGTATTAAATCAGTTAATGGTTTGTATTGTCATTGATGTCAACTTGATATCATCTATACAGTCATGTACATAATCCCAAAGACTTCAGAGAATCAATGGAATAGAGATTATGCTTTCAGCAATGCATAAAAGTCAAGTATTCACTAAGTGACAAACAACAACGATGGAGTGCACACCATCGGTAAAGGCAAAGAAAAAGTCATAGTGATACCCGACGAGCAAAATACAATGTTGCCCGATGAAGCAAAATCATAGTGATACCCGATGAGTAAAATCCAATGATTCCCGACGGATGGAGATCCCGAAGCTGACTAGAGTCACACCGACGGAATTGGCAGTTGTCACCGATGACTAACTGCGGAGTTGACTGACATAACAGAGAGTTCATGAAATGACAAAATATCTAGCTAGCAGAGCTTAAGGATAGACTTAACTAGTTTTTTTATTTGTTTTATTCGACCAGAGTTAAGTAAATGATTTAAAGAATATTTATACAGTTGGCAAGAAGATAACTATGAGATAAATCAGGAGTTAAAGCCATAAATCAAATTGGCTGGATTGTTTTTCATGCCAAGAATCAAGAATTAAGGAATATCATGTCTATATAAGAGACAAGCATAATTAATTTCCACAAGCAATCACATACACGGAAGGGGATTGAATAGAAAGAGGATGCTGAAGAGAAACTGGTGAAGGATAACTTCACACAGTCCTGATCAATCAAGCTGAAGGAGAGCTAAATAATTCTGCAGACACCAACGAACAATGAAGTACAGCATCATAGAGTAGAAAGTGTAGAGAACAAGGAATTAAATTGATACATTGATCAGAGAGGTATTGTACTTAAATAGATCTGAAAATCTGCAATTCAAGTTGCATTAGAAATAGGTCATAGTGTTTCAGTTTAACCATTGAAGCATCAAGTCTCTTAACAGAGTAGGACTTAACTGTCTTCTATAATTGAGGTATATCCTAACAAATTGCCAAAAAGGTTGATTCATGAAAGTAGCATTGAAATTGCATAAAGCCTATTGACAACCTAAGAAGAAGGTTGATTCAAGGATGGTAGCAAGATTTGCCTAAAGCCTATTGACATTCTAAGAAGGAGGCTAATTCAAGGATGGTAGCAAAATAGATGTCAGATACTAAGTGACAACCTGTATATATAAAATCCTCTAACAAGGTCGCACTTAACAGTGTGTTTGTAACCTTTAATAGGGTTGGTTCCTAACAGGGCTCACTCCAGAAAAGTGAAAATTTGGGGTACCGGTCCCAGTGGTTTTTCCCTTAATAGGGTTTCCACATTAAAATCTGTGTGTTATGTGTGTATGGCTTATTACTTTATTGTTTTACATTTCACATATGCATTTCTGGATTGATTGGTATACTTTGCATATTTACTGAGTATCGGTAAATAGTTTTACTACTTATTGGTTATCAAGGAGAATAAGGACAGGCAAGGTAAACTGATAGAGAGTTAATTATTATAAGTATTTCATGGCATGCATCTTGTAGGGACTTAATAATCTGAGGTGTATTGATTGGTGGTTAAAGATTAAAGCATAGATTTTTGAGGCCACTAATTCACCTCCCCCCTCTAAGTTATTACCAATAATATATATGCATATATATACACATATATGCATATATATACACATGTATATGCATATATATATGTATATATACACATATATGCACATTATACACATATATATGCACATATATGCATATATATGCACATATATGCACATATATGCACATATATACACGTATATGCATATATATGCATATATACATGTATATATACACATATACATGCATATATACACATATACATGCATATATACACATATATACAAACAATATATATAAAAAAACATTATAATGCATATATACAAACAATATATATTATAAAACAATAAAAAATGCAAATTAAAACTGTGAAAAACCTAAATAGAGACATTCAGAAAAACGGAAGGCCCACACTGTCTGTCGCTTTCAACCCAGCCGAAACAGTGAAAATGACTGTTTCGGTGGGTTTTAAATTCTGCCCAAAAAAAACCTACTTACTTTCGATCGAAAGTACTTACCTACTTTCGATCGAAAGTAAGTAGGTACTTTTGATCGAAAGTAGCTTTTGATCGAAAGTAGCCATTATAGGTACTTTCGATCAGAAGTATCTCACTTTCGATTGAAAGTTTTTATTTGTTTCGATCGAAAGTAAGATGAATTTTTTAGTGGGCCACACTTTTCGGGGTGAATTCCTTCCTCCTGAAAAGTGTAACCCACTATTGTGGTATTACCCATAGACATTTCAAACTCTTTGCTCATTTCATTAGCAAAGGATTTGCATAACAATTCATTTCCCCAAAAAATGATATCATCAACAAAAATTTCAGCAATCAGAATATTACCATCGGTATCTTCTTTTAAGTACAGATTTCTATTTTCACTTGTTCTAACAATTTCAATGCTAATGAGATAGGAGTGAAGTCTTTCATACCAGGCTCTAGGTGCTTGTTTTAATCCATACAAGGCTTTATTTAGTCTACATACCATGTTTCTCTTGTCTGGATCAACAAACCCTTTTGGTTGTTCAATGTATACCTCTTCTTCAAGTATTCCATTTAGGAATGCAGATTTGACATCCATCTGGTATACCTTGAATCCTTTGAATGCAGCATAAGAGTGTTTCTATCATCATGCAATTATGCTCATGCTTTACTCTTAATTTCTCAAGAGTGTGAGATCCTGTAGGAAACACATATTCAGTATCTAAGAATTGAACAATATCATTTCCAATACCTGATAGGTGGATTCTTATTCTGCTTTGCCATGATGCAAAGTTGTCTTTATTCAACTTGGGCACATCTTGTCTTTTTATCTTGTGATCATTTTCTTGAGTTGTTAAACTCCCTTTCCAAGCACACAAGCTCTGATACCAATTGTTAGTAATAACTGAGAGGGGGGGTGAGTCAGTGGCCTCAAAAATATTCCAATAATCAACCCAAAAACTTAGTACCACAATATTAAGCCTCTAGTTATCTCATGTCCTATAAGATGAATGCCTTCAAATACAATTATCAAATTACTACTGCTTGGAATGCTTTGTTAACCTCTTACTGTATGTTTACCGAATAGCAATCTGTTAATTTACCGAAAGACATTAAATTATCTAGACTATACCGATCAATCCAGTTGAGCTATGTGTAATGCAAAATAATAAATTAATGACTCATAAACACATTGACAAATGGATTTTTAACGTGGAAACCCTGTTAAGCGAAAAACCACTTGGGACCGGTAACCCAAAAGTTTCACTCTTCTGAAGTGAGCTCGGTGAAGAGCCAACCCTGTTAATGGTTGCAAACACACTGTTAGGTGTGACCTTGTTAGAGGATTAAAAATTTTAGTCTGTCACTTGATATCGGGCATCTCTATGCTACCTTTCTTGATTAAACACTCACTTGGCCTGTCAATAGGTATCTGGAATCTCATGCTATTATCATGATCAAAATTTTTGATACTCCTTGGGATGTATTACAATATAGAAAGGATCTTTAAATTCCGCTTGGTTAAGAGAATTTTTGAATCAATGGTTAAACTGAAACAATATGATCTGTTCACATATACAACTTATATTTGCAGATTTTCAGATCTATTGTAAGCTCATAAAACTAATCTAATGAATATGTCCTTTTAATACCTTTGCTCCACTTTAGTTCTACTCAGTGATGCAATGCTCTGTTGCTCAGTGTCCACAGAAATCCTTAGCTCTTTCCTTAGCTTGATTGATCAGCACTGTATGAAGTTGCTCTTCATCAGTTTCTCTCTAGCATCCTCATTTTCATTCACTCCCCTTAATTCGTAATGAATTAAGTTTGTCTCTTAAATAGACATGATATCACCGTTGTTAGGTTCTTGATTTTCTTGATCTTGGCATGATCCACAATCTTAGTCAATTAGATTTAAAGAAAAACTCATGTTTTATCTCGTAGAGATCTTCTTGCCAATTGGAAAAAACAACTTTAAATCCTTTACTTATCTCTGGCTTTATCTTGTCGATGAAAACAATGATAACTACCAGTTAAGTCTGTATTTAGCTCTACAAACTAGATATTTTGTCATTTCTAAACTCAATTTAATTTCGGTCTTTTAAATCTTTGATAGCTTCGGTCAACACTCCAGTTCTCTTCGGGCTTCTTCGTTGGTTTACACTATGTTTCTGGCCATCGGTTATGCTTTTGATTCTAATCGTCAGTAATTCTCATCAGTATTCTTGCTAGGGCATCACTGTGACTTGACTTTCGGTGATCTCTATCCATTGGGTTGCACTAGCCATCGGTGTTTGAAGTCACATTGTGAATGCTTGTCTTTTATACATTACTGAAAGCATAGTCTTTATCTCTTTGATTCTCTAAATTCTTTGACACTTTGATTATAACCGATTAGATTATATCAAGTTGACATCAATGAAAATAAAATCCATTACTAATTTAATGTCTTGCATTATCTTTCTACATTTCAGTGATCAACTTAACATCTTCAAACATTCAATCAGTTACATGTCATCAGATAAGATCAAGCAGACTATTGGTTTGATTGTCAAGATTCACAGTAGGAGATCGGATATGGAAAAGACTATGGAATTAATTTAGGGTTGTGATTTTTGATCCCTTAGACCGATGGTCTCGTGCACTTCATGAAAAATATTCATTCATTCATTCAATGTCATTGATTAAAATACTAATTCACTATAATATTCATTAATTTCTTATTTACAAATAGTATATAATAGATTTTTTCATAGAAAATTGTAAAATCTAGCAAAAAATTATTCAATGTGTATAATACCTTAATATCCCCACCTTCATAAATTGAGGTTGAATAAGGTAGGAGAATTTTATTGCTCGTGCTTTTTTTAATCAAATTTTTTTAAATTTTAAATTTTATATTGAAGAAAGTTAGGTGGATTTGAATTTGGTATTATAGTGTTTGTAGTTACAATGTGTGCTTTATTACATCAAATTTGTGACCATAATTGTTGTGTATTTACATCATGAGAATGTCTAATTAGTTGACAAATGCATTTATTGATTATGGGTGCTCTCTAGAAGTTTTCATTTATTCAATTAAAATTTCTAAAACACTTCCAAATGTCATTGATTAAAATACTAATTCATTATAGTATTCATTAACTTCTTATTTACAAATAGTAAATAATACATTTTTTTTAATTGTAAAATATAGGAATATTTATAATTCTAAATTTTAAGGATAAGACTTTCTTAATATGTGATGTAGATTTTGCACTTCAC
The DNA here is from genome assembly GCA_018584345.1 of Thuja plicata. Taxonomy (NCBI): domain Eukaryota; kingdom Viridiplantae; phylum Streptophyta; class Pinopsida; order Cupressales; family Cupressaceae; genus Thuja; species Thuja plicata. The sequence goes on along the minus strand of MU228180.1, from coordinate 1,170,123 downwards.
TCTATAGTTAGTCTACATTTATTGAGGAATCCAATTCCCATTAAGGATTTAGAACTCACTTAATGTTTTGTGGAAACAACTAATATTTTATTTTTATGTGAATTTAAGGTCTTGCCATTTGATTCTATTAGAGCTCGTAAATGTTGGATCAAAAGAAATGATTGTTCCTAGATGTTTTAAGAGAGCTTGAAACATTTATCATATGTATTTATTAGCTTAATGTAACTATTTAACCTAATGGATTTGAATTTTTCCATTTGTTGGATCAATTAGTTTTTATTAAAGACTGATGAACACACTTTCGATGCTAATAGGGGGTGAGTCAACATAAAAATAAAAATACTAACAACTAACTTATGTTAACACCACAAGAAATAAAACACAAGAAAGAACTGATCTAGTAACACAAGAACGCCAAGATGTATGTGTGGAATATCCAAACTGAGAAGAACCACGATGAGCACTTGCCCACAAAGATGATTCACTGAAGTCTATGATCTAATTACAAAAGATTAAGAGATCATTTCTCTGGAAAACCAATCAAAGGCTCATTACCTATACAATGTAATAAATGTGAATAATGAAGAAGGCTCACTACCTTACAATACAAATAGGAGCTCACTACTCTGGACTTGCATATAAAGGCTCACTGCAAAAGTAGCAATCTATAACAACAACTCAAGTAATCAAGACTAATTATCTCAAAGTACTTATTCTCTTTCAAAGTAGATATTAAAGTATTCTCCTACAAATACAGCTGATCTACACAATTTTGTCTTCACAAACAACAACCTTATTATTGCCTTTTCTTCTCTGGCACTGTCACTTATTCTTCTCTAGATTGATTGTTGAATTGGTTCACACACTTAACTTGTTTCACACCTTGCATACATTTTTCTAAGACATCAAATGAATTTAAATATAAGATAAATCATTGGAGATTACAATAAGGTCTGCCAAACCAAAAAGGATATTACAAATAAGTTCCATGTTGACCAAAGCTAAACAAGATCATTATAAAAAATATCCAAACCAAGGACCCAAATAGATAGGCAATAAATATTAAATACATAGGTCCCATAGAACATGAACCCATCCAGATAAGATAGAAGCATTAAGTATAAGACCCAGACCTAAATCTGATATTTTAACAATCAATAAATATATCACCCATATCTAAAACTAAAAGCACAATCCAGCCTAGGAGAAACATGGACCAAGAAAATGCTACACATGCCCTGATGCTAGATGCACAATCACCAAAACATCAACCAAGAATAAATCAAACTTACATATAAGTAAACTATCAACTGCCAATGATAACTAGATCTCCACACACTATAGTGAGATATATACGCCACAACGAAAGCCATATCCATATGACACATCAGATGTCATGTTAACATGCCACGCAAAAAGTTACCACACCAAATTCTCATATTAGAACAACTGGAAAGATCAAAAACTCAAGATAATATAGTCTCTAGAACACTAGGAACATATACGTGATAACCAAAGAACACCACAACCAAGACCAAGTCTTGAATTTATCTAAATTAGTAGCAACATGACAAAAACCATAATTTACAGAAGAGAATCACTATGAGAAAGGAAAGTAACTACTACTGTGAAATTGTCAACTAGAATACGATATAGTGCTACAAAATATATTCAAACCAAGAAGTCATCTAGAAATAAGAATATAATATAGGAGCACTGTAGAACACTGTTTGCACACGAACATAGGAAAAATTATTGTCTTCCATTGTTTTGAAATCATATAGGTAACATACATGTTAACATACTTGTCCTCCACTATTCTAAGACCATATATGATACATAACTATCTTCCACTTTACTAAAGGTTCAACATACATATCCCATCATCCAAACTACAAAGCTTGAGGGAGGATCATCAAGCTCATTTGGAACATATAGAACACAATGTTTGACATCAATGATGACACAATATAATAAACATTTATTTTTAACAATCTCCCCCTTTTTCATTGATGAAAAAAAACCACCAACAATATCAACTTCATTATATTTCTCCCCCTTTAACATCAAGGACAAAGGCTAGGAAAATATCCACTCATGCATAACTCTAATAACCATCATCAATTTAGAAATCTCTTCATGCAAAAATGCACCAATTTGATGTACAAAGTTAGAAAAAGAGAGGGGAAACCACCCCAAGCATTTCTAGAGAAAATAGAAATTTTAATCATATGATAAAGCATGTCTCCAAAAAAAATAACCAGTTCTTTGGATTCATAACTATCTTGACCCACTCTTCTTTTTTCTTTAAATGTGCCTCGACATTAGTTCTTATAGTATCAAATAGATTTATCAAAATAACTTCAAACTCAACCTTCTCTATGTGATAGTATTTTTTGTCTTATTTTAATCGATTAGTAGAGAAGCAGTCCCACAAACTTATCAACTGATGAATAAAAATATTGTTATTCAAATTTTTCTTAATTTGCTAGCCACTAGATACACTAGACTTCCAATTCATGCAAGAAAGAATTATTATCAAAATGAATACCTTTATGAACCACAAATTATGAAACTTTTCTTTAGATGATGTTAGGGTCAGTTAGAGTCGCCTTTGTTGAAGTGTCAAAGACCCTTGATAATTCTTTGATTTGAATCTCTTTAGCACGTTCCCTTGAAAGTCTCCCCTTCTAGTAGCTCTTTAGCACATTTCCCCTTCAAATTTATTAAGTTCAAGTTCAGCCGTTCTCAGACTGATCCGTTACAATGCTCAATTATCACTTGAACCACTTCAAACCTCTTTGAACTCTTGTTCAAAGTAGTTTGAAGTAGTTCAATGAATGTTTTATCTTCTAACGTCTATTTTCTGTAGGTGGGCCCCAGCCTATGTTACCTTATGGAGGTGAACCACTTTGAACCTCTTTGAACTCCAGTTCAAAGTAGTTCGAAGAGGTTTAGAAATGGATTGCGGGTAGAGTCATCAAGTAATAAAATAATTGATGGGACCCATGATGTGACCTGGCGGCGTAATGATGATTAAGTTTTGAGAAGGTTATTTTTGATTTGACGGGAGCCACAGGGAAAACTTCCAAAAAGATCTGGGGTGGCATTTAATAACATTTTTAGCACGAGCAGAGGATTTTGTTTGAGGTATGATTAATAATGATATTAAGGGTGGCAGATTCCAAGGATGCCTTATTGCTGAGTCATTACATCTCACATCATCAAAATTTAATGCTCCCGACTTATGCTCATTAAAGTCGGTCTCTTCGGGCATTATTTCAAAAATATAAACAGCTCTGTAAGTTCTTCTTTCCTGATATTTTTCTGCGGAGTCTCGGCTGTGGAGAAGAATTTTTTTTAAGTCTACGTAAAACAGGTAGCTCCCGAAGCCTTTTCTCTTTTCCTATATATGTTTAACATATTGATTCAAGAGGGGGGGTCATCTGGGTTTTTATTTCTGAAGAGAAGATGAATTCTAGTTTGCATTTCTTCAGGAATGTTAGAAATATGCAGTGCAGAGCTCCTACTATCTCAGAAACAGACCTACTAGGGATTCCAGTAGAAAAAATGACAGTGGATTATACAAACCATGCAGCAGAAGAAAATACCTGAGAATTCTTGTCGAGTGGTTTATTAGAAGCCGCGGCTTTTCCTCCATCAGTTGTATGCCCAGAATTAGTTCAACAATGTATTAACAGATATGATATTAAATCCAAGTGCATTTTGAACATGGAAGGCCAAACCCTTGTGCCTATCAATAGAGAGACTATTATGGTTGTTTTCAAAATCCTGGAAGAGTCTTTTGTTAGTTTTACACCCACTCAATCCCTAGCTCAGTACAAATGAAATGAGGATAAAAATCAGAGCCATGTGGCTAGGAAGTGGGCTCAAACCAATTACAGAGGTGGCTCTTGTTTTCCCAAAGTGCTCACTAAAGATCACATGAAACCCCTTATTCATGATGTGATAGTGTTACTTCACCAGGTCAAAGGTTCAGAACAAGTTCTTCTCTACGAGGAGTGGATGTTTCATTTTATAAAAATTATCTTAGAAGGGGGTCAACATATTGATTGGGCTGAAATCATTGCTAGTTCCTTGAGAGACCAACTCAAACAAGCTCAAGCCATTAGGAAAGAATTCTTTATGTCTTCTTATTTTTTATATTGCCTAGTGTGCACACAAGATTTGTCCGCCATCCGACATGTCCCTTGGAATGAAGATATTTTAATTTATGAGTACTGTGTTTTGTTAAGAAAAGATAAGATTTTGGAAAATTACAGGAAAGTTCATGATGTTTTCCTAGGCAAACTGTGTCAACAATTGGCAGGGTTTCCGAACCAAAGAGTTTCATTGGAGGCATGGAAACTAATTCAAACTTATGACAGCCTGTATATCTAATTCCCATGTTTCACCTACATTCAGATTGGAGGCTTTGATGATGAACCTCTCAAGCTCCCAAGGTTTGCTTTCAACTATTTTATTTAGGCGGAAGTTTGTAGGCAATTGTTTGTGGTTATCAAAAATGCTCTGCCAGAAGAAAAATGGCATTCCATGTTCCCAGTTAAAATTGGTAACTTAACCTGTAATAATATGATGGATGCTTCGGTGATAGGAAGCAATTTGTTGAACTTCCACTTGCAGTTTTATAAGTTGAGAAGGGGTTTTGACAATAAGGGCTTCGCTAGGCAAGTTTTAAGCCTAAGTAATTATCCTTCACCCAGCTCGCACTTGGAAGACCTATGGGAAGATCTCAGAGATGAGGAGGCAATTTGGAAGTGAGATCATTCCAGGCTTGTAATCCCACAGATCAAGATGTTGCAGTTGAATTTTGATATTAAAGATGTGGAGGAAGATTGCTCTGAAACCACAGGTTCGGAGGCTAACAATGTGGATGCAAAAGTTCCCCCGGATATAGATTGGAATAGGAAGGAAGAAGATGATATAAAACTAAGGGCCCGAACCATCTTCGAGGTCATAGAAAGCTAGTTGACGAAAAAGAAGGAGAGAACTGAGAACCCCCCTCTTGAAAAGCACAGTGCAAAACCAACCTTAATGAAAATGAAGAATGCCTCATCTAATGTATATCCTATGGCTCCAAATGCAGGTAAAATTTCATCTCCCCAAAAAAAGGTAATTTCCACCAAGCATCCAACTGCACCAAGATCGAGACCAAGAACAAGATCAAAGAAGTGGTCTCAGATGGCAGATTTAGGACTCGACTACCTAGATGTTGAGATCAATGATGATGATATTTCATTTTCTCCAGATCAACAAGTAAAAGAATAGGAAACTTCTATTATGAATACAGAGATACCTCAGGTTGGGGATACTCCTGCAAAATCCCCCGATAATCATATAGTCACTGGTTCAATCCCTCCTTGGCTTACTAAATCAGTGAATAAGAGGAAAAGCTATAAACCCATTTCACTCCCTGTAAAAGAGATTGTTACCAAGTATGCTACCCGAACCCCCAAGGCGAAGAAAATGAAGAGTGATGCTAGGTTATCCATCGATCCGTCAACTTGAAAGGTGATTGTAGAGATAGCCACCTTCAAACCTAAAGAAGGAATTCAAGAACCAGAGGCTGAAGACTTTGAGATCACAAAAATATAACTTGGTGTTCTAAACAGGGATTCTAGGGATCACCTGTTTAAGTTCTTAGTCGATCATATGCTTGGGCAGTCGCAAAAAGATGGGAAAGAGAAACAAAAATTAAAACAGTTAGTCTCCACCATGGCTGAATTCCTTTCCTCACTCACTAATGATGGAGTTCTGCCCCTAGCTCAATCTTCACAGGACTTCGATCCAAATTCAGTTGAAAGCCAAAAGCTAGTGAAACAAGTTCAACAGGGGAAGGTTCTGGTAGAGATCGTGAAGTCTTGGATAAACAATGTCATCAATGAAGGTAGTTCTTTTATCCATGAGTTTATATCTACTTGCCTCAATGGAGAAACATTACTGGGTGAGGTTCAAACCTTGGTTCCAAGTTGGGAAATGGAAGAAGCTAAATGCGCAACAATTGTCATACAGGTTCAAGAAATAGAAAATTATGGTGTGATTCAATTCTTAGATGAAAATCCAATGAAATTGGTAGACCCCTGTATGCTGTTTATTCTGAAGCAGAACTTCAGATGGAAAAACACAATGTTTAAAGCTGCAATCTCTCAAGCTAAAGCAATCAAAAAGGAAGTGATGGATATGCACGCGGATGCTCTGAAAGATATCAAAATAGTGAACCCCTCAAGTATTTTGCAGATTGATAGAGGTAACAAAGACATGGATGCCATGGTAAAGATCTTCATAGACGCCATGAACACTCTCAAAGAAAATGAGCCACCGACAGTTTAGGACTTCACTAGAATTGTGAATGTAGAATCCATGTTTCTATTGAACAGAGGTCAGTTGTCGAAGCAAGCGGAGAGAATCAGGGAATTAAGGTGGAAAAAGAACGTGACTCAGGCGAAGCTGACAGGCCTGAAGAATCTACATTCCCAGCTAGTTCAAGAGTTATCAAATGTGTTCCAATCCTGGAAGCTTGTGTAAACTGCCACATCAGAAGGCCCCGATAGGAGTTAGTGATCTTAGAGGCATCTTTTTCCCTTGCTTTATGTTTTAAGTGACACGTGCTTTGAAACTCTATTTTTGTCAGTTATGTAACTGGTTTTAAATGGTTTTCCTTTTGATGTTTGAGAGGCCAGGTTTTTCTGGAGGCCCTCTCAGATGCAAAACTATATATAGAGGAACTCTGAACATAAAAAGGGTTAGAAAATTAAGGTAGAAAATAGATAGTTTCTATTTTGAAGTAAGTAGTTAGCATAGACTTTTCTAGATTTTCTAAAAAAGCTGGTGACCGATCTTTGATCAGGCTTTGATCTGATTAATATATGAATATACAGATGCATGATATGGTTTAGATCTTTGAATCAAAATCTGGAATGTATGTGATTTCTTTGAGAATTGATACATTTAAATCTGCGCATGTGTTGTTTATAT
>MU228180.1:1105475-1163048 GCA_018584345.1 Thuja plicata | reverse complement strand
ATTTTACCTCAATACCCAAGAGTATTTGAGTGTTCCTTCTACACTTTCTGGTTAAAGGTGTATAGGTTTACTTTTATGTCTGCAATTCATTGAATATCTTAGAAGGAAGTTGAACCTTATAAATTCAAAGGGAAGCAATTTCCTATGCTTACCCAACTTTTGATGAATCATTTATCTTCAAAAACATAGAGTCTTTATCCATTTCCATTTTAAAAGAAGAAGACAAATCTGTTCACCAAAAGATTTTTGGCGACTCTACTGGGGAGAGTCCAGTATAAGATAACAGATTCTACATTCATTACAATGTTGCAAGATGGTGTTGCCACATAATGATGTGTTCCCTATGCTTCAACCTAACCTAAGATTTGGAAACATGCAAGAAGACATTATCTCAAGCCTAGTTGAATCAGCATGGAGGTTCAGACGCAGTAACCAACAGTTTCATCAAGTTCAAGAGGTGCTTGAGAAAGAAGAATAAATAACTGAGCGACTGAGGGGTATACCAGTTTCCTGTGAAGCAGTCATAGTAGATAGGCTTGCACAAGTCCTAGTGAGAAATTGAGTCCTGCTCCAAATATTTAAACTGGTAAAAAGGAGATACACCAGAGGTGATAGGAGAAAGGGATTGATTGACGAAGATTTTGAAGCTCTGAAGAACCTCAGTTTCAAATTTGATTTCACTTTCAAGAAGAAAAAAACCCAAACTTTTAGCAAACCATCCTCACCTCCATCTACCCCAGTTGTTTCACCTCTTTTTCAAGCCATTGTAACACCCTTTACTATAGTGCCTATTGTTTTTAATATTTAGCCTTTGAATTTTCAGTTGCCTAACATGGCTGCCAATCAACCCTAGGGTCAAAATATTGGCCCACTGAATTTAGGAGCTAACCCTCCTGGAGATTTACCTAAAGGTGCTAATCAATTTTTGCTCAAATTTAGCAGAGACGGAAGAGTAACCACCGATGATCACCTTAGTGCCTTTCATACCGCATGTGGCATGTTAAGCGTTCCTACTCAGGAAATTGTGGTTAGACTCTTTGTTAGAACCTTGGTCGACACTGCTGCTGACTGGTTCAGTCATTTACCCAATGGATCAATTACCAATTGGAATGACATGAGACTTTCCTTTGAAATAAGATTCAAATCTCCAGATAACGAGATGTCACTTTTTCTCCAACTCAACCAAATGAAGAAAGAGATGCATAAGCCCATGCGGGAGTTCGTGGCTAAATTTAATAGAATCTTACAAAGAATACTAGTAAATTCTACACCAAGTGATGAAAATAAGAAAATATTTTTCTTAAATGCTATCCCACCTGACATCAGTTTTCATCTATTGAAAGATGGAGTGGCTAAATTGGTCGTTGCCCAGACACAGGCTATTCACCTGGAAGATACTTTCATAACAACAGGCAAATGGAAGCGAGAGGTTCAGGCTTCAGGGAGTTCCTCCTCCTCCACTACGATAGATCCTATGATGTAGAGGTTAATGAATGATATGGCTATGCTCAAGAGGCAGCAGAATAAGGCAATTTCTCCATACTCATCTCCTTATCAAGATGTTAGCCGAAGAAAATATAATCAACCGTCGGGAAAAACTCCCCTTTTGATAGCTTTATAGCCCAGATTACAGATTGAACCCGCACCAAAAGAGACAATGTGTTCTTTTCATCTGACTACAGATCATGATGGAGAATCTTGTCCTAATTGGTTAAGGTGTCTTCAACTTAATGCTGCAAAAGATGCCATTGGTATAGAAGAGTTACGAGAAGAGAAAAACTCGCCCAATTTTGGTCCTTCCAGTTCTTTTTATCTGGAGTATCAACCAGGTCCTAATAGAAGTGGAAGTGTTTTGGTGACCTTACAAGACCCTGCTTGTGCAATTCTAACAAGAAATCAGAGAATGCAAAAATTTATCCCTGGTTTAATTGCTACTACTGATGCTAAACACAAGGAAACTGAAGATGGAGATACTTCTGTAAATTCAACAAATCCTGAGGTGAAGATCTTGCCAAGAGGTAATCCAACTCCTTTTCCCTTCGACTTCGTTGAAATCTGTAAAAGTACTACAATTTCTATCTCCCCTATAGAATATCTTAAAATGAACCCTAAAGAGTTGGATAGGTTGGTAAAATATGTTAAAGGAGAGTCTGGTTCAAGTCCCCAATTAGACAAGCCTCTCATAGGTGAAACCACCACCGTTGAAGAACCACTCATCTTTAAACCTCAAGACACCCCTCAAACACTAGAAGATTGTCCCTTTGTTACAGTTGAGATTGAGCTAGAAGAAAAGAAATCCAATCCATTTTACATTTCCTTGCTTCTAAATGGCCAGAAGCTTAGTAATTGCATAATCAATTCTGGCGCATCGGATAACATCATGCCCACCCCAGTCGCAAAAGCCCTAGGTCTCACCTTGACTACAACTTATGTTCATTGTTACTCTATGGATGGAAAGGAACTTCCACTAAGAGGTCAAGTCAAAGATGCCCAAGCCATTCTAGCTGCATAACCTGACAAGCGTCTAAAGTTGACTATTTTGGTAGCAGATATCCCAGCAAGCTATGGCATGCTACTTAGTAGAAATTTTTGCAAAGATCTAGGAGGGGACATTAAAATGGACTGATCAAAAGCCCTGATACTAGTTGGAAAAAAGAAAGTGAAACTTGAACCTAAACTGAAAAATAAGTATACTGTGATGCCTTCAGATAATCCAAAGGCTCAAATTTTGTACGAAGATTGTCACTTCGGCAACCATGTTATTCTAACTAATCATGAAAAGGATAGTGACACTCCTCAAAAAGAAGAGGATATCTGGAAGATGGAATTCAATGGCAGATGCTCTAATTCAGGCTCAGGCACAGGGGTAGTTCTTTTCCCTCCTGATAGAGAATGTATTCCTCTGGCTTTCAAATTAGATTTCAAAAACACTAATAATACTACAGAATACAAAGCCTTGTTGCTAGGTTTGGAAGAAGCTAAACAAAGGGGAGTCAAGAAATTGGTTGTGAAAGGTGACGCTGAGCTGATCGTGAAACAGGTCAGGGGATAGTTCTCTGTCAAGAATGAGAAGTTGAGACACTACAGAAATTTGGTATGGGATGAGTTGGAGTTCTTTGAGGCCTTCTGCATTGAATTTATCCCAAGAAGTCAAAATACTAGGACAAATGCTTTGGCAGTATCAAATTCACTTTTATTGCCTCACCCTGATTTTAAGACCCAAAAATACCAAATTGAAATGATCTACAAGCCTAGAATACCTAAAAATGTAGAGCATTGGCAAGTCTTTGACAGTGATTCCCAACTCAAAGATTTCCTAGAATGTGCCACAGATTTTTCTGATGTATATTTTGAAGGATCCTATAACGAGTGCAAAGAAGTCTATCAAGATGTTGTAGATAGTGATGGAGTGATCCAGTTGAAAGGAAATAAGATTATCAAAGGCCTTGTGTCTCTTGAACATTTGTTCAGAAGAAAAGATGATAGTACCATCAAAGAAAAAGTATCTCGTGTGCAAAATACTAAAGAGTATGACAAGATTGATATAGGAGAACTAGATAATCCAAAATGGATTTCTATTGGTCTGAATTGTACTTTATCTGAAAAGGAAAGCTTGATAAGGTTACTTAGAGAGTATAAAGATGTCTTTTCCTAGGGATATGAAGACGTAAAGAATTTTAGAGGAGGCCAATTTGAACACCAGATCCCTTTAAAACCTGGCGTAACCCCATTTCATCAAAAATTAAGGAACTATAATCCAAAAGTGTCTGAAGCTATTTTAAAGGAGGTAAAAAAAATGTTACAGGCAAGGATTATCTATCCTATCCACCATTCAATGTGGATCACCAATATAGTTCCTATAAGAAAGAAGAATGGCAAAATCAGGATTTGCGTAGACTTCTGTAACCTGAACCAAGCGAGTTTGAAAGATAACTATGCCTTGCCTGTAATGGAACATGTGCTTCAAGCTATTTCAGGATCTAAAGTTATGTCTATGCTAGATGGCTATTCTGGATACAATCAAATCACTGTCGCACAAAGTGATCAACATAAGATGGCTTTTATCACTCCATGGGGAACTTATGCATATAATCGTATGCCCTTTGGGCTAATCAACGCGGGTGCAACCTTCTAGAGAGAAATGAATTCATCCTTTGAAGATCTTGAAAAAAAAATTAGAGTGGTATACTTGGATGACCTCATTGTCTTCTCAAAGGAGAGAAGTCAACACTTAAAAGATCTTAAGATAGTGCTCCTGAGGTGTAGAAATCACGGCATCTCTTTGAACCCCAAGAAATCAACGTTCTTTGTGGAAGAAGGCAAATTACTTTGTCATATCATTTCAAAGGATGGGATTCGTATTGACCCTGAGTGGGTAAAGGCAATTCAACAGCTTAACTTGCCATCTAACAGGAGTGGACTGAAGTCTTTCTTCGGTCAGGTGAATTTTTTGAGAGCATTTGTTCCTGAATTTTTATAAATTACTAAGAATATGATTGATATGATGAGCGAGAAAGTTCCTTTCAAGTGGAGTGAGGATGGGCGTCAAGCTTTCAGAGATATTAAAAATGCAGTATCACAGGCTCCTGTATTAAAGGGTCCCAATTTCAAAAAGGACTTTATCATTTATTGCTATGCTTCAGAACATACTCTGTCAGGTATACTAACACAAAAAGATGAGAAAGGACAAGAAGCACCCATAGCCTATATGAGCACACCACTGAAAAGACATGAGCTTAAGTATTCCCAGATGGAAAAACATGCCTTTTCTATAGTAAAGGTAGTGAAACAATTCAGATACTATATACTCCATTCTCATTGCACAGTGTTTGTAGCTGATACAGCAGTGAAGAGTATTTTGACTCAAAGGGAGATTGGTATGAACAATAGAGCAATCTAGATAGAAAAAATTCAAGAGTATGACCTGGCAATTAAACCAACCAATTTGGTAAGGGGGAAGGGTTTGTGTAAATTGATAGTAGAGAAAGCTGAACCATCTGACAAAATTGATGAAGTACCTATGGCTTTGCTAGTCAGTTTAACTGACCCTTGGTTCTCTGACATGGCCTATTTCCTTACTTACGGTGAATGTCCCGATCACCTAAACCCAAAAGAAAGGTGCAACCTGAAACTGAAGGCTAATCGATATGTGATATCTCAAGGAATTTTGTATAAGAGAAGCATAAATGAAACTTTTCTTAGATGCGTGGACATTGAAAAGAAAAAAGAGTTGTTGAAAGTATTTCACGATGAGGCTTGTGGGGGTCACTACTCTTCAACAGTAACAGCATTTAAAATTATTCAGAACCACTTTTACTAGCCCGACATGTTCAAAGATGCCCACCAATATGTTTTTAATTGTGAAAAATGTTAGCTTTTCACCGGAAGACCTCACCTCGTCGCTTTACCTCTTAAATCAGTAATTGTTGATGAACCGTTTAAACAATGGGGTACAAACTTTGTGGGGCCTTTGAACCCACCATCTAGTGCTAGACATGTCTACATTCTCACGTCCACTGACTATTTTATGAAGTGGGTGGAAGCAGTTCCCACTAAGAAGGCGAACTCTCAGGTGGTGTGCGAGTTCCTCCTAAATTATATTTTTGTCAGGTTCGGGGTATCGATTAAGATCGTAGCTGACAACGCTACATATTTTTCCTCTAAGGAGATTTCAGCTTTCTGCTATGAGCATGGCATATCTTTAGCCCACTCTTTTGACTATTTTCCGCAAGGGAATGGTCAGGCGAAATCCAGCAATAAGAACCTGGTGATGATAATAAAAAAATTGATGGAAGACAATCCCCGTGAATGGCATAAGAAACTCTTCGAAGCTTTATGGGTGGACCGAACTACTTTGAAACGAGCAATTGGGATGGCTCCATCTGAACTAGTATATGGAATAGGGACACATGTATCATTGCCTTTACAACTTTCCTCGGCCAAGCTCTAAGATATAATAGAAGATGAGTATTTTAAAGATCCTCTAGAGAAACGTATCATGCATCTGGCTAGGCTGGAGGAGGAAAGAGAAGATTTTGTGGATCATATTACAAAACATCAATTAAAAGTGAAGCAAATTTTTAATATGCGAGCATGGCCTCGTAAATTTATGGAAGGAGATGAAGTTCTTTTATGGGACAAGAGAAGAGCTCCTAAAGGTTCCCACAAGAAATTTGACTCTTTATGGAAGGGCCCATTCATTATTTCTGAAGCCCTTGGTTCAAATTATTTTCGATTGTCTTACCCAGATGGTGTGAATTTGCCTTTTACCTATAATGGGCAGGACCTTAAGTTATGCAAGCTCTAATGATGTACCTCAGTCAGTATTCATGTACATATTAGATAGTTTTTCCCCTGCTTTCCTTTTTGGTGTGTCGTGGTTCTCTGTTTTTCTTTCCCTGTGTTTGCTTTCTCTGTGAAACCAGTTGTCTAGAGTTCTCTACACATTGAGTAATATGCAGTCCCCAGCTAGAGTTGATGTTAGGGTCAGTTAGAGTCACCTTTGTTGAAGTGTCAAAGACCCTTGATAATTCTTTGATTTGAAGCTCTTTAGCACGTTCCCTTGAAAGTATCCCCTTGCGGTAGCTCTTTAGCACATTTCCCCTTCAAATTTGTTAAGTTCAAGTTCAGCCGTTCTCAGACCGATCCGTTACAATGCTCAATTATCACTTGAACCACTTCGAACCTCTTTGAACTCTCATTCAAATTAGTTTGAAGCAGTTCAAAGAATGTTTTATCTTCTAACAGCTATTTTCTGCAGGTGGGCCCCGGCCTATGTTACCTTATGGAGGTGAACCACCTCGAACCTCTTTGAACTCCGGTTCAAAGTAGTTCAAAGAGGTTCAGAAATGGATTGCGGGCAGAGTCATCAAGTAATAAAATAATTGATGGGACCCATGATGTGACCTGGCGGCGTAATGATGATTAAGTTTTGAGAAGGGCAGTTTTGATTTGACGGGAGCCACGGGGCGAACTTCCAATAAGATCTGGGGCGGCATTTAATAGCATTTTTAGCACGAGCAAAGGATTTTATTTGAGGTATGATTAATAATGACATTAAGGGTGGCAGATTCCAAGGATGCCTTATTGCTGAGTCATTACAGCTCACATCATCAAAATTTAATGCTCTCGACTTATGCTCATTAAAGTCAGTCTCTCCAGGCATTATTTTGAAAATATAAACAGCTCTGTAAGTTCTTCTTTCCTGTTATTTTTCTATGGAGTCTCGGCTGTGGAGAAGAATTTGTTTCGAGTTTGTGTAAAACAAGTAGCTCCCGAAGCCTTTTCTCTTTTCCTGTTGTTGTTTAACATATTAATTCAAGAGGGGGGGTCATCTAGGTTTTTATTTCTGAAGAGAAGATGAAGTCCAGTTTGCATTTCTTTAGGAATGTTAGAAATATGTAGTGCAGAGCTCCTACTATGTCAGAAATAGACCTACTAGGGGTTCCAGTAGAAAAAATGATAGTGGATTATACAAACTATGCAACAGAAGAACATAGCCTAGAATTCCTGTTGAGTGGGTTATTAGAAGCCGCAGCTTTTCCACCATCAGTTGTATGCCCAGAATTAGTTCAACAATGTATTAACATATATGATATTAAATCCAAGTGCATTTTGAATGCGGAATGCCAAACCCTTGTGCTTGTCAATAGAGAGACTATTATGGTTATTTTCAAAATCCCAAAAGAGTCTTTTGTCAATTTTACACCCACTCAATCCCTAGCTCAGTACAAAGAAAATGAGGATAAAAATCGGAGCCATGTGGCTAGGAAGTGGACTCAAACCAATTACAGAGGTGGCTCTCATTTGCCCAAAGTGCTCACTAAAGATCACATGAAACCCCTTATTCACGATGTGATAGTATTACTTCACCGGGTCAAAGGTTCAGAACAAGTTATTCTCTACGAGGAGTGGATATTTCATTTTATAGAAATTATCTTAGAAGGGGGTCAACATATTGATTGGGCTGAAATCATTGCTAGTTCCTTGAGAGACCAACTCAAACAAGCTCAGGCCATTAGGAAGGAATTCTTTATGTCTTCTTATTTGATATATTTCCTAGCATGCACACAAGATTTCTCCGCCATCCGACATGTCCCTTGGAATGAAGATATTTTAATTTATGAGTACTGTCTTTTGTTAAGAAAAGATAAGATTTTGGAAAATTACAGGAAAGTTCATGATGTTTTCTTAGGAAAACTGTGTCAACAATTGGCAAGGGTTCCGAACCAAAGAGTTTCATTGGAGGCACAAAAACTAATTCAAAATTATGGTAGCCTGTATATCTAATTTCCATGTTTCACCTACATTCGGATTGGAGGCTTTGATGATGAACCTCTCAAGCTCCCAAGGTTTGCTTTCGACTGTTTTATTTTGGCAGAAGTTTGTAGGCAATTGTTTGTGGTTATCAAAAATGCTCTGCCAAAAGAAAAATGGCACTCCATGTTCCCAGTTAAAATTGGTAACTTAACCTGTAATAATATGATGGATGCTTTGGTGATAGGAAGCAATTTGTTGAACTTCCACTTGCAGTTTTATAAGTTGAGAAGGGGTTTTGACAATAAGGGCTTCGCTAGGCAAGTTTTAAGCCTAAGTAATTATCCTTCATCCAGCTCGCACTTGGAAGACCTATGGGAAGATATCAGAGATGAGGAGGCAATCTGGAAGCGAGATCATTCCAGGCTTGTAATCCCACAGATCAAGATGTTGTAGTTGAATTTTGATATTAAAGATGTGGAGGAAGATTGCTCTGAAACCATAGGTTCAGAGGCTAACAATGTGGATGCAAAAGTTCCCCCGGATATAGATTGGAACAGGAAGGAAGAAGATGATATAAAATAAGGGCCCAAACCATCTTCGGGGTCACAGAAAGTTGGTTAACAGAAAAGGAGAGAACTGAGAACCCCCCTCTTGAAAAGTGCAGTGCAAAACCAACCTTTAATGAAAATGAAGAATGCCTCGTCTAATGTATCTCCTGTGGCTCCAAATGCAGGTAAAATTTCATCTCCCCAGAAAAAGGTGATCTCCACCAAGCACCTGACTGCACCAAGATCGAGACCAAGAACAAGATCAGAGAAGCGGTCTCAGATGGCAGCTTTAGGACTCGACTACTTAGATGTTGAGATCAATGATGATGATATTTCATTTTCTCTAGATCAACAAGTAAAAGAACATGAAACTTCTATTATGAATACAGAGATACCTCAGGTTGAGGATACTCCTGCAAAAACCCCCGATAATCGAATTGTCGCTGGTTCAATCCCTCCTTGGATTATTGAATCGATGAATAAGAGGAAAATCTATAAACCCATTTCACTCCCTGTAAAAGAGATTGTTACTAAGTATGCTACCCGAACCCCCAAGGAAAAGAAAATGAAGAGTGATGCTAGTTTATCCATCGATCCGTCAACTGGAAAGGTGATTGCAGAGATAGCCACCTTCAAACCTAAAGAAGGAATTCAAGAACCAGAGGTCGAAGACTTCGAGATCACAAAAATGGAACTTGGTGTTCTAAACAGGGATTCTAGGGATCACCTGTTTAAGTTCTCAGCTGATCATATGCTCAGGCAGTCGCAAAAAGATGGGAAAGAGAAACAGAAATTAAAACAGTTAGTCTCCACCGTAGCTGAATTCCTTTCCTCACTCGCTGATGATGGAGTTCTGCCCCTATCTCAGTCTTCACAGGACTTCAATCCAAATTTAGTTGAAATCCAAAAGCTAGTAAAACAAATTCAATAGGGGAAGGTTCTGGTAGAGATCGTGAAGTCTTGGATAAACAATGTCATCAATGAAGGTAGTGCTTTTATCCGCGAGTTTATATCTACTTGCCTCGATGGAGAAACATTACTAGGTGAGGTTCAAACCTTGGTTCCAAGTTGGGAAATGGAAGAAGCTAAATGTGCAGCAATTGTCATACAGGTTCAAGAAATAGAAAATTATGGTGTGATTCAATTCTTAGGTAAAAATCCAATGAAATTGGTAGACCCCTATATGTTGTTTATTCTGAAGCAGAACTTCGGATGGAAAAATAGTGAACCCCTCAAGTATTTGGCAGATTGACGGAGGTAACAAAGACGTGGATGCCATGGTAAAGATCTTCACAGATGCCATGAACACTCTCAAAGAAAATGAGGCATCGACAGTTCAGGACTTCACCAGAATTGTGAATGTGGAATCCATGTTGCTACTGAACAGAGGTCAGTTGCCGAAGCAAGCGGAGAGAATCAAGGAATTAAGGTGGGAAAAGAACGCGACTCGAGCAAAGCTGACAGGCCTAAAGAATCTACATTCCCAGCCAACTCAAGAGTTAACAAATGTGTTCCGATCCTGGAAGCTCATGCAAAATGCCACATCATAAGGCCCCGATGGGGGTTAGTGATCTTAGAGGCATATTTTTCCCTTGCTTTATGTTTTAAGTGACACGTGCTTTGAAACTCTATTTTTGTCAGTTATGTAACTATTTTTAAACGGTTTTCCTTTTGATGTCCGAGAGGCCATGTTTTTCTGGAGGCTGTCTCGGATGCAAAACTATATATAGAGGAACTCTAAACAGAAAAAGGGTTAGAAAATTAAGGTAGAAAATAGATAGTTTCTATTTTGAAGTAAGTAGTTAGCATAGACTTTTCTAGATTTTTCGAAACAGCTGGTGACCGATCTTTGATCAGGCTTTGATCTGATTAATATATGAATATACAGATGCATGATATGGTTTAGATCTTTGAATCAAAATCTAGAATGTATGTGATTTCTTTGAGAATTGATACATTTAAATCTGCGCATGTGTTGTTTATATTCAGTCACTTCCAGTTTCTTTATAGTTTGCTTTTCTTAGGTTATTTTGTAAGTTGTCTGATTTAGAAGTAGTTAGTAGATTTCTGTTTGCTTCATGGCCATTTCAATTATTAGTTGATTCTGTAATTTTACCTCAATACCCAAGAGTATTTGAGTGTTCCTTCTACACTTTCTGGTTAAAGGTGTATAGGTTCACTTTTATGTCTGTAATTCATTGAATATCTTAGAAGGAAGTTGAACCTTATAAATTCAGAGGGAAGCAATTTCCTATGCTTACCCAACTGTTGATGAATCATTTTTCTTCAAAAACATAGAGTCTTTATCCATTTCCATTTTAAAAGAAGAACACAAATTTGTTTGCCAACAGATAAATATATCCATCCCTCATTATCCTTCTTAGTAGATTACCAACCTTCAGTCTTGAGGGGGAAAACATATGGAAACTCCCCCTTAGACCTTTTAGTTTGAGTGATTTGATAAATGATTAAACAACATCTAGAATGAATGTCAGACCATTTTTAGGTACACCCTTTGTATTCCACAACAAATATATCCCATTTCTTTCTCTTAAGTTTTGTACAACAGTTAAGAAATCATCTTCTTCTACAAAATTTTAGAATTTAGCAATATGTCCTATCCTACTGCATCTGTATCAAATCAAACCACCCTTGAAAAATCTTGCAATGTATCCTTGTTACATTTAAAATTTAACACACCTTTCTTGTTCACTTTTTCTACTTTATTATTTCTAACATTGATGTTTGTACTACATTCCATTTTTTAATGTTGATATCCATTACAACCATAGCAGTAGCCATTGAAATTCATAATATTTTATTTCTCATTTATTCTACCATAAGTCATTTTGTTTCTACATTGAATTTCCTTATTTCCTAACTTATTACAATAATAAAATCTTCCATTGAAAACTATATTTATTCTCAAGCTACTACAGTCATTGACTTTGTGTCCTACACTTTTACAATAGAAACATATACCATCAAAGAAAGAGTACCTAGACGAAATAGAAAGGGGTTTTTGATTCATCATCATTTTTTTATCCCTTGTCTAAACTATATTTGTTGGCAAGTAATCAATTTTTTAAATGTGATTCACTTTTTGGTTGTCATTTATGGCAACACATCTGGGTTTCAGATCGATTCCAATAAAGATAAGTTTTGATGATTCAGAAATCAACTAAGTATAGAAGCAGTGATACAGAAGTGTTTTGGATGTCAAAGATTGAGATCGATGATTTACTAGGGAAAGAGAGATTAGAGGAAGATAGTATGGGGTATGTATGTCCTCCACCTAAGATATATTTGTTTTTGGTTGAGTCTACGGTGAGTTAGAAAGAATTGAAGACAGATAGACTACAGCAGAACAACAAAACATAGCAGTTTGACAGTAGTGAAGATTGAGGGAGTATGACTTGGAATCAAGAAAATTGAAGTTGTATTTTGGTTGTTGATAACCTCCACATTGACTATGCAAGAGCACCGACTATGCATTTGGTATTTACTATATTAAATGTATTTTGTATTGAAGGCCAACTTTGTAATAATTGTAATATTCATATTGAGAGTCGACTTTGTAAAGTTGTGAGATATATAGGTAAGATATTTTTGATAGAGATGAAGAGTGGTTAGTTGGAAAATTGGATGAGCTTTTGAGTGAATAGAAGAGAAGAGAATGATAGAGATCATTGAAGAACAATAAAGGAATTGTCTGAGCACCAGTGTTTCTTATTTTTGTTCATGACTGAGAACACTTTGTTACCTGAATTATATTGTAAAAGAGTTGTAAGCTTAGTTGGCCCCTAATAGGGTGTTGTGAACCTTTAACAGGGTTGTAATTCCTTTAACAAGTAAATGTGCTATGTAATATTCATCTCCTAATAGGGCTAGGTCTCCTTATAGGGACATTATACTTTAGTACATGCTTGTGGGTACCATCCCCACCAGGGTTTTCCCTTGGCTAGGGTTTCCTCAAAAACAAAATATGGTGTTATGAGTACTGTGTCATTTGCTTATGTTCTTTTCTTTACTGCAAGTTTATAGTTAATATTTAAATGGTTGAAGAATTTAATTAATTTCTATAATAATGATTCACCCCCCTCTCGCTATTATCCAATCCTAACAATTGGTATCAGAGATTTTGGCCCTTGGAGAGAAAGTCTAACAGCTTGAGGGAGATCAGAATGGATTTGGACAGTTTGCAAGAAAACTTTGATGTTGCACTTGAAGACCTTGACAAAGAAAAAGTAGAAAATGGAGAGTTGAGATTCAGCATGTGAAGAGCTAAGAAATTTATAAAGAAACTGAAAGACCAAGTTGAGCTTTCCAGAAATCAAAGACAAGATCTTGTGGTTTAGATAAAAAGGATTCAGATGAAGAAAGTTTAGATCAGGTAAAGAAACTAAAAGAAGAGAATGAAACTCTGAAACTTGAAAATGAGACTACGGCTAAATAAATACAGGTACAAAAGGATGCTAAGAAGAAATTTAAAGAAGCTTTAAACAGTGCATTAGATCAAATGAAGAATGAGGCTGACAAATACAAGAACAAGTATCTGGAAATGGAAAAATACAATCAGATTATAAAAGGTGAACTTGTTGAAGCAAAGAAACACGTTGAGAAACTTCACACCAGCAGTGATTTGATTGATGAACAAAGAGAAAAATAGAAACCTAAAGGTGATATGACTGGTGTTGGCTTCAATGAAGCTAAATTTTCAAAAAATCAGGAAGAGAAATCAAATGAGAATATTGATGCTGAGAAAACTTCTATTGAGGAACCTAAAGAGCTGACCAGACCCTTCAGAGGTAGATGCTTTGGCTGTAATAGATTTGGACACATGAAGAGAGACTACAGAGGTAATGCCCCTTTTAGAATTTTTTTTGGTTATTATTTTAACTGTAATGGATATGGGCATAGGAAAGCAGAATGCAGAAAACCTAATCAATCAGGATATAAACAAGACAATGAAGAGAATCTACAGTGAAACCTACATGCTACAAATGTAATAACATTGGACACATTGTGAAGTACTCTAAGCTGAAATTTAATCAGGAAATAAGACCTCTTATATGTTATAAATGCAATAATCTAGGACATATATCAAATTTTTGTAGGTATAATGGATCAGACAACAGAAGAGTACCACCTCCTATGAATTCACAAAAGATTGAAAATGATATTGGTAAGAGTATTGCAGATTTGTAGAGTGATTTTGACGGTTGTTTTAAGAAGGTAGAAGATAAAAAAAGTGGTAAGATATGGAAGATAAAAGAAACAAGTGAGACATCAGTTCAGGGAGAGTCAGTAGAGGCTACTGGATCTTCACCTGATGGTAGAAAAATAGAATCAACCTAATTGACCGATCATGGCCTTAGGGGGAGCATTGGATACATACATTAGAATATATCCTGCCCTAAAATTCATGAATTAATCTTGATCAAGCTTGGGTATAATCTTGAGCGACATCATGAAATATACATCTAAGAACGCAACATCAGCCAATGCATATATTTTGTTCGCAAGATCTAACAGTCGACTGGAAAGTTTTAAGTAAAAGTGAAATTCATGACTTAAACTTGTATAAAGCACCATTTGATGACCTTTCTCTTTACCATTTGATGAAGAGCGAGCTAAGGAGATCAGAGAGCAGAGAGACTCAAACTATTCTACATTGGCCATGCGTGATCAATTGAAGGATAAACTCGTAATTCAGTGGAAGAAAGGTATTTACATCATCTAGCCATGGATGCACCTATTATTTTTGATGTTACAGATCGACCTAGGTATAAATTTAAGAAACATCCATTCAATTCATGTGAAGAGGATCTAGAGGGAGAATTTTCCCAAACCCCATATGGCGTATTACACGTAGAAGATATCAGGGCTTACATACATTGTAAGTATGATATACTGGGAATTGATGATATATCAACTGAGATGGAGTATATGACTGATAATAGAATCATGAGAGAAGAATACAAACACATTAATCAGCTGAGCATAATTAAAATTCTGGAATTATGCGAATTTAATGAAGATGAATGATTCAAGTTACTATTAAGTAGGGTTCATGATCAGTTTATCTGGATAGGTGATCAACCTGTGAAGATTTTTAGTGACCTAATCCATGAAATCACTAGACTGGACAACACTGGAGTCATCCCTATTGCGGAGAAACATGTAAAGAAATAATTTGAAACCCTAACTCATTCCAAATGGGACTGACGGCAATGATAGTAAACAACATCTTTCAGCAAGATGTAAGATTGATTGCTATGATACTTGGGTGCAATTTCTACTATAGTAGCAGACCTAACTCAATATCTTCTTGGGTAATCATGATGGCATGGAGAATGGTGAAGGAGAATGTAAAATATAATCTATGCGAAGTTCTGGCACAACAATTCCTTGAGAATGTGAAGCTAGTGAAGAAGGACAAAATGAAAACCTTCAGATTTGGTTCATTGCTGATGCATATGTTCATTCATATTGAGCACAAATTTCCTGGCTTACATCCTAGTGGTTGGAAATCTGGGATACCTACTGGTATTTTAATTTCGCAGAGCTAAAAGAGATAGAATGCTACTTGGGTTAATGGTGAACTATTTGGTATGATCAAGATACTACAAAGACAGATGAAAACTAGATACATGACACACGAAGACATTGTTGAAAAATACAAATATACAATCTGTTTCATGGTTGAAACTGATTGTGTGTGTTTTGAAGCAGTCATACCCAGAAATAAATGGTGTTATCCCGTGGGCTATGAAGTAAGTTATGAAGTACTTACCATGCAAGTAGAACATGTCCTTGCATCAAAAATTGATACAACAAAGGAAAGATGGGGAACATATGAGGAAAATTCAACAAAGGTGAGAGAAGAACAGACTAGAGGTCTAAGGAAGAGAAATATTGAGAATCTTGTACATGAATGCAGAGTAAAAGTTGGGTTGACAGAAGAATAACTAAAAGAAGTCAAAAAGAAGATGACAGAATGATCTCTTGGACCAGCAAGTAGAATTACTATAGCCCCTCCCACTCCTGAGGTAGTTATGGTAGATAGTCCACCTCCTCCTCAACAGAAAATAGCACAAGCAGAAAACATTACTTCTAGAGTTACTAGATCAAACATGCAAACATCACCTAAAGGGAAGAGCATAGTAGGAGAAGAGAAGAAAGCATAAAAACATATATGGAAACCTGACCTGAAGATGTTAGAGAAGAGAGCATTAGAACAAGGTCAATTGGTCACAATTGATAAATACTATAAGAGATATGAAGAAGTAGACAAGCTTAAGATTGAGGACATTGTGATTGAACACTTACTTAATTTCAAGAAAACACTTTTAGAAATTGAAGGAAGTATACCCATAGACTTATATGGGAGATTGGAGATAAGAAAACATGTAGCACAGATTGAAGATGATACAACCAAGAACCAAGAAATTGATAACATGCTTCTTGTGATATCAGTACAAGAAAGGGATAGAATATACAAGGAATTAAAACCTCTATTAAGGACCAAGGTGAGATTATTGAAAATCATGGCGAGGAAGTATGATGAAGTCACTAAGGAAACTTAGAAGGCACTAGAGAAGATATTGATGTATAATACTTCTAACAAGCCCTCACCTCCTAATACCACTTCGCCCACACAATTGGGAATGGGTGAAAGATCAAAAGCAACAGAGAAAATTGCTGAGAAGAGTGAAGTAGATCCACTACTAGACTTCTATGTTTCTAGTGCAGCAGTAACTCTTGACACCTCTCAAGATTAAAAGCACCATTTTCAAGGTATATGGATACTTCTATGGAAGATGAGGCTAAACACAAAGAGGAAGAAGAACATAAGAAGGAAGAGGAACAGAAGAAGGAAGAAGAGTAGAAGAAGGAAGAAGAACTGAAGACAGATTGAAAAGAGGATGAAAAGAAAGAGGAAAACACATCATCCATTTCATTGTTGGCAAGAAGTGATGTAAATGTTGATAGCATGGATGAAGTTGAATTGGTAAAATTGGCATTTACTGCTTTAAACAAAGACAAGGAAAGATCAGAACAGAAAGGAGACAAGAAGGCAAAAGTAATTACAAGAGCAATTGATACTGTAAACAAATTGCTTCCATTACCTATTATTGTCCAGAACAAAGATGACATTGAAAATCTAAGAATTACTCTTGATGAATTTGATGGGCACTATGAGAACTTATTGAAGATTGTAGAGGAGAAGGCAGAAAAGACATACTCAGAGAAGAATTTAATAGTAGTTTGCAAGTCTATCACATGGGACTTAGGCATTGTGAAAACTTGCTTGACAAATGCAAAGAGCTGCATTCGACATGGGAGAAAATTGTTCAGTTATTGCATGAATCCAATAAGGAATTTTCAGAATGTAGAAGACAGTATTTCCAAAGAGAGGGAAACTCTGAACAGTATGATGGATGATTGTGCAACATCTTCACAATCCACAATAGAGTTAGACAAATAAGTCACAAGAATTTTGGCTAAACTCAGTGTATTAGATAATGAGAAATGGAGAGTATTGACAAGATTCAATTTGCTGAAGAGCTTTATCACTCCTAAGTTATCAATACTTGAGGTTCATCTCTAAGACTTGCAAAAAGTAATGGATTCACTAAATAAATCTATGCCCACAGAATTGAAAGAAGCTGAGACCACATCATTTACACTAAATGGCTTAATTCACATTAGCCAAATTTTGTTCAAAACATGGACTGCAGAAGTGAAGATCTTGGAAGATTCTTTTCAGGATATTCTGAAACTGGTGAGCAATAAAACCTATTGTTTCATATGAACCTTTGTCATTGTTGTGAAAGGGGGAGAATAGAATTATATATATATATATATATATATATATATATATATATATAGGAGAAGAAAAGAGAAGAGAAAAGAAAAGGAAAGGAAGATTATAGAGGAGACAGATTTGTTGGAACACTTATTCAATTTTTT
The DNA here is from genome assembly GCA_018584345.1 of Thuja plicata. Lineage (NCBI taxonomy): Eukaryota > Viridiplantae > Streptophyta > Pinopsida > Cupressales > Cupressaceae > Thuja > Thuja plicata. Next base: position 1,145,265 of record MU228180.1, on the reverse strand, counting down.
TTGTTAAGTGTTGCCATCCATTCCAAAGGGAGAGATTGTTGGCAAGTAATAAATTTTGTAAATGTGATTCACTTTTTGGTTGAGTCTACGGTGATTTAGAAAGAATTGAAGCAAACAGACTGTAGTAAAACAACGAAACAGAGTAGTTTGACAGTAGCAAAGATTGAGGGAGTATGACTTGGACTCCAAACAATCAAAGTTATATTTTGGTTGTCGATAACCTCCACATTGAATATGCAAGAGCGCTGACTATGCATTTGGTATTTACTATATTAAATATATTTTGTATTGAAGGCCGACTTTGTAATATTTGTAATATTTATATTGAGAGCCAACTTTGTAAAGTTGTGAGATATATACGTAAGATCTTTTTGAAAAATATGAAGAGTGGTTATTTGGATAGTTGGATGAGTTTTTGAGCGAATAGCAGAGTAGAGAATGACAGAGATCATTGAAGAACAATAAAGGAACTATCTAAGCACCAGTGTTTCTTGTTTTTGTTCATGACTGAGAACACTTTGTTACCTGAATTATATTATAAGAGTTGTAAGCTTAGTTGGCCCCTAACAAGGTGTTGTGAACCTTTAACAGGGTTGTAATTCCTTTAACAAGGAAATGTGCTATGTAATATTCAGTTCCTAACAAGGATAGGTCTCCTTATAGGGACATTATACTTTAGTACATGCTTGTGGGTACCATCCCCATCAGGGTTTTCCCTTGTCTAGGGTTTCCTCGAAAACAAAATATGGTGTTATGAGTACTGTGTCATTTGCTTATGTTCTTTTCTTTACTGCAAGTTTATGGTTAATATTTAAATGGTTGAAGAATTCAATTAAGTGCTATAATATTGATTCACCCCCCCTCTCAGTATTATCCAATCCTAACAATATTCTTCTTGTTCTTATTTTGCTTTTGATTTCTTGGATTCATCTTATTCTTCCTCTTCATCTGATTTTTCGGTTCTTCATTTTTCAGCTACCTTTAGTCAGCTTGTTTCTAATTTTATATATTCTTTTTATTTTCTTCCAATTGTTTCTAATTTATCATGTTACTTTTATCTTCCTCTTGTTCCTTGAAGTCTTCCTCACACTTCTGTTCAATCATATTCTTGTTTTCATTTTCATGCTTCTTATCAGTCAAATTATCATTTTCATTCTCAAGTTTATATTCTAATATAATATAATATGCATCATTTTTTTCTTCTTCTTGCTTTAGTTCCACTATCTATTTCAAATTTTATATGTCCTCATTGGTTTCATCTTGCTTTTGTTCTACCATAATCCATTCTGCTTGTACTATATCTTCTAATTCAACCTTTATTTCTACACTATCTTTTGATAGAACATGTCCTTCATGGTCAACTTCCATTTCTACATCATCTCCCTATCTACCACTATATTGAGATAAAAAACACAAATTTTTACACGTGTCTTCAATATAGTAGATATTACCAACAACCCTGAAACCTTTTGCAACCCTTTTTCCAATTTTGTTTATTTCTAATAGTAAAACCATTACTTTTGAACATAAATTCATAATCCTTATTACACATCTAACTAACGCTTAACAAGTTATGTTTCAAACCTTCGACATAGTAAACATCATCAGTTATATTCTTACCATCAATTAAAATAGTTCCTATATCTTTGATTTGATCACTTCCTTCTCCAATGAATCTAATTTCTCCACCATCAGATTATTCAAATTTGATAAATCTTCTTTTATCTCCTGTCATATAATTTGAGCAACTAGAATCTATGATCCATGCATCTGTAACAAGTTTAGCATGCAATGGAACTTATTCCCTTCCTTGTGAGATAGCTAAAAACAATGCTTCTTCAATAGTTTCATTAGTATCTTCTCCTTTAGAAAGCTATTCTTCCATGGAACACAGGCTCTTTTTACTTCTACCTTTTAAATTAAACATCTTTCTAAAATCTCCTTTCCCTTGATTGCTCTTTTTATCTTCATCTTTTGAATCACTGTGATAATACTTATACTTGCTATCACTAGTAAAATATCCTATCCTTCCACAATTAAAACATTTAAGTGGTAACTTTCCTTTATATATTTTGTTGGAAGGTAAGCTTATTCATCCTCTGATATACTGCATGAGTTCGCCTCAACATCTTCAACAACTTTTAAAGAAGTTTCTGTCTTTTCTCTTTCAACTTTTACAAGCTCAAATGTCAAAAGTGATATAATGAGATAATAAATGGTATATTAACTCAGATCATTTCTCTCCCTTATTGAACATGTCATTGGTATAAACTCCTCAGTAGGGTCAATAAGATCTTGAGAATAACATCAGTGTCTTCAAGATGTCTGCCAACATCTTTGATTACATCAGCCACATCAGCAACCCTATAGATGTACCTCTCAACACTCTCATCTCTTATTTTTATCAAGACTTCATACTTCTACTTGAGATTCATTAGTTTTTTTTTCTTTGTCTTCAGATCTCCTTCATATACTAATATGAGTTTGTCCCATATTTATTTCACATTTATCAAGCCTTTCACTTTTCCAAAGGATATATCACATAAGCTACTGATAATAATTTCTCTAGCTTTCACATTTTCTTCCTTTTGTTTCTCTTGTTTAGTGGTTAAGGCTCTTCCAAAAGGAGGATAAAAAAAAAGATTGAATTACCTCCCAAATACCATTTTATAATGTTTTAAGATAACATTCCATATTGTCCTTCTAGTATTGAAAATTAGTGCCATCAAACACCGATGCCTAAAAATGTAAGTTTTGGGCCATCCCAGATCTTCCTCAAGAGGTTAATCTTCTTTCAGAGGAACCTTGTTCTAATATGGTCAATTGTTGAACACACTTTGGATGGTGAGAGTGGGGGTGTGAATTGACATAAAACTAAAAACACTAACAACTAACTTCTATTACCACCAAAAGAAAGAATATGCAAGAAAGAACTAAACCAGTAACACAAGAACACCAAGATTTATATGTGGAAAATCCAAACTGGGAAAAACCACGGTGAGAACTTGCCCACAAAGTTGATTAACTGAAGTATATAATTTGATTACAAAATATTAAGATCTCATTGCTCTGGAAAACCAATCAAGGGCTCACTGCCTATACAAAAATGAATGTGAATAATGAAGAAGACTCATTGCCTTACAATACAAATAGGAGCTCACTACTCCAGACTTGTATACAAAGTGTCACTGTGAAAGTAGCAAGCTACAACAACTCTAGTACTCAAGACTGATTGTTTCAAAGTACTTATTCTCCTCCAAAGTAGATATGAAAGTATTATGCTGATGTGCAGCTGATCTGCATAGTTTTGTCTTCAAAAGTAGCAACCTTATTACTGTCGTTTCTTCTCCAACACTGTCACTTATTTTTCTCTGTTGATTTTTGAATTGGTTCACACACTTAACTTTCTTCACACCTTGCATATATTGTTTTGAGGTACCAACTAACCTTAAATAAATGATAGATGATTGGAGATTACAATAAGGTTAGAGAAACCAAAAAGGATATTACAAATAAGTTCCATTTCAGCCAAGGCAAAGATGATCACTATAAAAAACATCCAAACCAAGGACCCGAATAGATAAGTGATAAATATTAAATACATATCTAGTCCCATAAAACATGAACCCATCTAGATAAGACAGAAGCATTAAGTATAAGACCTGGACCTAAATTATTTCAATAATCAATGATATAACACCCAATTCTAAAATTGAAAGAATAATCCATCCCAGGAGAAAGACAGACCAAGAACACGCTACACATGTCTTGATGCCAGATCTGCAAACGTTGGAACATCAACCAAGGATAAATCAAATGTGTAGAAGTAAACTTCCTACTTCCAATGATAAATAGACCTCAACACGCTATGGTGAGATATATACACCACATCGGAATCCATGTCAATATGCCACAGCAAATACCATGTCAGAATTTTCCATGCCAAATTTATGATTTAGAAAAACAACTAGAAAGATCAACAACTCCGAATAATACAGCCTTTGGAACACCAACAACATATACTTGATAACTAGAGAATTACACAACCAAAACTAAGTCTTGAATTCATCTGAATGAGTAGCAACACAACAAAAACCCCAATCTTTGGAAGAGTTCCACTTCAAAAAAGACAATAACTACTACTGTAAAACTATCAATTGGAATATGTAACACAGTGCTATAAAAGACATCTAGACCAGGGTATCATCTAGAAATAATAATATAATACAGGAGCACTGTAGAACAATGTCTTCACATGAACACAAAATATTCATATTTTCCTCTGTTCTGACATCATAAATGTAATGTACCTTTTAACATACTTAACTTTCATTGTCCTAAGACCATACAAGATACATACTTGTCTTCCACTGTACTAAAATTTCAACATATGCATCCCATCATCTAGACCACAAAGCTTGAGGGAAAATCATCAAGCTCATCTAGAACATATAGAATATAATGTTGACATCAATGAAAAAAACATGATAATAAATATTTATTTCCAACAAAGATGATTTGAACTTTTATGTTTATAATTGTTAAAATTGTTTAGAATTGACAACCCCTTGAAACATTTATCCAATTTAAATTTTTGGAGCTGAAATTGTGTTCTCTAAACTAGGCGTATTTATTTTAGATGTGTTTGATTGTTGAAAATATTGATTGTAAAAGATATTATAATAAATATTTCTTAGAACCATGGTCAACTATTTTAGGATTCGGTATAACACACACCTTACAATCCTTAATATTTGAAACGTTTGTTTTAGTTAATTAATTAACTATGTACTCATTAGAGAAATGAGGTTTTCTATTTTGAGTGATAACTTATTTATGTGTTGACTATCTTGGAATTCGTACAAAGATGTAAAAAAACATCTAATACCATTATGGCATTGTAAGATGTGAGGTTTACTTAAGTTAAATATTTTTATATATGTAAGAGCATGATTATACATAATTAAAAAATGGACTACAAATTTTTATCCACTTATTATGTGTGCTATTAGGCATTCTATATCATCATTCTAAAGGACATAAATACTAAATAATGAGATCAAATGGCGTGGATCATCAAAATTCTTAACGTGGTATTTTTTACTGTTTTAGGCTCATGCCTTTTGATGGTTTTCTCGGCCTCACTGATTTTATATATTCATGGTTCGATATGGAGAGCTTTATTAGTTCCTACCGTAGGCAGGATGCTATAGCATTCAATGCAATGCAACTGTTTCTATTAGTTGTCCAATTAGAACATTGTATATTTCAACAACTTTTTGTATTGATATAGTTTTAATATATTTGAAGTTTTCTATATTGTAATAGAAATTATTTATCTCTCATTTTATTGGTTGAATGTGGCTACAGTAGTGTGTGAGGCTTTTGTCTTTTTGTGGAGAGATATTTTTCATTTTAGTTGTCCAATGACAACACTTTTTTTTTTTAACAACTTTTTACATTTATATGGTTCTAATATATTTTGAATTTTCTATTATTGAATTTTGCTACTATTGTTTTAAATATTATATTTCTAACTAATTAATTATATTATATATTAATATTAACTTAATAGTATAATATTAATATTATTGATTATATATTATATTAATATAATATATTATTATATTCATAACAGTGCACAAAAAGTACCAAATCAATGTTAATTTAAATATCATTAATTACTTGAATAATAAAAATCTTAATTTAATATTTACTATTTAATATTGAATGTTCAACTATAATTAATGATTATATTTAGTTAATACTAAACTATCTTGTTGAGCAGACAAATGAATTTTCCATTTTCAAGTTGTTTACAGTCTAACAAAATATCCTAAGGCTTAATCTTTAGGACTTAGGCAGGAACTAGACACTATGTGTCCTTGTTAAAAGGGTGTGCTATAAGATTTCTTGAATAGGAGAAAGATGTTGATCTCCATGTTATGGCTCCAATCTTGCAAGAGAAATATTTTTTGTGTCAATTAACAAAACACTTATTTGATTCTTTAGAGGGTTGGGGTTTAAACCCAAATATATTTTCCAAATATATATTTGTGCCTCTTTTTTTTTCTATTTACATTTCTTTTCTTCTCCTATTCTTATTGCTAAGGTGTTAATCTACATATCACGTTGCTTTTAAATTCCATAGGTATGATATTTATATTTATTTTCCTTAAGGGTTAATGTGGAAAAATAATAAATATTCTTTTTACTTTATGGGTTTATTCTACCTATGCTTGTATCAAGTTTTTTTTTAGTAAATTTTATGATATTGGCAATGTGTACTAGATATTTTCCTAAAATTTGGAATCAAAGTGAAGCATGTTTTGATGATTGAATGTACTTGCATGGTATTTATATATTCTTTCACATTGTTACATGGATTGGTGCATGGTAATTTATTTATTGGTGTTCCTCCTTTTTTGGTTTCCTAGCTAGGAAATCTTGTGGGAATCTATATGAATGAATCGGTTTCTTATCAACCCCTAATCAATTTTTATCATTTTGCACAAGATGCATCTATAGTGGTTTAGTTTTGTGTATTCTTTATTTTTTTATATACCTTATCCTGGCATGCTTATGATATTTTATAAAAAAATAATTAATTAATTATTAATCTTTGATTGATTAGAAATGTTAAACTTGGTTTTTTTATGAAAAATATGGAAGACACTTTTATGATAGATAAGGTTTACCATCTTAGAATTGGTCACATGTTTGGATGTTGTATGGTATTAAATTAAAGCTCTTGCTTGGTCATATAGATAAATTGTTTATTGTGGTGCCTAAGTTTTTTATCATGAAATTATGTTTTGTAGAATTCTTATTTTGGGTTTCTATCTTTGATTATTTTTCACCTATGCAAATATTGTTTATTTTTATTAATGTTTGATGTGGTTAGATTGAGTGCATGGTTTTATCGCCTTATTATAGAATTTAAAACTAAATATTTAGTCCAAAAATGTATATATATTACATGTTTAATTATTGGATGATTTGGAAGTTCCTAGTATAACCTACTTTATATGGTTGTACATGGCGATAGTTATGGTATTGGTCTTTCAATGGCTTGGATTTATTGAATAGCCTATTCATCGCAATAGATAGTTTTACTTGCATGCTTCAAATTTGCACTAACCAAATCCATGGGCTTCGTAGATTTTCTTCTTCAAGATACACATTTTTCTTACCAATGTTAAACCCATGGTTTTGGTTAAATCAGTAGTTTTCTTATACTTGTGGATCTTTTAGATTTAGATTTGATGTATGTTTTCATTCCTTTGACATGAATGAATGGTTTTGCAATTTTTGCATGTTAGTTCTATTTTTTATGTAGATCTATAGAGAGACTATTATATAAATTATGATTCTTATGGATTTTTTAGATGTAAGATTATTGTAGATTGCATTATTTAAATATGGACCAAGGATATTTTTTCTAAGAAAATATTGATGTAGAGGTTTGTAATAACACCAATAGATAATTTTGAGAAATAAAATTTAAATTTATAAATTTTAACCTGTATAATATAAAATGGGGATCATGTAAAAGGGATATTTTCCCCAATTTATATTACACATTTTAATGCAAAACCACCACAAGACAAGTATGATCAACACCACTTGAGAGGTGCTAATGCAATCTCTGTGTTTGAGGGGTTTTGACTCCTTTTGTTGCTTGTGATTTGAGAAAAAGAGGAAATATATTGATGTGCAAGAGACTAGATGATTATAAATATGATCTAATCTAATTGATAAAACTGATAGAAAGGTGAAGAGAGAATAATTTGAATACACTTGAAAATAGAATAGAGAAAGTGAACTTTCAAACCCAAAATTTTAACTGTCGGAGTTTGGGAATGAGTTGTAATTGTAGATCTGAGACCTGAAGTTTGTGAACTGACTCCCTACCAAATTTTAGTCAAAAATGGAAATAAAATAGTGAAAGTTGATGTGTTCCCAGGTACAGAGCAATATTTGATGTGTTCCTGACACTTTTGGATGAAATTATCATGGAATCTATAATTGTTCATGTACTTCCCAAAAACTATTTGACAGCTCTGTAACCTATTCTCGCACATAGAAAAATGGGAAGAAAGGTTGGAAATGGTGTTTTCCTTGGTAAAACCCATGTTTAGGAATCAACCTTGAAATTGAATTGAAATTGCATAATGAAATATGAAATAGGAACTAGATCTGAAACATAAATCACCTTATATCTTGATGATGTAATGATTCTTTAGATGTGACCACAAATGTTTATGCAATAGCTTTAACTCCACAAAAACCCAAAATAAAATCATGAAACAAAAGCCTTGAATGATGAATGTTTGTAGTTTGCCACAATACTTGATGAAGGAGCATTGAAGACTTGGATGCTTGGTGTAGAAGAGATTTTGAACTCCAATTTGCTTTCTTAATCACGAATGCTTGAAAACTTGATAATGAATGCTTGCACTTGATAATGAATACCAAAATGAAGAGAGATAGGGGGTTTATATACTAAATGCATCATTTTGGGGATTAAAACTCAGGCAGACCAACCATAGAAACTTTTATCCCGCAAAAACCTCAAGACAAAACCCTGCCAAAAATATGGGCTCAAAACTCCAGGAACACATCGCCAATGGAAATGTGTTCCACCCTAAATAGGAAATAAATTGGTCTGGGGATCCCAGTTATTTAGGAATCATAGGATAACTATAGACAACTCATTATAATGTCGATAAAGTAATCTGAAGCCATAAAACGTCAAATAGGACCTAGAAGATGAAATGAATTTTCTGATTGGGGGGAAAATAGAGGGTCACACTTAGAAATAACAGGCTAACCTCTAGTTTTGAAGAACTTGAGTCAATATAGGTCTTATAATATTAATTTGAAGGTCCAATAAGTGCTAGGAGAATGTGAAATCAATGTGGGAGCCCATGCATACTAAAATGGGGCTAAAATGAGCACCTAATTAAGGGTGATTACTTTTTAGGATGATACAAAACCAAAATTTACAAAATTTAGAATTTTTCTGAAAATTTTCAATAATAAAGATAATATAGGCAAACAAGAATGTTCATGATTTAGGAAACAAGCTACAACACAACGATAAAGTTGTGAGCCTCTAATCTAGGAGGTCTTGGGTTCGAGTCTTCTTAATCTTAACAAATGAATATAATTAAATCAACAAGTAATAATAATTAAATCTTGGCTTCAACCCATTACCCATCAAAAAAAATATTCATAATTTATAAATTTATTTGAAAATTTCTTTCTCTTCCTATTGATCTTGATGTAATATATCTAAATGTGTTGCAATATTAATCATAAATAGAAATAATTTAATAAACTAAAAAATAGTATAATAAATAACTACAACTATTTATTACATAAACTAAAACAATTGGAGCTTGTAAAAGATAAAGCACATTGACAACTTACATATGGTTTTTTCATATAAAATGGGGGGGAGGGGGTTTCCTATGATTCTTTGAAATAAAAATGATTTTTTTCCCTTTGATCTTCTTCAATTCTAATGGTTTTTTAATTAGATCTAATTATTTGAACACATCACTCATAACAATGTATATAAGTTTTAATCATTAGATTGAATGGATCATGAGAGAATGCATTTATGTGCCTTTAAATAGTTGATATAAATGGCTAGGATTAAATCCTACCCAAAGGAGTGACTTGTATTTACATGCACTAGTCACATTATTTTTCACTCTAATTAATTACCACTTAGGTTTTAAATTTCAATTCAAACATCCATAAATAGGTCAAGGAAACTCTAAACTTAACTTGTTGCATTTCCCATAGTTCAAAAACTTGTGAACTTTGCGACATTCATCACTTTATCCATTTTTATTTTCACTTCTTTCCCTCTCTTCCTCTACCTTGTCATAATTGTTTCTCTTATTATGAACCTTATCACCATTTTTTATATATTGTAAACTCATGAAGTTTTCAACATTACAATCTAGTCAAACTTATATCCTTTTTTTGTACCTTGTAAAAATAATATGCTACCACTTTTTTGTTCTTTTCTCTAATTTAAGAAATTTACAAAAAAATCACAACTTAATTTATCTCTCCTTTTGTTGGCTTCCTAGACTTTGAAACTCATTCAATTTTTTCATAGTTTCATAGATCAACATTAAACCACCATTTTCTAATATTTATATTAAGATAGTTCAGAGAAAATTATAAATTACCTGGCGGTCTCCCCCGGAAGGTTGGTTTAAATCCAACTTTGATGGTGCAACCAAGGGTAACCCAGGTAAGGCAGGAAGTGGTGGAGTGATTCAAAATTTCTTTGGCAAAGGCACCAAAATAGTCAACCTCCCACTTGGAACTCAAACCAATCACTACGTGGAAGCAAATGCAGCCCTCCAAGTTACCAAATTAGGTCATGACTTGGGGATCAAAAATCTATGGTTAGAATTAGGTGATTCATGCAACATAATTAACTGCCTCAAAAAGCTTCACCCACCATCATGGACAATAGCCAACATGACAGATGAAACCCGCAACCTTTTAAACACCTTTAAAAAGGTACACATATCCCACATGTACAAAGAAGCCAACCAGGTTGCTGACTGGTTTGCCAACATGGCGGTGAAAAGTGCCAAGCAGACTCATTGGCTTCACAGAGGAGACCTCCCACATGAAGTGAAGGATATCGTCGATTATGACAGAATCCAGAGAAAAGAGGGATTTATTAGCATTAATCATGAAAGTTAATGCTGTGTATGGAAATAGATTTCCCATAAATGGAAAGTATGAGAAAGGCAGGAAATAAAATGATTACAAATCACATCCGTACACTTAATGGGTGCCCATTTGCAAAGACAAAACTTATCATTCAAGGAACATAAGAAATTTCTGGAACAACTCGAAGAGTAAAGGTTTGTTAAGTTGCATTTTCCTGGTTGTGTTTTAGAGATTTTTTCTTGCAATGGGAGGTGAAAGACACAGAAGGGAGATCTCTAAAGACTGTGAAAAATGGAAGAGATAGACCAAGGTTTGGCACTACCTCCAGCAAGGCGGCATTTCCACTTTCATTGAAAGGCTTCATGGTGGGAAGTCGTTGGTGAGGAAAATGTTAGTGAAAAGCTGGGATGAAGGCAGTGTTGTATTTGAGGGTAGAAAATTTATGGTGACCAAGGAGGTTATTTCTACTGTAACTGGTATTCCTATTGTTGGCAAGAAATTTTACAGAGATCGTAAAATTTTGGACTCTGTGATAAGAAACTTCATAAGGAATGAGGAAGATAAGAAAGCACTTATTAAAGCTAGGACCTACTATCTTCCTAAAGGGTTGAAGAGACTATGGATATTTTCCTCGAGAGCCATCATATTGTATATCAGGTTGGATACCAAGTTTGACAGAATCAGAACCTACCACTTTGTTCTCATGAATCATTTTCGACATGGTATGCAAGTTTCAATACCCTTTTCATTATATGCATCTATAAATGAAAATATTAATGGGTTTAGGGATAAGGCTATTGCAAATCCTACTTTGCATGAAGGGCTTTTACTTCTCATATATGAGTTCTTTAAAGCCCAAATTTTGGGGAAGGAGTTAGCTCAAAAAGAGGACATGGAGGCCTCTGGCTCTGACTACATTCCTTCAGAGACTGAAGATAGTGAAGGTCTGCACTCTGAGGATCAAGATGAGTATGACACTAAAAATAAAATTCTGGGTTCCTCCTCAAAGAAGGGTATAGCCAGTCTGCATACCATTAAAAAAGAAAAAATGGTGACCCCAACCAAAAAGCATACCACCACGGTTATATCCTCTAAGGAGGAGTACAAAAAAAATAAGGAAGGGATGAACACGGAAGGTGAGGAAGAAATTTCCAGTGGAAAATGTAGAAAGAGAAGGTAGACTACAATGGTAAAATACCAAAATAAAAAAGGGAAAAAATAGGGATGAGAGTGCTAGCTGGAAAACTCCCGAGGATAAGACCTGTAGAAATTCCCATGTTTCTTTCCATAAGGTGAAGGAGAAGATCCAGGATGAGCATTATGAGACTAACCAGGCTAATCCCTCATCTCAGATCTCTGAACCCCATAACATAGGGAATGAAAAAGGATAGGATAGCGAATTCTGCTACTATATGTCAAAATAGGGGAGGAAAATGGGTTGGCATAACTTCAATGTTAAAACTGCCAAGATGGGGATTTCCAAAGAAGTTATTAATCCCAAGGTCATTTTTGTTGAGGATGGCTAGATTAAGCTGGAGGAGATTATCGAACTAGCAATGGTTGTGCTCAGTGAAAATGCCAAGGAATTTGAGATGGAACTACTCAATAACACTAGGAATAGCATGGTGGATAGCTATAGGAAAATTAAATGGTTGTTTCATGAAGTGGAGGATCTCAAAAATAGAGTTAATGGGACCAAAAAAGGCCAATGTTGATGGCACTACTATTGAACAGATGAATCTGAGTACCAAAGTCAAAAAAATGGAGGAAAAAATGATTAGGGTTGAGGATACCCTGAAAAATAGTGCAGAATAGAGCTTTAATATCCTCAAAGTTTCCAATGAACACACTAAGGCTATCATTGAGAAATTGGAAGAAAGAATTGATGGGAATGAAGCGGTCAACACGGGAATGGAAAAAGAGCAGAAGACAGAACAGGGGCTCGACAAGAGGACTAGGGCCAGTGTGAAGAAGCAAAAGGATGTTCATATGGTGAATGATCTCTAGAAGATCAAGGAATCTGTTGCTAACATGAAGCTTCTCGAGGCCAAGGCGGCCACCCTGATGGTGGACTTATCTTGATTGTCCCTGGTTCTTTTTGTTGTCCCTGTGTTATTTTATTTTTAGAAGTGTTGTTAGTTTTTGCTTTGTCCCTGTGTTGGCCTGTCTCATATTTTGACTCTGTTTCATTTTGTCTAGGATTACTGTAAGATCTTAAACTCTATTTCGGGTTTCAGGAACCCTGTAAAACTTGTTTTACTTAATCAAAAACTTATAAATTACCAACCATATACTATCATGGATATTATCCTATAAGATGTCTTATAGTATCGACATTATAGGTATTTTTACATATATATTTAAAAAAATGGGCCTTGCCTTATATCAGTTTGTAGCCTGATATCACATATGTATAGCACTATTCACATATTTCTTACAAAAAAGGAGATGTATAGCTCATATAGTTAGTTGCTCCATGGATTCTTTTCACTTTCATTGCCTCTTGCCAAGCCACATACATCAGTATCCCATCCAAGGACACTATTTGTTGGGACATTTCTTGCACTTAAACCATACCTCAAATTAGAGCTTTCTGGCTCCCTAACCCAGCCTCTATCTTATTCTGCATCAATTTTTATTTCATTGACAAATTGGTTCAAAGCTTCCAGCTCCTTGGTTTCCAACGTGTATTTGTGTCTATTAAAGTATTGTACAGAATGAATGCCACTTTTCTAGATTTTCAAAGAGCCATCTCTAGTAAGGATCATGAATCTTTCTTTTGAGATCTCCAGTACTACAGATACCTGTGTCATATTGTAATAATGGGTGAGTTTAATATTAAACCCAGTAAGTTGCCTTATATTGTTTTGAAAAAGCTCTTCATTCCTCTCTTTCAAGAGGAACCATAGAATCTCACAAGTTAACAAAAACCAAAACCTATTCATCATGAAATCAAAGGAGTCTATAAATCCAGCAAGAATCAGACTCCATGAGAGACCAGGGCGATAATTCCAAACAATAGGGGAACCAAAGAAAATAGCCCAAACACCACTAGCAAAAACACACTAAAAAAGATGCACAAATGACTTAGGAGCATAATAGGCCCCACAAACAATAGGGTCACGACCCATAGAGGACAAGACTAACCCCATAGCCAACTTCTTGAGAATAAAAAGCCAATGAAAATATGACATTTTGGGTTGACTAGGAGAGTTCCACAAAAAATAAAAAATAAAATGCGACTTTGAGGGAGACCAATCAAAGCCCCAACATTGGCTAACCTAATTGATAATAGAGCTATCATATTTTAACATGCTATAAAAAAATTTAGTAGACACATCTTTGAATTTAGTACCATCAACCCACTTTAGTTGTTGCACAAAAGAGTCAGTATCCAGAATTTTACCAAGAAAGAAACACCTTGTAGCTTTAAAAATTAAAGAATATTTCTTCTTATGAGTGGAAGGAATACCATATTTAGAACTGATCTAAACCCATGACCCTAGCCGATTATTAAACATAATATGCCTTATTAGAGAGATACCTTTTTCATTCCATTTTTTTGCAGAACAAATTTGAGTCAAAGCAAGGGGTTTCTTGTTCATAAACACCCCCATTAGATTGATCTATCAATAACAATATAAGATGGAGAACCACTAATAGATCCTTTGGATGAGATTATATTCCTTACCTGGGACCATGCATTCCACAAATACTTGAACACATCTGAACCAAAAAAATTGAAAATGAAATCTCTCATAACAATATCACATAGTGGATTATCTTTCCATTTTTTACCTTTCATAATGGTCGATCTTTCAATGTTGTATCTGACCAACACTTTCCATGGTTAATTACCACCTAATTATTTAAGGATCCATTTAGAAGCAAGAGCCATGCCATGCGCCCTGATATCTTGGCTGGCCAAGCCCCCCAAGCTCCTAGGTCTACAACACCACTCCCAATTTATGAAATATCTTTTATTATTTCCTAATCCATCAGACCAAAGAAAATCTCTCATGATTTTATCAATTTTGTTACTTTGATATTTAGAAAAGATCCATGAGGAGGAAAAATAAATATGATGAGAGGAGAGATCCTTTTGAACAATTTGTACACTCCCAGCCAAAGAGAGAAAATGAGTCTTCCATTTCAAATGCTTCTGGTCAATCTTAGAGAAAATCCATAACCACATATCTTTAGTAGATGGTTCAACAAAAAATGGTATTCCCAAATACCTAACAATAGAGATAGGGTCTTCCCACTTCCACCCTTTAGAGACCACCTAATCAAGAGCAATATTAGACCACCCCAGACCTGTGGATTTGTGGGGAACAACTTTTTCTCCAGAGGCTAAACAAAAGAAATGAAGTCTGCTCAAAATATTATGAAATTTTTCTTCATCCAACTCATGGAAAAGGGTTATATCATTAGAAAATTGTGCATTAATGAGTTTCCCATGGTTAGGAAGACATATGACTTTAACAAGGGGTGCAAGATCAAGGGTTTACAGTATATGGAAAAGAGCATCGACAACAATAACAAAGAGAGTCAGGGAAAAGGGACACCCCTATGTAATAGATATCTTAAGGGGTATAGACTCTGAAATTACTCCATTAAATTCAATAACCAAGGAAGAATATTTAAATAAAATATGAATCCATTTACAAAAATAGGGAGGAAAACCAACCGCCTACAACATCCTTATAACAAAAGGTCATTCAACTCTGTCATATGCTTTTTAAAAATCCAAAAAAATCATTGTTGCATTATGTCCATCATGTTGGTCATACCATGACCATTTTCTATATATATTGACTTGGGCCTGGTTAGGATTATACAAAAAAAGCTTTCTCTCTTGCTAAATTTCTCAGTTTTTATGCCTGGTTCACAGTTCCAATGATGTATGGCCTAAAAACCTAAGTCTCTGAGAAAAAATATGGTTTAAATGTTGTAGACCCTGGTAAATCTTTCTCTTTCCTTAAACCCTAGTTTCAAATTTATAAGTCGTTGAAGTAAAAAGCCCTAAAACCCCCAAGACTTGTTCTAATTTCATGTTACTTTTCAGAGCCACTTAAGTCTTTTTATGTCATGTGCGCTTTATCCTTCTTTCCTTGTCTCCTAATCTCATAACCAAGACCGAATATGCCTTTTCATCTGGCGACATGGTGCGGCCTTTATCTCTTAATCTCAGAATGAAAAGGAATATTATCTTTCTATATAGCGACTTAGCGAGGATCATTGATCTTTTTCTGTCCAAGTCTTGATCGTGTGGTCTACGCTTAATCTACAGATAAATTCAAGCTAAGAGTTTCTACCTAGTGACTTGGTGAGGATCGTTGATCTTTTTCTATCCTTGTTTTGATCATGTGGTTTCTGTGTAATATCTGAATCAATCCAGAGTCAAGGATTTATGTCAACGACTTCGAGACTTAATTTATTTCCTAATCTCTAGAGGAACCTGGGGTCAAGTTGAGTTAGGTTAAGTTTATTATGAGAATTAGAGATAGCCTTGAGGGAGCAATCTCATAATGTTTTGGTCAAGTACAAGTTCATTCAGCGATTCAGTGCAAGCCGTTGATGTAGAACAAGATCTAGGTCTAGCGCATGATCCCGTAATGTTTTGATCAACTATAAATTCATTTAGAAATTCAACACTAATCGTTGATTAAAGAAAAGATCTTGTGGCTTGCACGTAATCTCATAATATAATCATGTGGTTAAGGCATATATCTGGCGACTTGGAGATCCCTTCAGTCGCATGATCTCCAGATGGATCCTGAGTCAAGTAAAGTTAAGTGGAGTTTGCACGGACAAAATTTGGTTCATTGATCAGAGTATAGATCTAGAGCTGGTGCTGAATCGCTAGATTATAGTCAAAGTCAAGCTTTTGTTCAGAGATCTAGCAAGGGTCATAGATATTTTTTTGATCCAAGGTTTGTCGCTAGATCTCCAAATGAAACTCGAGTTAATTGATTTATTTAGCGACTTGGAGATGCAAAGGAGTTCAGTACCCAAGGTTAAAAGATGAGTCAGAGGCAAGTTAGAGGCAAATATCAGATGAGAGATAGATCTGACGATTAGCGTGAAGCCTTAAAGGCCAGGATGAATATTTTTAGTGATCAAGGCTTTGCACCTGGAATGTCATGTGGCAGGATATGGGTTCAGGTAATGGTAAAGGGTAAAGTAAAGTTCAAACAAGGTCAAGAGGATCTTGTGGTTGGCATGAAGCCTTAAAAGTAAACTGCTCGATATCTAATGATCAAGGCATTGCGAAAGGCTGCCACCTGTCCAAGGAGATCGTTGGAAAGACCGGGTAACCTAAAAGAGATCTATGGCCATGTTTTAAAAAGAATGATAAGACTTGATCTCGACCATTGATGCTGATTTTCGCACCGCCTGTGACCATTTTAACCACTTTTTGAATTCTTAAATCTTTCTCTTCGAGTTTTAAAGCAGTGGATCATGTCTTATTATAGAGCATTAATTGACAATGTTTGATCTTTGTGGTCTTTTTTGTACACCTTTTGGATGTTGAGAGAGTAAAAGTTGGGTGGCTTTGAATGCACTTGAACAGAGAATGTTATTTTTAAGCCCTGGACATTTTATTAATCAAGTTTTATCCATATCTCTTCTCTGTCCCATTAATGGATTGAATTTTCCAGAATTGTAAGGGTTGAGATTAGATTTTATTCTTGAGATGCTGAGCTTGTTGATATCTTGTAGATGTGAAGATCCAAGACTTTACCAGTGCATTTAATGAGGGATCCAACATTCCATTCATTGTTCCTTTTTGCAGGACATTGTTCTTTAGTTTCCCAAGATAATTGACGGCTAAATCAGATTTTTCCCAACATAATGAATCAAAGGAATATTTTAGTCTGTATGATAGAGATTCTTGGTTGTTATGATGAATTAATGTTCTCTGTCATGTAATACTTTAATAGTTTTAGCCCTAACCCTAAATGGATCTGAAGCTTGTTGCAGTCCTTGTTTCTATAAAAGGACTTCCAGGATCATTTTGTAAGGATGGAAATTTTATGCCACAAAAGCTTGTAAATCTCCGCATTTCTGATTAAGATTCTCAAGTGGTCTTTTGGCCCTATTTTCATATGTTTTTCAGAACAACATATGTTTGTATTTCCTATTATTTGTGTACCTAATTGAATAGTTGTCTTTGTTCCATCTCTTGTACTCATTTGGATTGGTTGTTAAGGACATTTCAATCCATCACTTTTTAAGGCAGAGTGTCTAACTGGAGTAAGGTTTCTTTCAAGGAGAGTATTAAATCCTTAAGTTAGTTTCAGTGAGTAGAGGATTGTAACAAATTTGATAGTTATTTCTTCTTGTAAGAAGTATGAATGAATTATGTAAGGCATAGTCTGATTCAATGATCATTTACAGGATTTACATTTGATGTATATTTATTATTGAAGGTCTTTACATATTGAATGCTTCCATGCCCATTGGATAAGGCACTGGTCTTATATGTTAGATTATGTGGTTCCTATCAAATCTTGATACAAATTGTTACCATTTTTTATTACACATATTATGCCTGCCTGTTGAAAAAATGCTAAATATTTAAGGCAGAAGTTAGGTACACCTGCCTGAGCCTGTGGAGCTCAAAGTGAAGGAGGATTTAATCCTCGTTAATTGGACTTGTTTCTTTACATAATCAAAATTTGGGTTTCATAGAGTCAAGCATTTCTTCTATATAGGATTCTGCAATAAAAATCTCCAACGCATCAGATTTGGCCCAGTGCATTGCCTCCCAACTGGTAATCAAGTTTTCCAAAATGTACCTTCCCTTAATAGATCCTGTTTGAGTGACAAAAATAAAATTGTTAAGAAGACCAGCAATCCTCCTAGCCATCACTTCAACAATGATTTAGTAAGATAAGTTCAATAAGGTAACATGTCTCCAATTTTTTACTAAATTTTTGTCACCACTCTTCGGAAGCAGTTTAATAACCCCTTTATTAATATGTTCCCCAAGAGATCCTTGTTCAAACACATCCTCATACAGGGCCATAAGTTCTAAGCCAATCCATTATGCATTTTGCTTATAAAATTTAACAGGTAGCCCATCAAGTCCTAGGGATTTACCATTAGCCATTGAACTCATAGCAGCTTCAATTTCTTCAAGGAAAATATTATTTTCAAGGTCACGGGCCTCACAATCAGATATTTTTTTCAGGAATTAACTTTAAACATTTATTAAGAGCCTCATGATTATCTCACCCATGTTCTGAAGAGAAGAGATCCTTATAGAATTTGTAGAAAGAATCATTAATTGACTCATGGTCATTGGTAATAGACTCATTAATTTGAATCTCATCAATAAGTTCTCTTTTATTCTTGGCTCTGATTAATTTTAAAAAGTAATAAGGTCCTTTGTCCCCTTCTTTTATCCAGTTCATCCTTGATCTAACTTTTGTCCTTGAATTTTATAATGTTGTAGTCTCCTCAAGTGATTCTTAGTCCAATCAAGATACTCTTCTAAGACACTATAATTTCTATTTTCTTGAAGTTCCTTCTCATTATAGTTGAGTCTATTCTGTAGAAAATAATCTTCTTTTGTTCTATCCATAGCTCTTTTCTTCCCAATGATTCTAAACATTTTCCTCCATGTGTCTATGAGGACTACCCACATCTCTCTAGGTATAAGCCCCATATAGCAGAACTTTGTTATACATGATACCATCTCGATAGACTCCCTAGAGTCGTCATATTTTAACAGAGAAACATTCAGTTTGAATCCATAGTCTTTCTTAGGGCTGATAAGGGAGAATGGGTCAGAATCAACAGAAACACTAGCATAAATAGGAGAGTGATCAGATATGAAAGTTGGGGAAACACAAATGGATGCCCACTTGCCTTGACAGGAGAAAGAGAAGAAAGTAGCTTCAAAATACATTCTCTCTATATTCTACAATACATTCTTTGATGACCATTTTGATTATTACACCATGTAAACCCGATATCATCTAAGAAACCTTTTTACTTCTCAACAAGATGAAATTTTCTTTTAGACTTTGACCAGAAATAATGTTCATTATCTTTCCAATGGTGTTAATTACCTCCACTTTTATCTTCACTGTGTTCAATCATATTAAAATCACCTATGAACATCCAATGAGATTTATGCAAATTTAATGTTTTCCAATCCCAAGACTAGCCCTATCTCTATAGTCATTAGCCGCATATATACAATTTTATCAGACCACCGAGGGCCAATTAAAATGGCAATACCACCTTTCCCCTATCATGATTAGAATGAATACCAATGGATTAATTTCATAAGAACTTTAAAATGGTGTATGCATGAGAACCAACTACCTTAATTTCTTGCAAGCACACATTGTCTTTCATTTTCAAATCATTACACCATTTTCTGAATTTCCCATCCATATTCATTCCAGCTATGTATGTGTATCATGATAAAAGATTGTTAAGATGAGGCTTTCTGGTTCTTATATAATCTGTTAAAACTTTCAAGAATCTCAAATTACCTTTATTCTTGGAATTAATAAATAGGGATTGTGTATCCATTGTTTCCTTTTCTTTTTAATAATAAATTCTGTGAATTTCTCAGTACCATCTTTGACACATCTAACATCCATTGATAATTCTTTGGTGGAATTCATGGCACAAGGTGAGGTGTTACTCTCATCCAAAGTGGTTTGTTTATTGTTCTTAATTTTATCGGCCTTTTCAGCAATACTATTTAAAGCTAATTGTTGTGCATTCAATCCGCTGGGGTTGTTTATACTTTCAGCCTCATTAACACATCTAGAGTTAGAACCAAAAGGTTATGTTTGACAACCGGTTAGGGTAGTGGGCTTGTTACCATTAACGGACTCAGAAATCACTAAACATTCTTTCTCAAAGAGAGGATTAGTTAAACTAATGAATTCACTATTACCATGAGGGTCCTTCGAAGTAACAATAACAGGAATATCAATATTATTGTCAAGACCTGAAGTATCGGTTGATGGAGCACAATTCTCTTTATGCAAGTTTGTCTCTTTACTCTCCTTATAGTTTCCCTTCGCGGGTTCAACATTAAATTTAGGGTTCTGAGAATATTTTAAGGATGGATAATCATGTTTTGTGTGTCCATTTAATTTACAGTGAAAACATGCCCCCAAATTCCCTAGCATAGATAACTCCCAAGAGAAATTCTCTTCTTCTATATTTAGGCTCCGTTTGTTTGCAGGAATTGGAATTGAGTGAAAACCTTATTATCACAAAACCAGGTTTTGAAATTCTGGTTTTGCATCTTGGGGAATTGGAATTTGACTCAAAACCTTATTATATCAAAACCAGGGTATGATTTCTAATTCCATCTATTAGTAGGAAGATGATGCCACTCATTTTGGTGTCTAAACCTGGTTTTACTTGACAAATCCAGAATTGCAATTTAGAGAAACAAACAGCGGATTTGCAAAAATGAGAAGTTTCACTCCCAAAACCGAAAAGTCAACATTAAAACAGCAGAAGGGTTACAACCATACAAAGCTTGAACAACACAACAGTATTTTATTTTCTAGCATTCACCATAGCTTTTATTTCTAAAATTTAAAATTAAATAAATTATAACATCAAGTTTTCTTTAATTACATCTGCTTGATTCGCTTTGCAAAGGACAATAATCCTCATCAATTCTACAACTCTCATCATTGAGAGAGTCATATTGAAGAAGTGCAGATTTAGAATTCCTTTTCCACATTTTGCATTTGCTCTTCAATTTCACAACCACATTCTTCCACCCACTTTTTCTTGCACACAAATTTCCTTTTCCACCCAATAAGTATTTCTTCCTTGAACATCCAAAATAGTCCCACAGAAACTGAAATGCATTTTTTCTGCAACTCAAATTTCGATTGGTTTCTTCAACAGATAGCAGAAACACAGTCTCCTCGCTCAACATTTGAGAGGTTGGTAATAAAGTTAGGATGCAGAAAAACTATGAAAGGATAAAGAGAAAATGGAAATAAATTACAGAGGTCTTTAAAGAAGGCGGAGATAGCTTTTATGATTATTAAAATGGCACAGAATGTTTTGTTTTTTTGTTTTTAATTTGAAAAGAAGATTTTTTGGCCGCCATTAATGGAAAGTGACTGTGCACTTTTTGTAGTCGGTTAGGTATTTGGTTATTGTAGGCATGCCTAAAAGACCTTCACTGAATAAGATAAAAAATGAACAAACTTAAAAAGGCATTATGCATTTTAAGTAATGGAGTTGTTCATCATACCCACAACACTGGCTTAACTTAACATTTTCTTGACGCGTGCTTAGCATTACCAAAAAAAATTCCCCTTCCTTTTGTCTGCATTTACCTGCCACCTTTTAGCTTGGATAAGGAAACCATTTCATTGCACAAATTAAGTTTTTTTTTGTATGAGAGAGAGATCTACAGTATCTAAAGATTTGAGAAAGAAATTTGGTTAAAAATGTAGTGCAGTAAAATTTATAAAACAAGATTCTCAAACCATCAATTTTTTTTTGGGCATTAAAATAGCTGGTAAATTGCTTTTGCCTACATTTTTAAGTTTCAAATTAGATTTTTCTTAATTTTAGATCATAGACTGGTTAGGCTAAGTAGCTTAGATATTTTCTTTGAAACTCTTTACGTCAGAAAGGTTGTCTTAATATTTATATTTTATTTATATACCAAAATTCAAAGTCATACAACAATAAAATATAACAAAAAAATCTTTTAAAAAATTGAAATAAAGGAGAAAATTGGTACATGTATTTACATTTCAAATCCAAGTTCAATTAATTGTTTTTTCTACAAGATTTGTGTCTTTGCTTGAAGTATACCAATCTCTTAATTTTTTGGTTGGTCCTAGCAAAGAGTTTAAACATGTTAATACAAAAAAGAATTCAAGGCAATTTCAATAAGCCAGACATTTGCATTTCAAATTGAAGCTCAAATAATTCTAAACATTTTAATCGTGTTACAATTTTCACTTAGTCCTTTTCTTTTTCTAATAATGTCCCTCATATGGCTGACCCTTTTCTATATTTTACTCTTTCTAAGTGTTATCCTATTATGTTCACTATTGAGTGGTGAACCTATGTAAAATTTGGAGCCTACAACTTCTCATGTGATTGGGACAATTACTTAGTGGAATAGGGCCATTAAGTATATTTCTCAACTTCTCTGTATTTATGATAGCCAACTAGCTAACTTTGCTCCTACTTTGTATGTATGGGTGGTTAAGTTATGTCATCAAAAGTAAATTCATGATATTCTCTTTACTAGAGACATTCAAATCAAAGCTATGTTGCATTGACTAAAAGTGGAAAATTGAACCTCCAAATAGTGTATATCAAGTTCTCTTAGCTTGTCATACTACTCAAGACATCAAATATATTAAATATGGGTATAATATACTCAAGGAAATTTTATATTATCATTTAATGTTTTATCAAGTACTATGAAAAAAAAATTTGGGCTCAAGAAATTTCTCTTGAACATGGCAATGCTTTGCAAGAGTGCTTTAAGTTATTTCTTGTCAAATCTCTTTTTCTTCACAAACTTTTTATGATCTTCTATATCCCATTTTGGTTCAACAAAATTAGATTAAAAAAATATTATTTAAATTCATTGATTAGATGCATTGTATATATGCTTTCATTTTCATTGTTAGATTAATAAGTGATATCTAGTGTGTGTTTTCATGATTATATACTTTTTGTACTTCTTGAAATTTATTGTGTGTTAACTTGATTATGTGTATGATTCTTAAATATTGTTTAAACATTCATTGATATTATGATGCACAAGTTACTTGATTAACAACATTTTTTTATATGGATTATTATTTATTAATGATTACAGCTTTTGATGATTTTGTGGACTAACTACTGTTGCATGATCATGAGGTGAACATAGGGATGGTTTTTCACTCGCATTTAAAGGAGGAGAACATTATTCAAGAGATAGATATAATTTTTGTATAGGAGGCCAATGTATCATGCTTTAAGAACATAATCACATTTGCACAATTCATAAGTCTTCTGTATGGTCAGTGAATTATTTGATTGTTAGCATCATGTTTTGAATAGATAAAGTTGGTTAGGACTGAAACCCTTACATAGTAGCCAAACGAAAGACAAAAGGGGTCTCACAAGGATTGAGAAAACCCATCAAAAAATCCAAAAGAAAAAAAAAAGATCACTATACAAAGATAAAAGCTCCCCCGGGTAGACACAAAAAAATGGTCTAGACTCGGGGTCTCGATAGTCTTCCATTCATGATTAATATCTTTTAATCGCTAATGAAAAGAAAGCCTTTTTATATCTTTACCTAGAGTAAGAGTAGGGGAATCGACATTAACCTTAACAATTTTCCTAGATGACTCCAGAGAAAATGCCAATAGTGATCTTTAATATTTTCCTCATAAAACATCTACATTCAACTCCTACAGATGGACCTGCATGGAATAAAAAAATGTGTGCACCATATCCCTATTAAAAGCCACTATCTCATATGAATTTCTTCACAACTTATCTTGCTTCGTTGGATAAGAGAAATTTCCATAGCCATTTCCCTTCGTTCTTCTAAGGTCACCTTTGTGCTTAGGGCCTTCACCTCTACATCTAAATTGTCCCATCTCATGAGCCTCTCTGCTAGATAATTCACACCATTCCAAACCCAATTATCATTTTTCTCTGCAAACCAATCAGCTTCCTTTGCGTTTGCCTTAGCCAGAGCTTCCATCCTGTTAAATTTTATTTTTTTCAATATGAAGCTAGTCTAAGAGCCACTAACTCATTTTATTTTTCTTATAATGGGCAATACATATAATTCATTAATTTTTTCTACAACCTCCGCCAAGCCCAAAACATGAGGGAGCAAAATAAGCGAGGGGGTAGGGGAGCTAAGGTTTGGTAAAGAGGGAATAAGGGTTAGCCTATTCACATTAGGAAAGGATTTATCTAGGGTCCAATTAGAGCCAATAAACCAAGAGGAAAATGAGTCATCATAAATTACCTCCTTGGTCATAGAACCAATCACATTCTTCACCTTTTTGGATTGAGCTTAAAACACAATATTTTTTTTAGCAGAATTCCAGGGATTGCCATGATTAACTTACCTTTTGGGAAGGGGTTGATCATACTAGAGATATAGACACATTTAAAATAGTCTTAGGGGCATTATACAACTCAACAATCAGGGTTAAAACCACAAATAAAAATTGTTAAGTTTGAGACTTAGCCCTTGATGAAGGGAAGCACACTCTTGGTCTAAGCCATAGTAACAAATCAACACAAGGACAAGAAGATGGATGGAAAGGGAATTTCATTTTAACACCATGCCTAAAATGATTTTATATAGGAAAAATTTGAGAGTGGAATCTTTTATACCTTCCATCCAAGGTGATGTATTTCATTAAGACCAGTGGCGCATCCTTCCATTTACCAGGAAGGTCCTCTCTATTGAATTCATTTTGCAACTGAGACATACTCTCCCCATCATTCAAGAATATCTAGAAGTAATTTTTTGTAGTGACCTTAGGTTTTTTAAGGAATGCCACACCATCTACCAAAAGCCCAATAGTAGCCACAATAGACCTCATAGAAACAGTGAAGGACTCCCCTCAATTGAAATCTTACCCTCAACCCAAGAACAGGAAAATTGATTAGAGAGATTAGGATTAAAGCCTTTCAAATCCTCACTATAGGTGGAAAGATTTATCTTAACTAACACAGGCCAAAATACCTTGTTATTTTTAAATATTTCTCAAGTATCCATATCAGTTTGGATTAAATCTCCCTACATGGTAGGCCAAGGTTTAAAAAAACTAGGAATTTTAACAGTGACTAGGAAATGGTAATTCAGTCCTAAAAGAAGAAGACAAGAAATAGTGAGAATAAGAAAGGAAATCTCATTTCCTAAAGAATTCAATCCCCCCATCAAATAGTGATTGAAGAAAATGATCAAAAAATTTATAATTAAAATGGTGGTATGTAAATCTTTAGGCCACATTAATGCTTTGGTCATCCTGGATCGCAATACAAGCATCCCATAGAAGATCGTGCAAAATATTCTATGTTTTCATAGAACTAGTTAAGAGATCTAAAATTTCTAGCCTATCAATCAATTTTTTCCCCTACCTAAGGGTGCGAGAGAGTCTAATGTGTTCAATGGTCGAAATAATGTACCAAAATTTGGAAATAAGATCTTTCACTAGCCATCTAGGGGATGCTTCCCCATGATGCATCAAAATTAAATTTTTGGAGTCCCCTTCGATTATGATTTTATGAAACCCTTTGTCCTTAGAAAGACATATTTCAATGAAGTTTGCCACCACCTCAACAAAATTGGAGGCTTGGATTCTGAGATTGTCCACATAGATATATATGCATATGTATGAGTATATATATGTATCTACATATATATTTATATACATATATATATATAATATATATATATGTGTGTGTGTGTGTGTGTACATGTGTGTGTGTATATATATATATAAGTGTTGACTTGGTCTCAGCACCTCCTTGGAGATTCATGACATGGCTTAATCACCTCCTGTGGGTTGGGTTAAATCTAACATTTGTATCAGGTATTGATAGTTCAAGGTTTTGGTGCAACTGCAAATGATTCCAAAAATTGGTACTAGAGCCTTGGGTCATGGGTTCGAGTCTCCTTTCAGTGGGTGCTGAGTCGGTGTAGAGGGGGAGATTGTTGGCTTGGTGGTCAGCACCTCCTTGGAGATTCATGACATGGCTTAACCACCTCCCGTAAGTCAGGTTAAATCTTGCATTTGTATGGGGCATTGATAGTTTGAGATTTTGGTGCAACGACAAATGATTCCAACAATGTGTAAATACATATGTACATGTGTACACACACACACACACACACATATATATATACACACACATACATAAATGTGTGTGTATAATAGATATGTATATATATATGTATGTATATACATAGATATGTGTATGTGTATACATATGTATCTAAACACACATAAATATATATGTTATTATACATATATGTGTCTATATATATATATATATATATACTTATGTATATGTACATATACACATACATATTTGTGTATAGATATGTAGACTAAGAAAACAAATGGAGAGAGAGAGAAAGAGATTTTTGACTTGGTGGTCAGCACCTCCTTGGAGATTCGTGATATGGCTTAACCACCTCCCATCCTAGTCAGGTTAAATCTGGCATTTGTATGGGGCATTGATAGTTCAAAATTTGAGACTGGTTGTTACTATCTTCCTTACTTGTCTAAAACACTTTATGTTTTAGATTTGAACTTGGACATGAAAAAATGGAAAAGAATGGTTTTGTTGAGTAGAGTCTTACCAAATTCAAACCTTGTTTTGGTAATCTCACCTCCAGAGCAACTATAATTGACATAAAAGAGAGTTTTGTTCTCAAGAGGATAAAAGTTTTAACCCTCTCATATAATTTTACATAAAGGTGGTTAAATGCAATTCTCCTTAAACACCAACCACAAGTGTTAATGTAATAATATGATAACAAAATATGTAAAATACAAAATCATAATTGAATGTAGAGTGTTGTAGTCTATTGCTCAATATGTCAATAACTCTAATTTGGAATGCTTGAATGTTCTTAGAATACATCAAAGTCAATTGAACCTTATGAACATGATAAATGATGCACTTTATATAGGGTTCACAAGGTATTTTTGATAAAAATCCAAAATAAAATATTCAAGCATCAAAATCAAGACAAGATTTGAATATGTGAAGGATAACTCTTGCACTAGCTATAATTTCAAAGAATTTTGGTAGGAAACATGTGTTGGGCATCTAGGTCACGCCAAAATAGGGCGTCCAAAAGGGATACACATATGTCAAGGTTTTTCCTTGTAAATCTAGTCCTAGTTTAAGTATGCGATGACAGTTAAGTTGTGGGATTAATAAAAGTGGAAAAGAGTCCAAATAGGCTTACAATTATCTAGGAAAAAAACACTAAATTAGGTGCCAAATAGAGTGTGAAATTGTAAAGGGATATAATTACTACACTACATTTATCACCTGCTTTAAAGCGGGAGTATGAACTTATGCTCATACTCACGGTAAAGTACAGAAAGTCATAAAGAGAAATACATATAAGGGATAAGATTACACTAAGTTGAGAGAAGAAAGACTCCAACCTTAAAATCTTAAAAAATCACAAAAGGACATCCAAAAATAGGATATAGTCACAAGAAACCACAAGAAATACAAAACAAAAACTAAATACACAAGAAAAATAAAACAAAAAGGAAAATAACACCATAAAAGTAAGTACCAAAAATAGAAGGCTCCAAGACAACTAGTTGAAGAGACCTTTCCATCAAGATTTTTTAACCATAAAGTATCATCCTTAGTATTGTAAAAGCACAAGTGGACTTATAGAGAGAGACAAGAGTGTAAGCTGTTGAAGAGGAGAGACTCAACAATCCAAAAAATAGAAATTTTTGTTATGTTAGGTCAATAGAAAAGTCTTGATTTTTTATTGAATTCATCTATTATTATCTGACTAGTGGAGGTCATTCCCTCATAGTGGTCTCCTATATATTTTATTCTTGTATTTATTTCCAAGAAATATCACAACATCATGGTAGTACATTACATTGCCTCACCAAATATGCTTATTTTATTGCATTATCCCATCTTTTAACAATGAGCACAATGGAAAAATAATTTTTGCATACTATTCAAAAGTTACCTATTACTCCTAAGTTTATTGTTACTGATCATGTGATCTTATCCTTGCTAGTAACTTTTGAATAGATTATTATCTTGTCTAAGTACTTAGTTAGCTATTATATTTTCATACCATCATTAATCTATTAAAAAAATGTTTTCAACAAGTTATTAGAAGAATATGTATTCCATTTCACTTTAGATAAGTAATCTTGGTGGGCATATCAACTACCACCAACATAGTCGTGGTATAACACTTCCTTGCATAGTTCATAGAAAATGTCTTTATCTATGGAACTCTATAGATACACTCCTCCATCCATCATACCATCATTGAGGTTGACACTAATTCAATGTTATGGAGGACAACATGAATCATCAACGATGGGTACTTTCAAGACTCAAGCCCATAATGTTTCATGACACAAAATTAAATAAAAGTACAAGCTAACCAACACCAAAGTATTTAAAGGAATTTTGATGTTGGATATCATTTTTATTAATATTCCATCCTTGTAAGAAAATTTCCTTATAATAAAAAACAAAGGACAATTTATCCTCAAAATATATATCCATAATGAATTATGCAACAAACATATAGTGATACCTATAAGCTTGAGCCACCTCCAACAAGTACAATGCATATAAATTTGTATGTTTCTTATTTAAAGAAAGTGATTGGGTAAAATATTCATAGATATATAGTATTATTAAAGATAGATGAAGAAGGAATAATCACATTGAATCCAAAGTTAATTCTTTAGGCATGCACAAAGAAGCTAAGGACTAGAATATTCACAAAGTGTCTCATTCAATTAAAGAATTTACTAGTCAAAGATGCCACATGGGAGGATGAAGAGTTCATCTAGAAGAATCTACACTCAACTAAAAAATTGAGCATAATGCTTCTCTAAATAGGGGGCCATGTTACACCCTTGATCCTATAGTGTCTAGAGAGACATGAATAGTCAACTTGTATCTACTTTAATTCTTAATTAAATTATATCATTATTTAGTTAATTAGGTAATCCAAGGGATCATATTTTGTTAACTAAGTAAGCCTAGGTAATATCGTAGACATAATTGGGGTGTATATAGGACGTAGGACATGCCTTATTCAGTCATGACATAATTAAGTGTGTTCTCATTGGAGATATTTGGAGGTTTTCCCTCTTGAAGTGATTTTTTATTTAATTTTAAATTATTAAGCATTTGTAGAATAATTAATATTATATTCCTCTTTTATGCAATAACCAACGTGGGGTAGACACCAAAGTCTCCTTCTTTTTTATGGTTTATTTTGTACATGACATGGGAATGTCATCCCTATTAAGAGTCATTGTTACACCCTGAATATTTTGAATACCTTTTTGGCACTGAGTTATACATCCCCATATAGAGATTTCTTGTTTGTTGTTTGCCAAATATGAAACATGATTAAAAAAAATTGTTTGTCACTCTAAAATTTGAGAAATTGATTGGATGGATTAGATACTACCTCAATACGACTTCAACTCTAAATGGGGGGAATCAAATGTAAGCAAAGACAATTACATCTTAAGGACAATATGATAGATTGTTAGGTAAAGTGATTGAACTAATAAAACAAATTCATGACAAGATCGAACCTTTAGAAAAGCAAAACCAGGCCTTCGGTCAAGATTTATTAGGTCTTCAAAAACTAACTCTCAAAAGGTACACAAACAATAAAATTAATATGTGATCATTCATTCATCCATGAAATTCCTGTGATAATGCAAAGACACAAAAATTTCTAATCATAGTCCTAGGCAGATAATTTGAAACCTTTAATGAATTAGTGTTGGTAAACAGATTGTTCTTTTGAATTTAACTCTAAAATACTCAAAATGCTTAAGAACAATTGAATACAACAGTTGGAAAATTGTTATTGAAAAACTAATTTCCCTCTAAATTTGAAGGTACGGCTCCCTTATATGAATGATTTTCAGTGAATCTTGATCTTTCCTAATCTAACAGAGGTATGTTCTTGACCCGAGAACAGAAGAGGTAAACCAAGCTAAACCCAGATGAGAAATAGCTTAGGTGGGGTGAATTCAAATTTAAATGTAGCCAACTCTGAGATTTCATCAATCAGATTAACTCCCAAAACTGGTAATGCATGAACTTCTACTGAAAAAAGCAAATGCAAAACTAGAGATTAATGATGAAAAGCTAAATGATCAATCTATTTCATAGAAACATTTCCCAACTCAGGATGACAACAGATCTTCCCCTAAATTAACTGTATCAAATCATAATACAAAAATCTAGTTCGAATACAGATTGCAAATCTAACTTCAAAGAAACATTCAAATTCAATAGAAAGAGAAATGAAATGCAATGGAACAGTTAAAGAAATGGTATTCAGACACACACAATTGACTCAACAAAAATGCTATCTTTCACACCAAAATTTAGCCGACACTTGTATTGATTTTGGAAATAGTACACATAGAGTCCCAGATTGGGCCGTTACAAAAAAAGGGGGGTAACCGAAATGGTTCAACTTCCCCAATCAGAAATGATAACTAAAGGTTTATCTGTTACAATATCAATCAAAATTTGGTACAAAGAGAGA
Source organism: Thuja plicata (assembly GCA_018584345.1). Classification (NCBI taxonomy): domain Eukaryota; kingdom Viridiplantae; phylum Streptophyta; class Pinopsida; order Cupressales; family Cupressaceae; genus Thuja; species Thuja plicata. The sequence goes on along the minus strand of MU228180.1, from coordinate 1,114,238 downwards.
ATCTATTCAAGCTTCAGTTTCATTCCCTTTGCCTAATTTAGCCCTATAGGCAGTGGTAGTTTTGATAACTCTGATGAGCTCCTCATGTCTGTTGACATGGACATTGGTGTATCAGATGAGCCATATGGAATTCTCCTTAGCTAGACTCTTAATGGCATCAGTCTGATCCTTCAATTCTTTCGTGGCCTTATAAATACATCCACTCAATTGCTGGAGCTGTGGCACTTTGTCTAAATGGGTGGAAGATGGCTCTGACATCTTATCCACATAATCAAAAAATGATTTCTGCATATTGGCCAATCCTATCATTTCTTTGCCTTTCCCACTCCTCTGCGATTCTATGTGCAAACCTTGAAGAATCTTAAAGTCTTTGCTCTGTTCTTCCTTGACCTTAACATCTACTTGTTGCAGCCCCGTCTCGACCTGGATGATCATTTTGATTTTGAACTCTAGACTTTGAAGCCACTCGATTAGAGGTTCATCTCCCTTTTGCAGAATCTTCACTTTCAACACCTCTTTAGTCTTCATCTTTACTGCTACATGGAGTGTCACTATGCACTCCTGACACTTCACTCTCTCAAATGTGAGAGTTTGCAAATTATTCTCAATGTTATTCCTTTCCGTCTCCAATCTCAAGAGGGAATTACCCAACTGCTCAACAGCTACCAATCCCTCATATTTGAGTCTCTCAACCCATCCCTTACTGATCTGTGCGACGTGCCTATCCTCTTGCAACTTGGCTAATATATCTCGATTCTCCACCGCATTGTGATCAAAGGTGGTTTGGGTGTTGAGGACGCTTGCAATCAGAGTGAGGAGTTGTCTTATGAAATTGGTTAGCTCAGCCACTTCTGCCTTCAGTTGAACCTTAGCAATCTTGAGCTCCTTGAGTTCTTCTTCTATCACCACATTAGTAGACTTCCACCAGTCTACCTTGGTGTCATGAAGAGCCAACCCCATATCAAATGGCTGCAACTGAAAGTCTAAAGCGGTCATATCCTCAAATCTACCTTCCTTGGTTGGCTTGGCCACTTCCATAGTGAAGTGTCCAGTCTCAGGGTCATGACCCAGAGTAGACATCATATTTAATTTCTTATGTTTTCTCGTAGTGGCCTTGGACTGAAAGGCTTGTGACAGAGTGTCTTTGCTAGAAATTCCTTCTTCCGCTCTCTTCCTCTTGTGTTCTAGAGTATTTTCTATCTATGACTTTGCGTTGGTAACTTTGTTGGCAGAAATCAACTACTCAATAAACAACTTCCTTATGACTAGGGGCGTAGCCTTTGGTCTAGAAGCAAATGGATTTACCGAGGCAGGAGAAGAGGACACCAATTTGACTACTGAAGCAACCTTCTACTTTTTCCTGGCCTCTTCTTCTAATTTTGTGGTTGAAGGAGTATCTTCACCCACTTCCACTATGACAGGGGACCCTCACCTTAGAGAATCTTGGGTTGAAGTGCCAACCGGTACGTCTACAGTGACTGCTTTAGCTGGCTACTCTGGTTCCACACCTTTGGTGGGTTCCTCTATTGTTCCAATATTTGGAAGTGGACCTCCTCCACAAGTCTTCTTTGGTTGAACTTCTTTTTCTGGAGGTTCATCACTTCCACCAGCTGGTTGAGACAAACTCTTGGTCATAGTTGGGAGTATTACTGAAGAATTTGTTGCGATGTTGGAAGTGTCCTTTGTCAGGGTCCTTTGAGTAGGAGGCTTCCTTTCCTACCTCTTCCTTCTTCTTGTTGTCCATTCAACCCACTGCTCTGTCCTCTTATAAATACCACTCATTAGAGTCTGCAAGTCACCCACGGCTTGATCTAGCATGGGCTTAGAATTGATGGAGAGAGGTTTGATCTTCTCAAGATAGGTATTATCATACATGTGCTGGTCGCCATCTAGTAGCCCCTCAACTGCAAAATTAACCTTGACCTTTTTGATTTGTTCAATGGTTAATATGGCATAAAATCTGTCTCTGCTCTCCAAATCATCTCTACAATTGGCCCAGTAGTCTTCAATGTCATCTACATGGTGGATAGCTTGGCTCATTTGCAGGTAATCATGATCATAATTAACTGGATCATATTGTGGTCTCAGAACATCATAGGTTTTCAAAGAAAACCTCTTGGAGATGCCTTTAGAACATTCTTCGCCTCAGACCGGGATGCACAACTGTAGGCTCTGATAGTCACTGGGAAGTCGTATCCTTTCTTCCTGGCATCAGCATAGATCAAATTCACTTATAGCGCTTGCCTCATCACCTCCACCAGCACGATCATATCTGTGGGATATCTGGACAGCTTCAAAGGGAAGTCGTCAAAACCTGCAAGACGAAGGTATGAGAAATCTCTGAATTGAATAAAATAGCATCTGAATTGGCTGATAAAATCCATGGCTTTGGGAGAAAATCTCCTTTTTGGACAGCCTTGTAGCTCCCTGCACAATCTCATTGTAAACGCATCATTAACCTGAAGATATTCTGCATAACTGTTGTGCAATTGCAAAGAGGGGAAAAATTTGTAACTCTTAACATCATCAGGAAATTCCTTTAATCTAGGAATCCTTGACCGAATTTGGATTGTTGCCAGAATATACAAAAGGACTGAAGATATATAAAATTCATTCTGGCGCTTAGCTCTATCTAGGGCCTTTGAGAGGTTTTCACTTACCATAAGGGCCCAATCAATGAAGTGGTGTTGGGAATAGATTACCTGAACCAGGAAGAAGTGATGATCAACAAAATTGAGTGCCTCACTCTTACCTCTGATCCTGTGGAGTAGCACCAAAATGTCTATGATTTCCAGCTTCAGATTAGTGCCATATAGTGTCTTTGGCAGCTTCCCTTTGGCATTCTTGGGCTCTTGAAACCATGCTTTCATTATCTCCTTCTTCCAAATTGACTTTTTGGTGATATATTCAGTCACCGCCTGACTGTATGTCATTTCTGAATACTCAACTTGCTCTGGGATGCGAAGCAAGTTCTGGACTGATTCTCTATCGATAGATAGCAACACCGTATCATTGGGCAAGAGGATTTTCCTGGTGTCTGGGTTGTATCAAGCGATGCATTCCCAGATCAATTCTGGGCCTTGAACAGCCATGGGAAAACCAATAGCTTCAACTAATCCGCTCTCCTTTAGTTTCTCAGTGATGGGATGCATCTGGTCCACTTTCAGTTTGTTCTGAAAGTTCTGCATATCAAAGAACTTCAGAGACGTATCCAAAATCTTATGTCATTCAGAAGTAATGTCGATCATTCTGTCGAATCCCATGAATATGGAAGCCATACTTCAAATGATTTAATTTGGGAATGAAGAATATCTCTCAAGAATGCAGGATCAAAGAACAACCAATATCAAAGGCTTCGAGTTCAAACAATTTGTTAAACGAATGGTAGCTCTTGTTGGCAATCTCCAACTGACCTTATAACTTTTGAATTATTACCATTTAACGGTCGATTTCCCACGCCACACAAATGAAAAGACCTCAACATTAATGAAACAGTCTGTTATGAAGTAAAATAGCTTTATTTGAATTAATTACTTTTCTCTTACTGGTCATTAAGAAATGTCTTTTCACTTTTAGTAACCGCAATGGTAACTTTTCTGAGGTAGCGGAAAATTACTTTTCCACTTCTCCTTTGGGCAGAGAAATGCTTTTGGAGTGCTCTCAGTTCAAAAATCTGCCAAAGGGGAAATTTGGTCTGTCAGGGTGCCAAAATGGCATGTGTTGATTTCATCTGCCTTCTTTATATCTCAGATTCTTTATGAGATAGATTCTTCCTCGAAATTACTTCATTTTAATGGCTTGGCAGAAAACGTACTCCCTAGGTCGAAACCTGCCTGTTGGAGTAGTAGAGAAGTCATTTTCTATTTTTCCACCTTTAGACTTATTTCTTAGATTTCTTTCTATTTAATCATTCCTCTTGACTTTTAGAGGTGTAGTTCTGACACCGCAATCCTTCTAAGCTTAAGGGATCCATTTTAGAACTGCACCTCTAGCTGAGACATCACTTAGTAGTCATCGACGGAAGATGCACCCTGTTGATGCTTTTTCGCTGGCGAAGAAGCCTGAACCCAATTTTACGCCAAGCTATAAAATGAAGAGTTATGGCTAAATACTTCAGTTGCATGTAAAAATGATGTTAGAAATCTTTGAACAATGGCCTTTACCGGATTGGGAACTTAACCTACCCAATGAAAACACATGTCAAATACAGATTCCCTCCGACTCACAAAAGAGAGAAATCAAAAGGGGAAATCTGATAAAGGTCTCTTATCCTAAGGGAATAGCTAGACCTAGACCTAGGACTCACATGAAGCTTTCAGGACCACTACTACACCTCGAACATCCACTTTTGTCTAAATTTATGCAGACCAAAAGTGGGGCAACAATTAGCTAACTAGAAGTTATTATATTAAAGAAGAATTGGAATAGAAAATGTTAAATACTGATTTTGAATCTAAAATTTTGACCAAATTTCTTCGTTTTTGTTGATTCACCGAGTTCGCTCGAATTGGGTCCAGTTCGAGCAAACCCCTCATTTCATCTAGTTTGCGCGAAGAGGTTTTTCCCCTTCGCACGAACACCTCCATTCACTTGAAGGGGTCGAAAATGAAAAAATTTCATCTGCGTGATTTTTCTTCATTCCTAAAGTGGGACACGGCTTTGTGGGATCACCCAAGACACAAATACAATGCTATGCTACAATCACAGTAAGATGTAACAAACAAACTATAGACATGATTTTATTTGACATCAACAATACTCTATGACAAAATAAAGAGATAGGCTACAATCACAATTAAATTGAACAAATTAAAGTATAAACATGATTTTAATTGACATCAACAATACTATAGGACTAAACTAAGAGACAAGGCTACAATCACAATTAAATCCAACAAACAAAATTATAGACATGATTTTTATTTGGCATTCACAATACTTTGGGATATAGGTCAAAAATCTATTCAACTAAGTGACATAACATAAAAGAATGTTGGTTCTAGATATAATATTCACTACTATACCAAAAGTAACCAATTAAATGCTAAGAACATACAAAAAAAACATCCATACAAAAATAATGTGTTTTAAATCAAGAAAAATGTAACACTATACATGTTTCTCATTTACAATAATATTATTATTATTAAATTCTAAATTAAATAAATGGATAAACAAAAAGAACATAATTAAAAGTCCTTTATCAACAAAAACATGTCATAAAATCTATATAAAGAATTAAACCAATATTTTAATATCCTTATATTCAACTTGTTTTAAATCCTCTATACACTTTTATATCTCCTTACCTAATAAATTTCCTCCACCTCGCCTTATCATATAAAAAATATGTATCTGATAAAAGTCTGTCATGTGTTAAATTAGATTTATGTGATTAAATTAAATAGTATACTGTTAAATATATATTTTTTAAAAGTGTTTGTTCAAAAATCTAATTATGATTCTTCGGTTTAGATTATGACATATACCGAAAGAATTTAACTCCATTGAAAGTAATAAAATAGTCTACCTCGTGAAAATTTCTTTTGAAAAACCATGTACGAAACGGACCACGGTGTTCAATATTACTTGTTGGGAATCTGCAAAGCTTCATTGAATGCCGAAAGTAATGCAATTACATCATCTGCTGCGTCAATGGATATAATGATGCCAAATATTGGCTAGCCACTTTCATAATAATATTGGATTCTGCAACACAATCAAATGTATTGGATATATACTTTAACCAGATATTAGAATAAAGAAATGGCTAAAGTTTGGTAGTCAATTCAGTAGTAATATATATATATTAGCCGTATCCTAAAAAGCTAACAAATCTATTGGGCATTCTCATTTATGGAGATGATATAATTGTTACTCAGCTCGTTGTGTGAGAAACCAAATTGTTTCAAACTTCTCTGCAGTTTTCAATAGTCTTACAGAGATTTTCTGCACATTGTCAAAAGTTAAAATGTTAAAGAGGCTTGAGCCAATTATTGAAGAAAGTGATGAAACATCGCATTGTTGTAAGAAACATGGATTTCAGTTTTTGTGGCGCTGTTTTGGATATTGCAAGAAGAGAAATTGGTGTTCAAGAGGTGGATGGAAGAATGTGATTGTGAGATTGAAGAGTAATTGCAGAGAGTTGAAAAGGAATTCTAAATCTAAATGTAAGGCTTCTCAGTATGATCCTCTCAGTTACTCTCTCAATTTTGATGAAAGCTGCAAAAGTTATGACAACTATTTTCCTCATCATCAACACACTGGCCAAGAACATTAAGAAAACTTTATGTTTTTAGTGAATGTGATGACTTTAGAAAAAAGTGATACCCTTTGTTAGGAAGAATAGAGTTATGGCATTTTGCAGGTTGAAAAGATAGTTTTAGATTTGTTACAAATGGGTGGCATGAATGCTAGTCATCCCCAACTGTTCCTCTAGCTTTATAGAGTTGGGATCCTTCTGTTATTTTAGTTGTAGGAGTTCAGAAGGATAATACTACTTTATGGCGGTTTATAATATAAGAGTAAATGTCTAAGTGGCAATCATGCCCAAACTATAATAGGAAATCCTCTGTGAGGAAAATTATTAAGTTGTTTCTTGAAGTGTGTTTTAGAGAAGTGTTAATGAATTGTGCATTTTTTAAGTGGTTGACATGTTTTTGTTTTACTAAATAAATTTGGAAGCTGAGCAAGTTAAGATAATTCAAACTGCTGAGTTCAATCTTAAGGAAATGGGAATCAACAATTAATAGAGATCGATATGCATGTTGGCTACATTTGCACTCCATCCCAATTTCAGCTGCCTCCATGACCATTAAGAATACAAGAACTCGGTGTTTAACTAATTTCACAGCCTTCGTGAGGGAAGATGAGGTACTTTATTTTATTTAATCTTAGATACCAATCTTCGCAAGTGGCGAATAATGGTGTGCACTGAAAAAAAAGGTGACATGCCATATAATTGTGAGTGTTATGAACATTTAAAATGTATAGCAGGAAGAGAATAAATTCTTATAAGATCTCATATATTCTGATTTTTTACTTATCATTAATCCTTAGATTTGCACTCATTATTGGCAAACACTTCATTTCTTAAGCTCTATCAAATTTACAGGTATGAATGTGACCTAGGTTTGTACAAGAAGTTTTTGGATTCAGCTCTATAAGATTTGTTTTGTATTAATGTTTCGAATCGCACAATGTGATCCATCATTTAGGATAATTTCTTCTTCTCTAATTTTCTTCTATTTTGATGATGAATCAAAGAATGTAATTTGAAATATTCATATAAAAATAAATCTTTAATAAATTTGAATCCAAAAACTACTTCCACCAATTATTATTATGAGCTATAAAAATTTAACATCTTTAATTGACCTAGATCACATTTCCAATGACATGTCTAATGACATATCTAATCCTTGAGACTCTAAAATCTACATTCCTCCTTTATTGACCATTTCATTAGACAAATCAGTAACTTTTTTTTGTATAATTGAAGTCTTTGTTATTTTAATTAAGAATATTTTGCAGAACCTTAACTTTCAATTTTCTTTTCATTACAAAAGATTTTATCTTTCATTTGAATTTTCAATTCATTGCTTGTCACTCTACTCCTCTACTCCTTTATTTTGCAGCTACAAGCATTCTGATCTTAAGAATGCTTTATGTCATTAAATCTTTCAAATCTAATATTTTATGAATTCATGAGAAGTAGCTAAATTATATTTTAACATGCAGCAGTTGTAACCATTGATCAATAGACTTGACATTAGTAAATAATTGTTTGTCTAACACCTTATAATGTTGCACCATTGATTACAAACTCTACATCAACACATGGTGGGCCCAATCCTCTTTGCATTCGTATTATATTAATAATTATGATGTTTGTAGGAATACTTAGCAAGATTTTGCAATCTCTAGTCAAACCATCAAAGAGAGGTTTTATATGATGCACCAAATGTCAAATAATGTTCTCAAATAGTGGCCAGTGAGCCCCTAATGGGTAGTGTTGATGGTCAAATTGACACAACCCAACACAGGTTGTGAAATGATATCACCTCTCATAAAAAAAAGACTAATCTAAGAATACTAAGAATATTAATTTTCAAGATCTCTTTAGTTGAAGGTTAGCAGCTCAACGTTCAATAATAAACATTTTTTTTTCAAGGGGACTTTGATGGTTATAAAATTTAACACAAGTACTTGAGAACAAGTACATTCTCAATATGTACCTTGATGCTAAAAAAACCACAAAAACATAAACTTGAGAACCACAACAGAAAGAGAGATGAGAGAAGCTATCCAATATAACTGTTGGGGACAATTCCTGCAATACCATTATCGCCATTTATGAAACAAGAGACATCATAATTTCTGCACAGCTGTGACTAAAATTTTGTATTAGATGGAGTATAGACAAATTAGAGACAGAGAATGGTTGATGATGAGTATAAAGCACTATAATGTTCAGTGTAAAGATTGAAATTTTGACACTAAAAGCCACATCAATAAAACCCATAACTTTAGGGAGTCGGTCAACAAGTCAATGGTCGATTACATAAGTCAACAAGATATCAATAGATTCCCTATTAAATAAAAAGAACATATATACAATTACGACCATATCTGTTGAAAACATAAGCATACCTTTGCTCAAGACAAGCGAAACGTCGACCATATGTCGAGTGTCCTAAGAAATCACAATGAGAGATGTCGCATCAAATACAAGTAAAAATAAACTTTCATGTCAAGATAACA
>MU228180.1:1016310-1026726 GCA_018584345.1 Thuja plicata | reverse complement strand
GCATATATACAAACAATATATATTATAAAACAATAAAATATGCAAATTAGAAATGTGAAAAACCTGAAGCAAATTGACGTTTGATAAAATGGAAGCCACTGTTCTGTCACTTTCAACCCAGCCGAAATAGTCACAATGACTGTTTCGGCGGGTTTTATTCCGCCAAAATAAACCTAGTTACTTTCGATCGAAAGTAACTTCCGATCGAAAGTACCCATTTTGGGTACTTTCGATCGGAAGTTACTCACTTCTGATTGAAAGTTTTTAATTGTTTTGATCGAAAGTATCTAACATGTTTTAGTGGGTCACACTTTTTGGGGTGAATTCCTTCCTCCCAAAAAGTGTAACCCACTATTGTGGTATCACAGGGTGTAACAGACTACTAGAACCAACAATGTCTGGGGAAAACAATCATGACGCTGAAATTCCACTAGATTTTAATGATCCTGAAGATTTTGAGGAAGAAGTTAACAAATGTCTACAAGACCAGACATTCCTTAAGGTAATGAAGGTTATCATGGATAGAGATAAAGAGAAATACTTTTTAGAACTAGCTCAACAAGGAGCCCAACTTCCCTCTCATTATAGAGTGGAAGATATCATTGCTAGAGAGGAGGAAACTCCTATGACACTATTGACCAAATAGATCCAAGATCTACAAATAGAGATGCAAGCAATGAAATAGGAAAAAGAGAAACCAATGACAAAATTCTCTATGGACACCATTTTTCCATTTCCTTTCGACAAGGACTTACACTTACCTCCATTTCTACATGGAGTAGAAATCCCTAGATTTGATAATTATAGTGGTCATTCTGATCCACAAGATCATGTTTGGGAATTATGTTCCCTATGTACAGAGTTTATGCATGAGAAGATGTATCTCATGTATCTCTTTCCCCAAAGTTTAGGTGGTCAAGCTATGGAGTGGTTTTCAAAGTTACCCACTGGGATCAAAACTTTTGACAAACTAATGAATCTGTTTTTAAAATAGTATTCATATAACATAAGAATCTCTTGTCTATGATCAAGTTATGCAACATTCAACAACATACAAAGAATCATTCGTGAGTTTCTTCAGTGATGGAGAAGAGTCTTTTCTATATATCTACGACTCATTCCTGAGTCTAAAAAGATGGATATATTTACTAATGCGCTACTTGAAGAGTACAACTATCCCCTTCAAATGTGAGACCTCTCCACTTTTGAACAACTTGTGAAGAGTGCACTAAGGATAGAAATAGTGCTTGTCAAGAAGGGTGAGGTTATCCTTTCTAAGGATTCCAAAGTCAATTCCATTTCTAAAGATAAGACCAAATACTGGAATAAGAACAAACATGTGGTGAATGATGGGGTAATCAATAACGTTGCTCCCCAACCCAAACCAGTAGTTTTCAACTTGACAAGTGGCTCCAAACCCCTAAAAGCTGCGGAAAACACCAATAATTCACACTGCAAAGGGGTTAGTAACCTCATGAAATAAAAACCTTGGGTTGAATGGAAGAGGGAATTCAATCCTTTGGGAGAATCTTATGAATCATCTCTCAAGACTCTACTGGAAAACAAACTGATCACATTGTCGAATAACTCCAAGTCATACGAACCAGAGATAAAACCAAAATGGTGGAGAGACAATGATTACTATGCATACCATAGAAATAAAGGGCATACAACAAATAATTTTATGAGGTTAAGACATCAGATCCAAGACCTCATTGATAATGATACAATCACAGTTGACAACCATGCTACGAACGTTGATCATAAGGCATTCAAGAATCCCTTGTCTGAATATGAGAAAAAAGAAACTTCTAAGAAATTTGCTAGGATCAATCATACATACAGCACCCGGGATGATAATGTCATCCACATGGTTGAACCAGTCTCTCCTGAGTACTGTAATGTCATCATTGTCAAAAATGATAAGAAAGAGTCTAGAAAAGCCAACGTTGTGACCCGAGCACAAGCAAAGGTCACATTGGGCAAGGGGGGATCTTTCAACTCCTCATCTCAAAACCAACCAATATAATCCAAACAGTGAGTTTTGACCAACAAATAACTAACCACGAGTGCCTCTAGGGTGTCATAGCCTAAACAATTCACTTTGTCCCATACTGCGGACTATAGCTTTGTCGAGCAATTGCAAAGAACTAACACCCAGATTTTGATCTTTGGATTTGTCAAAATCTTTTTGGCTCATAGAGAGATCTTAGATAAATCCTTTTCAACCTCCAATGTCCCTAAGGACTTGGATATAGATTGGTTTCAATCTATGGTGGGTCGACATTTGAATTTGTCGTACTACCTATCCTTTTTGGAGGAAAATGGTAACTCCTTGAGTCATCCACATAATCTTCCCTTGCACATTGAAGTCATGATCCATGAAAATTATGTCAAATGAGTCTTGATAGATGAAGGCGCAGGGTTTAACATTTGTACATACAAGCTAATTGAACAACTAGGATTTTTAGAACATGTCATTGATCCAAAGAAGAAAATTACTATAAAGGCATATGATGAACAAGAGAGATCTTCAAAGGTCTCATAACTCTCCCCATCAGAGTGGGACCCGTGGAGAGGGATGTCACTTTCCAAGTGTTAGATCTTCCATTGGATTAAAACATATTTTTGGGAATACCCTGGATTCATGAAATGCAAGTTGTCCTATCCACCTATCATTCGTGCATCAATTTTCCATTCAATGGTGTCAAAGTCAGAATTCTTTTCGACACTAGCTACGCATGTAATGCACTGCATCAGGCATAAGATACTCTCATCCCACATAACAAAGAGGCTTAAACTTTAGAGTCAACTAGTGACATAATAAAAGAAATGGAAAAGAAATTGAAAATAAAGGACACTGGTATGGGTGGATACATAGTGGAAACAGTCCTATCAATCACATCTCTTCCCATATCACCTAGGTCCTACAGGAGATCTTCAAAAGAGATGAAACAACCACCATCTCGAGAAATCTATGATGGTGACTTTTCTAAAGCATACATACTATTAGAGGATCATAAATAAGAACAAACCATTTTGGAATGCTATATAGGGAGCCTGAAAATAATGAAGTAAAACAATGTGAAATATCCCTAGAGATATATGGAGTGGGGTATGAGCTGGCTTGACAAATGGTTTATTCAGGAAAAGGACCCCTCGGATGTAACCAAAATAGACTCCTGGAACCCATCTCTTTTGAATTGTGATGGTCTAGAGACACGACTGGTCTAGGGTTTTATAAAAGAAAGTAGAAAAATCCAAAAATTGTCTAGGAAAATAAAAGAGACATCAGGTCCATCTAGATGAAGAAGAGCAGAACATAGAAGAACCAAGCACTAACACACTCACTTGTAAGTGGGGTGATTTTGATGAAGAAGATGTGTATCCTTATCTTATTCCTCTTAATATCCTATCTCTCCTCTTTGCACAAGAATAACAAACACCACAGATCAACGCTACTGAAGAGCGTGTTTTAGAGGAATCACCAATGGCTTCTGATCAGTCAGAGACCACCACATCTTAGAAAGATCTACATACATAAACTCATGTCCTTCACTCATGTCCTAGATATGGTAGGTTATGTTGAAATGGACTCTCATGAGTATGAATTCGATAGTCTATCAGAGGAAACTCAAAAAAAGAGATGGATACGGTACAAAAATATGAAACTCCATTAGAGGTAGGTGAGGGTTTAGGGTTTAGATCTGACGAGTTAGATCCTCTAATCCCTGACATGGGTTTTGATAATTTTTTTAGGGTTCTTACTAATTTGAACGCATCTATACAGGGTACTGATTTAGGTCTCTTCATAACGGTCCAGGTTTATGATGAACATACCATGAATACCCTTGAACATGTCAATCCATTGTCACTCATACATCCTGAACTCATTGATTGGGGCTTGAAAACATGACACATAAACATCCCTACATTCCCCAATGAGTATGTGCTATCTTGCTACCTAAATATTGTTGAACCGGTAACTTCTTCCACTGGCGAACCTAGCGTGAATATGACTGAAGCGAATATCAAGTACCACAGTCACAAAATTAAAATGAAAAAGAAAGAGTTATGAAGGCGAAAAACACATTATGGCAGTTTTAGAACACAAAATAGTAAAAATAAAAGACGCATCCAATGGTGAAAACCTCTCTGAGGCGCTAAAGGATGGGGTACTTGAAATCCTACTTAGTCACTTCCAGGAATGGTCATCAGTACTGGTTGAACCGACATAGCCTGTGAAAATTGGGACAGAGGAGCATCCACACATCATTCATGTAACACAGTCATTATCAATAGAAGAGCTCAAAGAATTCACTGATTTCTTTAAAAAAACATTCAACTTTGCATGGAGTTACTCAGACATGCCTGGTTTAGATCTAGATCTGATTATGCACCATCTCTCTATTGCTCTAGGTGTCAAACCAATAAAATAGAAGCTCCAAAAATGCATCCGCATGTTGCTTTATTCATAAAGGTAGAACTGGAAAAGCTACTCAAAGTTGGGTTCATTCGGGCTATTGATTATGCAAAGTGGATTTCAAACATTGTATTGGTATCAAAGCTAGACAAATCTATCTGATTTTGTCCTGACTTCAGGGACCTTAACAAGGCTTGTCCAAAGGATGACTTTCTTTTTCCAAACATTGATATGATTTTAGATATGATATCTAGGTATGAAATGTACTCTCTCATGAATGGTTTCTCTAGATATAATCAGATCAAGATTTCTCCAGAAGACCAAGAAAAGACATCCTTCACATGTGCTTGGAGCACCTTCTACTAGAATGTTATGCCCTTCAGATTAAAAAATGTAGGTACTACTTATCAACGGACTATCACAAGAATCTTCCACGACATGATGCATAAAAACATGGAAGATTATGTACATGATACACTTGTTAAAACCATGGAAAGATCCACACAGTTACAAGACTTTGGTAAAAATTTTGATAGAATGGAGCAGTTCAAGCTTCGACTAAATCCAAAGAAGTGTGCATTCGGTGTAACCTCTAGAAAAAATTTGGGATACAATGTCTCAGCGAAAGGAATCAACGTAGATCATACAAAGGTGAAAAAAATATTAAAGATGCCACCACCTAAAAACATTAGTCATATGAGGACACTCCAAGGGAGAATTCAGTCTATTGGGGGATTTATCTCATAATTGGCAGACAAGTCACAACCATTCACAAAAAGTCTGCGTAAGGGAGTCACATATCAATGGGATGAAGACTGTAAAAATAACTTTAATCATATCAAGGCATACCTGGCTAACTCACCAGTATTGATGCCTCCTACACTAGGCAAACCATTGATCATGTATATCTCTTCCACAGCAACATCACTGGGGTACTTCTGGCACAGGAAGATGAAAACAAGAAAGAGTGAGTCATCTACTACATTAGTAGAACCTTGGTCTCGTATGAGATGAATTATTTAGTGGTAGATAAATCTTGTCTCATGGTTTTATTTGGGTCTCAAAATTTGATACATTACATGTTAGCTCATTCTACAAAGTTGGTTGCAAAGATCAATCCATTGAAATATCTTTTGAGTAAAGCAACTTTAACTGGAAAGCTAGAAAAATGGATCATGCTCCTCAGTGAGGTTGACATTGAATATATTGAATGAAAAGAAATCAAAGGATATGCCATTTTAGATCAACTGGTTGACGCTCCATTATAGGATGATCTCCCTATCAATACTGAATTTCTAAATGGCTCTATTCTGCACATAACTCATAGGTCTTGGAAAATGTTCTTTGACGGATCCTTCACACAGCTGGATTTAGGTGCAGGTGTACTATTCATCACTCCTCAAATTTATTCCATACCAAAGGAATACAATCTTATGTTCACTTTTACAAATAACATTGTTGAATATGGAGCCTTGGTTAATAGAATCAAACTAGCTATCAAATGGAACATATCTGAGTTACACATCTATGGTGACTCCCAGCTCATCATCAACCAAACCAATGATATTTACCAAACTAAGGATGATAAACTCATTCCTTATAAGACAATGGTTGATGACTTCAAAAAATATTTTACCCACATCACATTTTAGTAGGTCCCAAGGAGACAGAATAGAGAAGTCAATGCAATGGCTACACTAGCGTCCTCACAAGGTCACAAGAGGAAGAATTACGCTACTAGTTCCTGGTGGAAGAACTTCATTTTCCTACTTAAAAGTCCCTTGACTCCTACATGGTCTTCTCTATCATAGGAAATGACTCATCCTGATATAAACATGTCTACACCTACTCGCACTATCAGGTCATCCCTAATGCGCTTACCCACAATGAACGTCGACACCTTATCTACAATGTCTCATGGTATGTTCTCATAGCTGATGATCGTTATAAATGAGGATTACACGGTACATTTCTTAGGTTTGCAAAAAAAAAGAGGAGTCTAAACATGCATTGGTTGAGGTCCACGAAGGTATTTGTTTTTCTCACTCTAATGGTCTGACTCTGGCCCAAAAACTACTGAGAGCGGGTTACTACTGGGCAGATATGGAAAAAGAGGCAGTGAGATATGCAAAGATGTGTAAGAAATTCCAACTACATGGCAATCTTATACATGTTTCAGCAAGGGATTTGATTCCCTTGATCACACATTGGCCCTTCCAACAAGGGGCATTCGACCTCATCGGTCAGATACACCCATCTTCTTCTAACGAGCATAAGTTCATCATCACAGCCGCTAAATATTTCACAGTGGGTGGAGGTGGTCCCACTAATCAAAGATACTCACCAACAGGTGGCCTTATTCATTCTGAATCATATTATCTATAGATATGGCATTCCTTTAGCCATTATAACTGACAATGGAGGGCAGTTTAAAAACACCAATATCGAAGAACTTTGTGAGAAATTCAATATTAAACAACACTTCTCTTCCATTTACTATCCATAAGATCATGGATAGGCTAAGGCCTCTATTAAAATTTTTGAAAATTTTACATCGTACTGTGAACAAATCTGGTCAGGATTGGCACCTGCAGATCAATCTTGTACTATGGGCATACAGAATAAGTATCAGAACACCTATTGCCCGGCAACCCCCTTTTCTCTTGTCTATGGAGAAGAAGAAGTATTACCCATAGAAGTAGAACTCCCATCTCTAAAGGTTTCTCTATGAATATTAATCATAGATGAAGACCATAGGGTCTCAAGGCTGCAAGAACTAGAACTGCTGGATGAACGTCAACAAGTGGCATTTGATCACCTCAGATCTTATCAGAAAAGAATGTCTAGAGGATATAACAAAAAGTTCAAACCAAGAGAACATCAGGTGGGTGACCTACTATTGAGAGAGAATCCCCATAATCAGTCACATAGAGAAAAAAAGGGAAAATTTAAACCCAACTAGCTAGGTCCTTATATCATAACTGCATTGTTTGGCTCCAGACCCTATCGATTGTCCACATCTAAAGGAGAACACCTCTAGGAGCCCATCAACACTCTCCATCTAAAGAAGTTCTACACCTAAGGTATTCTCGGTGACCAACACCATGTACATATTTATGATCCTAGAAAAAGACTAAAAATTGAAAAAGTGATCATCTTGGTGAAAACCTAGTAAACAAATGCCTTGATGAATCAACCAAAAAAAGTCAAAAAAAGAAAAATCAATAAAAATATGAAAATACAAAAAAAAAATTGAAAAAGAAGGAAAAGTGCCTTGGTGAAAACCCAGTAAACAGGCACCCTGGTAGCAAAAATAGAATCTTTTCCAAGTAGCTGAAAACCTAGAAATAGGCGCCTCTTGTACTCAGCACTCCATCTATCAATACTCAGTCTTGGCAAAAATCCTTTGCTTCACTTTGTACATAAGCTTTCAATCACTTTCGTGACACTTTGGTTCTTCTGAGAACCCTCCTGGCTTGAAACTGATGTAGAGTCATAGACTAGGGGCAATCAAATCAGCTTTGTCCTCACACTATGATTCAAGTTATTCATCGCAATTTGAGTTTGTTACTAGGGGGCTTAGGTCCCCAATTTGATCGAATCTTTGGCTTACACCAAAGTCATTAATCTTGTCATTTCTGAAGGACATCTCGCTACTGACACAACAGTTGTTTCTCAACACCCCAATCCAAAAGTTTTATTGCTCTTCTTGCTTACGCAAGATCACACTCATGGTTATCTAAGCTTTCAATGCCTCGATACTGGTGTACTCTTACAACATCAACTAGAAGCTGTTAGAGTAGTCGAGTATTGCTAATAATTAAATCAGTTAATTATTAGTTATCTACTCTTAGCTTAAGTTAGACTTAGGAAGTTTCTATTTCCTAGTAGTTTCCCTTTTATGGTTTCGGTATCCTTTATAAGGATTGACCGCTTTGTATTTCACATCAAGGAGATTGTAATTTCATTATTGTTGTTAATAGAAGATTATTTCTTGCAACATGCTTTTCAGTCTCTGGCCTATTGGCCGCCATAGATCCTTCTATCTTTTGTCTTTTGCTTCTGTTTATGTAATAGCTATGCATGCAGGTGTTCTTGGGAAGATTGCAGTTTAGCAATTCTAACATGGTATCAGAGCCACTCTGCAGCTGGCTGTTCGTTCTTTGTTGAAGCAGCAAGGGTTTGAAGTTTTCAGAGGCTTTTCCGGCATTTGTTTATTGGTTCTGGGGGGTCTCTATTTTTGGAGGCATTTTGGGCCCAAACGGACACTTCCATTGCGTCTAGAAGGCCCAAAAACCCCAGAATCCATATAAGGCTCATCCGATTTGGACACCGGAGCCTCTGGGAGAATTTTTTGGCCTCCTAAGGGCCGTACGGACATGATTTACGAGGAAAAATTATCAAAAAATGTGTTTTTTATGCATTTTTTAAACGCGTGCAGTGTATATTTAATCACGCCACCGGCGCGCCGCCAGCACACCACCACCGCCGGCCAGCGCCCGACAGCCAACGCACTGCGCCACCGGTATTCTCCTCCTCCGCCTCCCAACGGCTCGGCTGCCCCACCGGCACCGCCACCCCGCCGGCTTTCAGCGCGGCCCCCGCCGCCCTGCCGGCTCCCTCAGCCTGGCGTCGCTCTGTGTTCTAGCCTGCAGCCTGCTCCGCTCGAGTTCCCGCCGCTCCGTGGCCTCTCAGCAGCACCTCCGCAGGTTTCTCCGCCTGATAGCGCCGCTTTCCCCAGTGTCCGCCACCCCCATGCTGCCCAGGGGACTGTTTAGCCCCTGAGGGCCCTTTTCTTAGGCAGGCGGTCATATGGCGGACCGGGGGCCCACTTTTTTAGCCCCTGGGGCTCTTTTGTAAGCCTTTTAGGGCATTTTGGGGGTACCTGGGCTTTTTTCGCTCTACAGGGAGCATACAGGGGTCTTTTTCTAACTTTCATATACCGTCGGAAAGCTCTTTCTGAGCACTTTCTGATGGTGGAAGTTAGGGTTTTGGATTCTTCCGTTTCGATAGCATTTTTTTTTGTTGAAGTCTGATGTCTCCTTTTGCCTTCCGGGAGTCATATCTGGCTCATCTGGACTCCTTTTTCGGCAAACAAGATATCGTCGAAAAGCTGGTTCAGTGTGCTATTTAGTGGAAAAGGTTATTTTTTTAGATTCTACTCCGGGTTTTCACTTCTCTGCATTTGGAAGTTTATGCCCTCTAGTGGTGTGCTTGGTTCTACAGGTCCTGGGATCTCTTCTTCTGAGTTCATAGCTCACTCTTCTTTCTGACTTCTGAGCTTGCATGCTCCTTCTGTTGCATCTTTGTTCTGTAAATGCACTGAGATAAAGTGCCATCTTCTGCATTCTTGGATCTTGTACACCTGGTTCGATTGATGTACTCGCACTGTGTTATAAAGTGCCATGGGGGGATTATGATGCATTTGCCGCTTTAGGCGCATCCACTTTTGTCAAGTGAGTGTACCTTCCATGACATTAGCCCATGTAGTCTGTCTGTGACACCGCCCTTTATCCTGTGTGTGCGCTTCTGTTGCACTGTTGGTGTTCCTGGTTCTTCTTCTGCAGATGTTTCTGGCATTGCATTTTAGTGTTCCTGTCACCTCTCCTAGTTCAGCATTATGGGGGGGGTACACCTGTTGGTTCTATTGCTTCCTGGTTTGATTGATCAGCTCTTCAGACACTTGTCTTCTCTACCTGGTCATGCACTTCAGTGGGGGTTCCACCAGTATCTTCTGACAGAGTTTTCAGACATGCTTCGGAGATGCTTCTTGCTCTTTTCTTGTTCCTTTCTCTGGGACACCTTTTTGCCTAGATTGAAGGCTCTGTTTCCTTCATCTAGTTTGCTTTTGTTTTGGGTACCTGACCAGGCCTAGTTGTCGGGACCCATCTTTCCTGCTTTCTGCAGTAGTTTAGCTTTTTTGCTTCTCCCTAAGTTACACTTAAGGGGGGGTGTTAGAGTAGTCAAGTATTGCTAATAATTAAATCAGTTAA
>MU228180.1:971531-983182 GCA_018584345.1 Thuja plicata | reverse complement strand
TATATATGTTTATGATGATGGTTAGTGGTTTTCATATGATGGATATATGGTGTATTTATGATGTATGTGAGAATATTGATGTAATTTATATAATTCATAAAATAAAATAAAAACAAGTGTACTATTTTCAAAACACACACATTAGATTATGAATGTGATAATAGCATATACGACAATTGTCATAATTAAGAAGAAATGATGATTACTAGGATACAGATGTATAGCAAGTTTATTATATTATTAAATAATCTATCTTAATCATATGCATAATGTGAATCATGATTTAAATGACAATGTAGATAATTAGCAATGATTATATGGTTCTTAAGGAAAAAAAATAGACATGTGATTTTTAACAAAGAGCACATCCTTATTATTCTCTACAGCATATGTTTGTTCTACTTTTGTTTGTTCTACTTCTATTTGTTCTATGTCAATATTTGAATCTTTGAGATTGGATTTATCATCATATGAGTTTGAGGCTTCTTTCTCTTCAAATGAAATTTGTAAATCTCCCAATGATTGAGGATTCTCACTTGAATTTTCCTCTTCAATTCCTGCAGCAACTTAGGTCACAACAATTGAGTCATATGTAGCTGATATTTGATCATTTAGAGTAACCTCTGCCTGTGCAACCAATGTAGACATAGTGTTGGTCACTCCCACTAAATTGTTATTCCCAATTTCCATAGTTTGAGAGTCTTCCTGATTTGCCTCATCTCTTATGTCAAAGTTCGGTCACTGATTGAAAAATAGGAGTAATGAATTTGTCGGTCACTGCATCAATTTCATAGGCTTGATCTGTCTCCAAATCTTCAAATTCTGAAAATGGAACTGTAATATTGGATTTATCAATTTGACTTGAGTTTTCTTTCTCTTTGGCTGCAAGTTGTAACTCTTTTGTTGATTCAAGGGTTTCACTTGCATTTTCCTTCCCAATCCCTATAGAGACTTGGGTCACGACCTTTGAGTCTTCTACAGATGACATTTTCTCAATAAGAGTTACTCCATTCTGCTGAACCATGGGAGTCTCAGTGTTGTTCATTCTCAGTAAATCATTATTCTCTGATTGTATTCCAGGAATAGTAATTTTGTCTATCACTGCATTAGTTTCAAAGGCTACAGCTGCCACCGATACAATCAAAAGTAAAACAAATGCAAAAAAAAAATATAAAATAATATATTATGAAAATCTATGACAAACTAATAGAGAAACACAAAGAAGGGGTTGGATTTGTACCAATTTGTGCAATCATGGCTGCCAGAAGCATGAATGTTATAAACAAGTAGGGCCATATGCTTTGTAATCCATTCATCATAATGTTATGCCAGCTATCCAGCCTTAGACTTTTATTTATATTCAGAAAAACCTTAACAACTGCATATTTATGTCTTTAATACATTTGTTCTTTCTAAAACATAGTTGACTTGGATTCCTTGAGTTTTGTTTAGTTAATATAAAACTGGTTTGTTGAATTTTTTGTTTCAGATCCATCAATTGGAATAATCTTATAATATTTTATTATTTTTTATTATATACAAGATACTACTAATGCTTCTATGTTTATATTTTGTATATTTATAGCCTGAATAATTGCCTGTGAAGAAAGTCCACAACTGGCAATATGAACCTAGAACATAATAACGAGACAATTTCTAGATTGTGGTCTCAGTTCCAAACAAAAGTTGATAAATGTAAATGTCCTTGCATAAATTGTAAGGGCTTAAAGAATCGAAGAATTCTAATCACAACAGCCCAGAGTCATTGTAGGCAACATGGTCACGTTGAAGGGGGCTACGATTTTCATCGATTGGTGAATGTGGATTTCGACTTGGAGGAACATGGAGGTGTGAATATCAAAGCCAAGGATAACGCTCCCATGGAAGAAGATGATCCTGTGGCAGAGAACACAATTGAAGACGATGGTATTGGCATAGCTGATAATGTGCCAAAAGACATGATTGAAGAAGATGGTATTGGCATAGCTGATCAAGATGATCATGATGATGGTACTAGCGCATCTGATAATGATGATGAAGATGGTCTTGATATACCTATACTTGAGAAGGCATACGAGCCCCTATACCAAGGCTCCCAAACAACTCTTCTCTCCACTATAGTGTTGTTGGTGAAATTGAAGGTTATGAATGGTTTATCCAATGTAGCAATGTCATGTATGCTAAGGTATGCCATTTTTGTCATCTTTAATGTTAGCATACCATTACTATTCATTATATTAACAATTTATATTTGTTTTTGTAGGTTGATAGGTGAGTTTTTGTTACCACCATCAAACATTTTGCCTCGTTCGTATCGAGAATTATCTACCATTATGAATAAAATTGGAATAAAGTATCAAACAATACATGCATGTCCCAATGATCACATTCTATATCATAAACAACATAAATTTTCAACAGAATGCCCTAATTGTCATATTAGTAGATATCGGTCAGATCAAATAACAAAAAAGGTGCCTCGCAAGGTTCTTCGGTACATTCCCATTAATCCACGTCTTCAATGATTATTCAGGTGCACTAGCTTGACACAATTTATGGATTACCATGTACACAATAGAAGTCAAGATGACATTATGTGAATGCCTACAGAAGATTCTGTATTTAAATAGATAGAAACAAAATGGCCACACTTTAAAGAAGAACCTCGTAATCTCAAGCTTTCATTGGCAGTGGACGGTGTCAATCCATTTGGAGATATGAGATCTGTTTACTCAGTGTGGCCTATTTTTTTTATTAACAATAACATTCCTCCTTGGATGTCCATAAAAAGGGAGCACATAATGTTGTCAATGATTGTACCAGGTATTTTTTCATTTAATAGTTATCTAAATTAATCTATAAACACCGCATCAAAATGGTCATAATAATTATGTAATGTTTTTGTTTATTCAACTAGGTAGTACCAAGTTAAAGATATGAACGTGTATATTGAGCCCCTTATTGATGAGTTGTTGAAGTTATGGAATGGGGTCACTATGTATGACATCTCTAGACCAATAGGACAAAGACAATTTCAATTACATGCAATGCTTGTATGGACAATACATGATGTCCCTAGGCTAACTCATTTTTGCGGTATGTTATATATTATTAAGGTCACATATTTTTGGTATGTTATAGTGCTTACACATTATTGTTGTATGTTTAATTTGTGCATGATAATTGTACATGATCCAATTGTATGGTATCTTTTAGGTCTTCAGACAAAGGGTAAATTTGCATGTCCAGTTTGTGGTCCAGAGATGAGATCTTGTCATTCAAGAAGTTTAGGAAAGCAGGTGTTCAATGAGTTTAGGCACTTTCTCCACAATAATCATAAGTATCGAATTATCAAAAAACATCTTTTTAATGGGAAAGAAGATGCAACATCAAGGCCACGAAGAATGACACCTCGTCTATGGAAGTTGGAATACAATAGACTAAATAGCTGAGGTAATGTCATTCCATCTAATGATTTTTGTTTGAAATTTATATTTTGATATTGTCTTTTATTTACTAATAATGTAATTGATGCTCATGAAGGTCGTCAAGGCATCAATGACCAACTTCCTAGAGGAATAAAAAGTTATCCTAGTCAATTTAGTAGGTCGTCGTACTACAAGGATCTCCCAATCATGCATTTGTTTGATGCTATGCACATTGAAAATAATATAACAGAGACATTATGGAAAATATTGGATGGAAGGCATGACAAAGAAAAAATTGCCAAAATTTGTAATGACATTCATGAATCCAATCATGCACTAAAAAATTTCATTGAATCAAATCGCAATGGAGACCGCATAAATACGAGTGTCCTTTCTTGGTTATTAAACTGAGCAGCAAAGTGATCCATTAAAAGAAACCATAAAAAAAACAAAATTTACAACAGGATTTGCTGCAAATATAAGCAATCTTGTATCAAAGAAAGGTGATTTTGGACCAGGGTTGAAAACACATGATTGGCATACCTTCGTCAAGGTAAGTCGTGTTCACTATTTACAATATATTTATAAAATTGCATGTACTTTTTATTGTATTATTTTATAATATATTGAAAAGATCATTTTTTAATTATTGTAGTATGTCCTACCTCTATCCCTCCCACACCAGTTTGACAACAGTGTTAAACAAGTTATATACGATCTTGGAAAATACATGAGGTTAGAAGTGTTATTTCTTAGACTTGTTGTACATGACTTGCTTTACTTTTTATGTAATTTATTGTATATTTTTTTCTAAAATCTTGTTTATATTTTCTTGCGAGTTGAATCTCTTTTAGGTGGTTATCATCTAAAGAAATTGATAAAAAAGATATAAAATATTGGAAGAGAAAAACTCTCCAGCTTATGTGTGAAATGCAGAAGTGTCTACCTCCAACTTTTTTCAATGCTCAAGAACACTACCTCACACATCAAGTTGAGGAGATTCAATTGTGTGGATATTGCCGACTGCATGGTCCACAACAAGGAGCTTGCATACATCTTCCTCTGTACTAGCTACAAATGGTAAAACCTTGTTTTTCTATATTTTGTTATGTGCTAATCATGCATTGATTATTTTTCTTCTGTGAATTTTATACACATGGACCTATTTTATGCACTTATTGATATACCTACACCTGGTACAAGAACAAAGACCAATTCTAGTGAAGCTCAACCATTTCCTGGATCAGCCCGTGTTACTAGTATTGGTTCGTTTGCGGGGTCATTGTTGTTGAGCAAGAAAAATATGATTCCGTTAAAAGTACCAAAGCTTACAAGTGCTTTAAAATTGTTATTATTTATAGTGTAATTGTAGTTTACTAATACATAACTCATTTTGGACTGATAATCCCATGATGTTTTTTATGAAACTCTTTTTGAAATGACATTGAAGCTATTTGGGCCCACCATACGTAAAAGGTACGTAACTTCATAATATTGGTACAATATTTTTCTTATCTTCCATTTATTGCACTATATTAAAGTTAAGATATCTAACAATTTTTTTTTTTCAAAAAAGGTGGAATGAACAGGATGCTGACTTAAAAAATTAGCTCATTAAATCTTTAGAGGACCTCTTTGGAAATAAAACTTTTGACAGTGCCCTGATTCTTAAAAAAGCATCCAAAAATATAAACACTGTAAGGGACCAATATAGAAGGGATTTAAAGGATAACACAAAGTAGGAGCGTCCTCCTATGATTCCACCGATGGAGTGGAATGAAATAATGGAAGATGCAAAAGAGAAAAGGCTAAAGGGTAGAGGAATTCAACTAGAAGACGAAAAATAAGGTATGATGTGATAGTATTAAAAGTAGAATGTAATCATGCACTAATTAGTGATCTTTATAAATATATAATCTAACATGTTTCAAACTTTTCATAGACTGCAAGACACATCAAAAGCTACAAAAGTGAGATTACAAAAGGTTGGCCAACACAAACTTGGCTCTAGTGACTATATGAAACTTCACTCTCGACTTGTAAGTAGCAGCATTGGAATTTCATATCAAAATTTTATATATAAGGTTGCAAACAATTTTGTTTAATCAAATCATACATACAAAACTGACGATATTAAACAAAAAATACAGGGCACGGAATTCAATATAGAGCCCACGGATGAAGACAAAAGAATAGCCTTGAAGGAAGGCTATAAAGTCATGGTTGCACGCCTATGCCAAGAATCCAAAGGCCATAACGAAGAATCTGTTGCACCAGATGAGACACAGGTAAATTGGTCAAATGAAAAGTAAATCAAATTGAATAGTTAATTTTGAACATAAATTGACTATTTCATGATAACAATGCGCATGACATTTCACTGCAGCCTTCAAATCCTATCACAAAACCTGGGCATGATGAAGGCCATGATGTGCATCACAGTGGTGGAGGTATTAATTTTCTATTGGAAATAAGTTACGTAATTATTAATAGAATTTAACATCTTTAATTGCAATTGGCCATGTGACCTTTTTTTGAATATTTTAGAGCATGTTGAGGTGGCGGCAGATCAAAATGTTATTGTACATGATGTGCATCATAGTGGTGGAGGTATTAATTTGCTATTGGAAATAAATTATGTAATTATTAATAGAGTTTAACATCTTTAATTGTAATTGGCTGTGTAACCTTTTTTTGAATATTTTAGAGCATGTTGAGGTGGCAGAAAATCAAAATGTTATTGTACATGATGTGGCATTGTCAGGTAAAGAAAAATGCATGTTATGTTCTACTGGTTATTGAAATACATGTAACAATAAAAAAAAGTATGCAAATTTAACCCATTTACTTGTTATTGCAGCAGACCCCCTTTAGTGCAGCAACCTCGTGCTCCTCAAAACATGAGGAAGCACCATAATTTGAGATCACAGCCACAAGACGAGGAAGATATTGATGCTCCTAGAAGGCTTTTCCAGGTTAAGTAATCTAAGAAAAAATCAAAAAAGAAATGATTTCTTAAAAATGCTCTTTGATAAAACTTGTTTGATTAACTTTGTTGGATAATGAAAGAACGTTGTTTTAAGTAATTAAATATGAATGTTGTTTATTAATATTGAATTTTATGTCATGTTAATGAATATTGTAATTATGTGTTGATGAATTCTTGATTAGTGTTGCATATTAATGAATGTTATATCATATTAATGAATGTTATGTGATTGTATTGATTGAATGTTATAGTTTATAAATGGATGAATGAAGTGTGTAATTAGATGTTAATGGGGAATTTAGATTGATGTTAGGGGGAGGGGGGGTGAGGCTAGATGAGCTTCCACCTTCACGTGGTTGGCCTTGTTAAGTAGAGAATATTAAAGTATTCTCAAAACCAAGTGAAGCTCAAACTAACATACCTTCATTATTTAATCAATTTCATTTATTCTAGGTCTTTTCTCATAAGTGCATTTTGAATGTGTCATTGTCAGGCAACTATCAAATAAAAAACTAGAAGGGCCAATAGTCAACTTTTCTGGCATGATTCGGCTTCATTTTGTGTAAGTATTCTCTTCTTGAAGTGTTAAATCAGTTCCTTTGAACTCCCATTTCCTCACATTAAATACATTTGTCTAAGACTAAAATATCTTTATATAAATATTGACTTATTAAGTAGCTTGGAGAGCTTGAGTCAAAATCAGGTCATGATTTTAATTTAGCACAAGAGTGTGCCACTTGTTGATGCATAGTTGTGTTCCACATTCTATCATAATAGACCATTTCTTTTATTCTAATTGGTTAAGTTATTATTTGGATTAGTTTTTATTTTGACACTCCATTGAAGGAACCTGTGCTTCAAAGCATTACTGGCATACCCATTTGTTCAGGTAAGCTTGATGTTCTGAAGAACCATGGATATCTCTTTCCTTGAAAATTTTATGTCTATGACAGGTAATTTCATTTTAGAATCTCAAGCTTACAATTAGTAATGGCATGTCCTCTTCTTCAGGAGGGGGTGATTCTGACACAAAACAGAGTAGCAAGATCCTAAAAAAGGAGCCTTCTAAGCTTAATAATCACGATCTTCAAGCTTCATCAGAAATGCCTTAGCATAATAGTAGAGTTGGTATGACAAGTATGATATGACAAACAAACTAAAGAGGATTCTACAAGCAACTTAGAATCCACTCAAGGAGTTAGCCTCACTCAAGGGTCAAGTAGAGTACCTTGAATTTGTAAATCGCTCCCACAACCATGCTCATGAGTTCACTATCACTTTTCCTTGTTCCAATCTCTCCAAGCACCAATATCATCCTAGGCCACCTAGTGCAGCTAGTGCCTCCACCATGTCAAATATCCAACTAGACCTCTCACCTTGTTCCCAACACCATATATCATCTCATCATGGTCTATTCACCATGTTTCAATACCCCACTCACTCTAGTCTATTCAACTCCCATCATTCCTCTCTTGTAGCCCTTCTAGGCCTGTCTTGTAGCCCTTCAAACATAGTATTCTGCCATTTTCATAAAAGGTCCCCAAACACCCTGGTGAATTACCTACCTTTTCAAATACCCTTTTCATAGTTATTACTAAACCCATGTTAATCTTAGTCCTTCATCATTTGATTGGTGAACACTTCCATCGCTAAATGCTCTTCTTCTAGGCCTAATTAGCCCTCTCCTAACGTAGCAACCCTATCACACACTTACTTCCAGGTCTCTATGAACCTAAAAATTCTTGATAAAGGACAAAAGACCACTACTTTTCAACTTTGTTTAGTCTTACTCACACATCCACACTCTCATTTGATAAACCCTCACCTTTTGGGTTAATAACCTAGGTCTTTGTAGAAACTACCCTTACATGCAACTCACAACCTCAACACTGGTTCTAACATCTTCCCCTACATCCATATAGACATATTTAACCATCACATACCCCCTCTCTTCATCGGGTATCTTCCAACCACCATTGGTGCTTAACAAGTGCACCCTTTCACTGGGTCTTCACCATGCTTGCCACTTCTCCCTCATCATCTAGCACCCTTCCCTGCATCCAAAACCATATATAATACAAGGAATACACTAAGGCATCTCCCACCAAACTATAGTGGTCACAATGGTGGGAGTGCCCTTACATGATAGAGGGTTACAACCCTTAATCCGCTGACTGTACCCTCAAACAATTAGCTGCATGTCCATCTGAAAGTAACAATTAGCACTAGTAAGCATTTTTGTATAGAAACAATAGTGGTAGAAAAGCGTATTAGGTACAGAAACAATGATGTTTTTCTAAGGAAAGTGGTAGTCCTAGATTGAGGAAAATACACAGTCACACCATAATTGTGGGAGCTTCCTAGATTGTTCATGCCTTAATTTTAATGGTGTTCCACCTTAATTGTGGGAGCAATGATGTACTTCTTCTAGTGCTAACAATTAATATGCATATACCAAAGACAAATTATTTCAATTCATGATTTT
This sequence comes from Thuja plicata, assembly GCA_018584345.1. Taxonomy (NCBI): domain Eukaryota; kingdom Viridiplantae; phylum Streptophyta; class Pinopsida; order Cupressales; family Cupressaceae; genus Thuja; species Thuja plicata. The sequence continues at coordinate 974,280 of MU228180.1, read as the reverse complement.
GATTGTTGTAACTATATTTTGCCTTTGTTTTCTCTTGGATTTTAATGGTAATTCCTTACCAGTTTTTGCTTTATTGTCTTGGGTTCTTTGTAGAAGCTTACATTGTATTCTTCACACATCTCCTTTTAGGGTCTAATCAATCTGCTTTGGGTTCCAACAATCTCTTATGAGACAACATTACATCTATCATTGACCTCTTTTGGTTGAAGATTATCCTGTCAACATTGGTCTATGTATCACCCTTTCACATTGAGCATATTGTATATGTATATATTTCATTATTCTCAATGCTTAGGAAGCTAAAATATTGTACATTGTGTATATCATACAGAACACGTGACAGTGGGTTTTGCAAGAAGTGGAGGAGATGGTGGACAAAATGTTAATAAAGGTATACATATGAAATTTTATTTCCTGGTGAATAGACAAGAAATGCACAAGATCGGAATCTGCAAAAGCAATTATTGAACGATGTTATATCCATTATCTGTTTATATTCAAATTCAAGGTATTAATACTTTCAAATTGGTTGTTTGAGCTAACAGTTGATTGTTAATTTAAAAATAATAAAAAATTCTTGTAAAATGATATGTATGATATCATTTCATGTTGGAGCTTAAATGGACATCTTTAATTTGTGACTAATCAATGTCTCTTTGATTTCAAAGTGTCTATAGTTTATAAAGTTATGATTATAGATTTTCTTTTGAGCAGTAGTGACATGTTAGATTACGCAGGAATGTAATTTTAGGTGTTGCAGTTTACATGATGTTTTGAATCACATAACCCTGATAAGTGATATGTCATTGGATAACACTTGTGCAATTATCCATGCCTATATAATCACATTTCCCAAGAGATAACTTTGATTTCTTAAACTGCATAGGTCTTTTGTTCATAAGTTTTGTGCTGTAAAAAAAAAATTAGGTCTTAAATTTTGTCCATTGAGCTTAACAATTGTCAGCTGTTCACAAGATTGGACCTGAAACTAATATATGAACACTCCAAATTTACATTTATATTTCCCATCTTACTACTAAACAGAAGTACTCTATAAGAGTCAGAATAGTTTGGATGGATGCACTTAGCTCTAATTTTCTTAATTATGCTAGAATTAAAATATTTCAAAGGCTACCTTATATACCACTTAAAAATTTTTAGTGAGCACAAAGGTGGACATGCGGTTTAATGTTATGGGTGCCGGTTGACTGCCTCTACGAGTCAGAGAAAAAATATTACAAATGGTTAGTTTGTGAACTTTCTGGATGTTGGGTCAAGCTTCCTATATTCTCTTAAGAATGGCTTGATTTGAAATCAAAGAAATATTATTTTCTGTCTAAATGTCTTATCTTTCTTGCTTTTACATCCCATGGACAAAATAATTAGTTTTCTAATATTGTCAAATAAGAAAATAATCGAATCAACAGTGCAGGAGAAATTGTTATTTCATCCACCAAAACCCGTTCCCAGAAGTAATTATATGCTCTTAGCTTCTGAGGTCCTTTACATGGTCACTGTTCATATTTTTGAAGAATTGCCACCAATTACCTGAGAATATTGACTCATCTAAACTAGTGTCAAATCACAGGGACAATATTAATAATGCACTGGGAAAACTTCAGGTATTATTATTGTGTTACTTGAATGATTCAAATTGGAATATTCATTTTTTATAATTACATAGATTTAAATAATGTTATTTCCAATATAAATTGAATTTATTTTTTGAGCGAAACATAAGGTTGCTCTTGCTGCCATGTATTGTTGCTAGTTAGCATTATCAACGTACTCGAAGATTGACATTCAAATGACTTAGCACCGGTTTTCTTGAAAAGCAAGTATTTGTAATGACTGACAATAATTGATGTTGTTGCTTATGTTCCACCAGCTCCAACAGAGGAGAAGATAAAGAAGATCAAAAAATTGTAAGAGGCATTTATCGTAATCAATTTGTATTCTGTTTGTTCCATGCATGACATTGTTTTAAATGCACTTTACTTTGAAAAACTAATGATTTTTTTTAAAGCCCTTGAGTGGTTCAGATAAGCCTTTGGTATTCTGCCACATAGAGTTCAACTGTGGAACATCATTCTATTTAATTGTGAGAGCTTCCTCTATGCTTTTAATCTTCCTATATCACAACTTTGTTTTCTTGACTTAAAAGTTATTGTGTCTGGATCTTCTTTTCATTGCTACTCTCCTTGAACATATAACTTGAATACAAATGGTGCCTTAGAGACCACATATTCTATTCTACTACACTTAGGACGTCTTTTGTTTTATTAATTATAAAAGTTGTTCTCTTAGCAACTTCCTCTTCTATGTTGTAACAAAAGTTGTTTACGACCTCCTCATGTAAGCTACTATCCGTTGGGCTTCTTTCTTGATTACAAATTTACCTTGATCACCTTTTGTTCTATACTAGGAAACTTTTAAGTTATATTGTTTTATTGATTGCAAGAGTTGTCCTCTTAACAAATTTCTATTTGATGCTGCTCTAGAGGTTGTTTAGGACCTTCTCTTGTATGTTACTATCCTTTTGGCATCTTTGTTGATTAAAAATTTTACCTCCATCGCTTCTATTCTGTACTATTACACTTTCAATATTTATTGTTTTATTGATTGATAACATGTGGCATGGTGGCTCTATGTATTTATGCCTTCTGTATGTGACAATCAAATCAAATCCATGTTCTTTTTGTTCTCAGGCCATGGGGAGACATAATATGTAGTGAAGGAGGATGGGAAT
>MU228180.1:957185-969452 GCA_018584345.1 Thuja plicata | reverse complement strand
TCTCTTTTGTTAAGTTCTCTTTTTTCATGTGTCTGAGATCTGAATAAGTTTCTCTTGGACTCTTCTCTTCTTTGCCCATTATCACTTGGCCCTTTGTACATCTTCCTTTTGGATCTTTAAATCAAATCTTTACATATCTCCCTGTCTAACTTCACATTTGATTAGTGGAGGTTCTCCTCATGCTGTAAAAAGGACAGTAATTTGTCAGTTTCTATCGAGATCAACAATGCTTTGAAACCTTTGCAGTCAGCCCTATTTAATTTTAGGGATGATATTAAGGTGAGTTCCTTTAGTTTTCCAAGAAAGCTAATAGAACAGTAAAAGTCACTATTTACAATATAGAAGCTCAAACTTTGATAAATAAATAAAAAGTATGCAAAGTAACACAAATACCTAAAGATAAATATCTAGACTAATCACCAACTAGGATGTCATTGGTGATTAATCTGGATATTTATCTTCAGGTAATTTTTTTTTAACATTCCATATTGGTCAAACTTTCAACTAACTTTGGTCGAAACTCTCACCAACAATGGTCTACATATCGACCATTCTATGTCGAAATTCAGCGGCGTGGGTTTGGCATCCTAGTCGGATGGCCCAAACATTTCGACCGACATTCATCGAAAGTTCGTTGAATAACCTTGTCAAATGCATATATCAATTTCGACCAAGACTGGTGTAGATCATTTGACGTGAACAACGATGTGTCATAATTTTGACTAGTAAAATAGCGATGAAACCATTGGTGGAATAATAGACGAATCTGGGTTGAAAATTTGACTAATTAAAGGTCAAAAATTGACACAAAATGTATTAGTGTAAGGAAGCTATAATCCTAGGGAATAATTATACTATCCTTCAACAGGGTTTAAATTTCTGTCTGTACAAGTTTCATTTGGCTTTGTGCCCTCCTCTCAACATTTAATTCCAAACTATTCAACAACCTTTACCTTCCCATTTGAGTTCTACCCATGAGCAAAGTTTGCTTTCGCCTGGTCCTAGCCGCAAGTGGTGTGTGAAAAAACCATTCAAAAGAGATGATCCCCCATTTCGAATACCCCTAAAACTAGAAAAAAGAAGAAATTTGAGAACCCCCTGTTGAGGCCCATACCATGAAAAATCTTGAGAAAGTGAGCTACATTGTCAACTCAGGTGTCAGAATTAATGAAACCCCCCGCTGGTCTAATAGGCTGACCAAGGAGAAAAGCAAAATAGCCATAAGAAACATGGCAGATTATGAGGATACTGTAGCAAACAATGGTGAAGGCTCGGGAAAAGGCTCGCCTCTTCTTGTTTTTGAAAGTCTTAAGGATGGTGAATATCCTATGGCCAACCCTCCCTCTGCGTCCCCTTCTCCCAAACTGGCTCTTGATAAGGTGATTATTGAAGAAGTGCACACTAATGAGGCCACTGATATTGGTATTGGTCCTGGAGGAGTGGTGGGTAAATTCAAGCATCAAATTGCTGAATTGGAAACTGCGATCAAACACCTGAAAGAGGATGTGGCGGGCATGTATGGTAGACTGAACGATGTCGGTAAGTTTTCTATCAAAGTTATGCATGCCTCTTTTGTTACCCTCTGTCATTTGCAGGAAATCATCTCTGGGAGGAAGCTGACGGAGGATGAAGACAACAGGGATCTTTTCTAGTTCTTTCATGAGGAATGGGCAAACATCCTCATGTCTAAGAGAATGGGGGAAAAAATTAGTGGTTATGGGGGGTAGTTTTTTGGGTTTTTGCTCTAGTTTGAGCTCTTGGGGCTTTGATACTTTTAAAATTTTTAATATGTATCGATGTTTAAAGTTTAGCCCTGTGTGGCATGTGATGTTGAACATTACCGTTATTATCTGTATTTTATGTAGTTACAGTGACTGGTTTAGTTCTGCTAGATGGTGGTTAAGCTCCTTTTTATTTTTGTTTTTGATAGAGGTAGGCATGGATACTGTTTAATTCTCTGCTCTCTAGATGTTGTTAATGTGCTTCTAGAGTTTGTTACCTCCGAGTCAACACCCGTATTTGTTGTTTCTTATTTCAAAAACAAAATCAAGTTATCAAAAAGGGCTTGACTACTACTGTTTCAAACATGTTTAAAAGTTTAGGTCATATATAGGGTCCTTGACAAGGGAAAATGAAAAATTGGGCTTAATTAGTTTGAGGAAAGTGCATGGAATTACATGAGGTAGTGCTACCCTTTGCAAGTAGCGAAAATACAAAGCTATCAAGCTAAATTTGGTGTAAGAGAGAAACAAAATGAAAGGGCAACCATTAGCAACCAATTAAAGAAAAAGAAAAGTGAAATTGTTCATGAAAATGAGGTTGGTATCCTTCCTCTTGGCATTGAGGATGTTATGTATGATTTGTTTGAAACCTCGTCCCACTTGTCTTGGGACTTTGATGATTCTTCTCAGAAGAGAAAATCTAAAGATGAAGACAAACTTACCTTTACAATCGGACAAGTGACTTGATAATAGTTTCTATTGTAGAATATTTCTATTATTATGTAGACTTCTTTTGAAAACAACGCCACATGTTTACCACAATTCTAAAAATATAATTATATATTTTACTCTTAATTCAATATATAACCTTTTTATTTAAAAAAAAATACAATTATACACTTCATTAGCATTGTGGTTGACATAACTACCCTAAATCTCTTGCAATTTCAAAAAAGTCATTTTTTTAACGAACTTAATTCAAAAAGTGGCTATCTCCATGTGAAATGTTCTAAAAAAAAAGAAGTCAAATCTCTTTTTTTTTTCCAGTCACCAAAACATGTTTTTTGTAAAAATTGTATTGTTTTCCACCACAAATTATACAATCATGAAAAGCAAATGCTAAAATTTCACAAAAATCCATTGTATTTTCCATTTTTAGAAATTTGATCAACAAAGAAAATAGCCTAGCGACCTCCCTAGATTCAATCTTGTTGAACACAAAATATATTTTTGCATAGTATAAAAACATATCCATCTTAAGAACCATCGACAAACTCTAAACATAGGCAGGTCCTCCAAGAAAAACAGTGCAGAAAGACAAACGGAAAAATCCAAAAATGCATCTGTCATTCCACAATCATAGAATGCACATTCCCCGTGGAGGACGGCTTTGACGAGTTCAACCGTGTGAATACTATTCCCGGATAAACTCGAGTATTAGTTGTACAGCGACGGCCTGCAGTCGGCTGTCTGTGAACCGCGTCTCACCAATTTTCCAGCACTTTCTTCTAAATTACATAGCTGTTTCCTCCCTTTTCCATTACCAAATTCCTAGTTGTTTCCGCCCGTTTGCGTGTCGTAACGAGCTTTTTCTACTACAATTTGGTCATTATCATATATATACTTCCACAACACGAAATTCTCCTTCAAACAATATCATTCTTCTTCTGCAAAGTTTTTTCTTTGGGTACGTCTGAATATCCATTCATATTACCGCTGAAATCTATTCTTCTTCGTTTTTATCTGGGTTGTCCTGAAAAATAAACGATTATCTCTGACTACCCTCTTGCCGTTTTAATTAGTCACAAAGAAATGGTTAGTATTGAAGAATCCCGGCTTTTAAGACCCATTGAAGAGGAGGCAGAGGAAACAGTTTCCTCTGAATTTGGGTGTTTTGGGTGTTGTTTTGGTTACAGGTCTGTTAATAATGGCCAAGATTGGTGGCGCCAAGGATTGTCAAAAAGTATGAGAAAGGCGCGAGAATGGTCAGGATCGGTTGTAGACAAGGCAGGGAATAGTGGGCAGAAATTGAGGAATCTTGCGCGCAGGTTGAAGAACAAAAACAGTATTATTGATAATGGCACAGATATGAAAGCAGGAGTTTTTCATTATGATCCTTCAAGTTATGCTCTTAATTTCGACGATGGATCGAGGGAAGATCATCAAGCTTTCGTTCGCGCATGTCGCTGAATAATACATCTTCTGAAATTTGGACATGGATTTTCTTTGGGCTTGATCCGAAGGCTTTTTTAGAGGTTATTTGCGTAATTGAAGGTCATGTAAAATTTGGGTTATTGTATTCTTTATTCTTTTGTACATGGAAATAGAGAAGAAAATTTTAACAGAGCGTAGGTTGTTCTGTCAGATTGGATTGAATGAATTTCTTTTTTGGGTGGGATGGATGAATGGAGGATGAGCATTCCGGTTGTTGGGATTTACTCGGGCTTCTTTATTCTATTATTTTTTTATTATCACAAGTTTTGTTTTTTTTAATTGAAAATCATAACTTTTTATTTATGTTGGAAGGAGGGGAAAATTTGTTGCAGTTTTTTTTTAAAAAATTCATGAAAAGAATATATAATTTATAATTCATGGAAATGCATTTGTGGATTTTGGATTATAACAATTCACATCATCTGATTGTTGAAGTTGATTTCAGAAATTTAGGTGAAGTTGTTTTCAGAAATTTAGGTGAAGAGAATATACTTTGAGTGTTGTGGATATAATTTATAATTTATGAAAATGAATTTGTGTACATTGTGAATTATGACAATCTACATCTTCTAATTCTTTATTTTATAATTATTATGATTAGGAATGATAGTATTGAAAATATAAAGAGATTGAGTCAAGTTCTTCAAGGTCAAATTTTTAAGAAACAAGTTTTATTATCATAAAAATGATTAAGAATAAAAATCTTTAAATATATAGATTCTCTAGAATAAATTATGCATATTCAAGTTCATTGTAGTCTTTCAACTAAAGTATTCCTTGTGATTCTTTTCTCTAATTCATATTGAATGTCTTTAAACATCAATACATAGCAATAATTACATAGAAATGTGCACCAATTCAATTCATGGCAAGAAAAAAATAGGTGGAAGTCAACATGTGAATTTGATTTTTTTTGGAGCTAATAATTGTCAACATGTGATTATCCCATACCTAGAAGATTGACCTAAGATAAGGAACTTGCAATATTTTTTGGGGGAATTAATGGCTCAACATAGGTGATGTAATATATATGCAAATTATAGAGAAACAATAGGATATTTAGAGAGAAATTTTCTAATCATGTTATTGTGGCAGACAACGTCTTTAGGAGTCTGTTTGAAATTTCTTTACAGTCCTGATAAGGTTGGGCCGAAAGCTGTCAAAGATTATGACCAATGCTAGATTTTATCTCCCCTAATGAAGATCACTTCTAATCTCAGGGATGGGGTTGTTTGGATGTTCCCACCTCATGGCTGGGTGAAGGTCAATTTCGGCGAGGCTTCAAAAGGAAATCCTGGTCCTGTTGGATTTGGTGAGGTGATTAGAAACTCTTACGACAATTGTATTGATGTTGTGGTGGGTCCTCTGGGCATCCAAACTAGTCACTTTGTTGAAGCTATGGGAGCTCTGAAAGCCATCAAGCTGGCTAAGGATCTCAATTTTGATAATTTGTGTGGATTGAGGGAGACTCAAGCAACATTATCAAGTGCTTAGATGGAACTAATAAGGCTTCTTGGACAATTGAAACAATTATTAATAGGGCATGTAAGATCTTGAATTCTTTTAAGAATGTGCACATCTGTCATGCCTATAGGGAATCAAATATTGTGGTGAACAGTCTTTCCAATTATGGTGTTTCGCCAGATGTAATTAATATTTGGCATGGGGAGAACAAGTTGCAAGAAAATATTAACGCTCTAATAAGATTTGACATGATTCATGGAAAGGAGGGAAAGTTATGTATTAACGATGGAAATGACAGGAACATCGCTAATCCCTAAAATTAGTACGGATAGGTGTCATATTGGAGGTGAAAGAGCTATTGATGATTTACCTTCTCATGCTTTGTGGGTGTATTTACCTACTATAATTGGTACTATCTATGTATTACCTTGCTACAGTTGTAAGTTAATCTCTGATCACGTGAAAGACTTGAACCTGGTGGAGAAAATGGGTGGTGATCTTAGAAGAGATGAACTTGATGAGTATAGTAAGTGGAAAAATAAGCCTAAAGTTTGGAGAAAATTGTATAAGGTTCACTCCATTCATGAAGTGTCACCATGGGTATGAAAAAAGCAAAACGAAGAAAGCAGTGGCAAAAATGGCAAAAAAATGGGATAATGGTTTCTTTATTTTGTTTGGCAGAAAGTTTGAGCTCTCTACTGATCTTATTGTGGAGGTTTCTTGACTTCCTAAAGAAGGTGTGAATTTTTAACGGGATACAAAAATCTCTGATAAGGTGGTTAATTCCTTCCCTAAGTCTGATGATGAGAGGGAAATGCTTGGTAGGCCAGTGTCGGGTTACTATGATCCAGACAAATTGAAAAAAATCTAGAAGATTATTCTTACTGTTATTATAGAGTACGTAATTATTGATGGTCATTTTAATAGGGCCCATACCTACCACTTTATGTTGTTAAACTACTCTAGGTTTAAAAAGCGTATATTTTCCTTATTATCTTCGCTGCTCTCTTTCAGATAGTCTAGATAAATACAAGAAAAATGCAAGAGTGTATGAGCTACATAATAGTCTTATTTTGTTCATTTATGAACACTACAAATCTATTGTGGCAAAGGACTCGCCAAATTGTCTTCTTTCCCCAATTAAGGGAAAAAGGAAGCATGAGGGTTTCGTTGGGGAGAGATTTGTGTGTGGCTCCTCTAAGGAAAAAAAAAAATCAAATTTTGTGAGAAGGTCGTGAATACTAAAACCCTTGAGAGAGGAATGGACACATAGGATGATGGTGATGAAGATTATGTTCTGGAAAAGGACTTGGGTTTGGAAGATGAAGAGGAGTACTACGAGGTCGAAGAGACTAGAGGGGAGACTGAGTACGAGGAAGATGAGGATTCTGGCGGGGAGCAGGAGGAAGAGGAGGAGACTGGTGAGGAGTAGGAGGATGATGAGAAGATGGGTGTGGAGAAGGAGGACTTTCTTCAGGTGGTGTTGTCTGATGAGGATATCACTAAAGATAGGGGAGAACAAATTTTGGAGGACCTTCAAGCAGAGACCTTTAAGGTGTTGCCTGCTCCTTCTCTTAACATGCCTTTGGCCTAGGTTAATACTCTCTCTCTCTCTCTCTCTCTCTCTCTCTCTTAAATAATGTGGGGGAATTCTTTTCCTCTCCTATGCTGGATAATTTAGAGGAAGCCCAACAAAATTTTCTCAACCCTCTGGTTGATTACGCAGGCTTTTTGGAGCAAAACATTCCTCCCTCTCTTGGGGGTATCGCTATCCAGGGAGATAAGAATAATGAGGAGGACATGGGTCTTACAGATGTCTTTGACGAGTCCAAGATGAAGATGGCTAAGGCTAAGTATAAAATTCCTCACAAATATGATTGATGGGTCTGTCAACAGATAAAGATCCTAGTTATAAAAAATCAAGACTTTGTGCATGAACTCAATAGTCTACAGGCGACTTTGAAGAATGAGGTTGGGGATAATGTGAAAAAGAGTATGCATGACACTCTATACAATAAGGTCTCTACTCTTTCCAAGAAATTGGAGGATAGCAATATCATGTTGAAGAAGATTCTTCATATCAGCTATGAGGGTATCCGGACCTCGATGAAGAACCTCAATGCCTTGGTTAGCATGTTCGATGGGAACAACCTCAATAAAGATAATGTTAATGTCAAAGATGACAGTGAGGATATTTTTGTCATTTCTTCTAGTCTGGGAAAAAGGACTCATGCTAGTCTCAAAAAGAAGGATATGACTACTTCTAGGGATCTCACTGGCATTAAAGCAATTGCCAAGAAGATGTTTGATCTAGGGGATGAGGTGGTTAAGATCCTGAAGGATCTAGCCTAGTTTATTTTTTTTTCATGCTCTCTTTTTGCTGGGTGTTTTGCTGGTTGGGTCTCGACTTGCTATTTCTACTAGGTGACTGTTGGGTTTCGCAATCTGTTTTGTTTTAGTGGTCTTTATGCTTTGTCTTCCAGTTTTCTGTTGTTAAGGTGGTTTTGGGTCCCTTCAAAACCTGGTTTTTATTTAATCCAAAATATATATGTATATTATAATAATAAAAAATAGATGAAATAAATAAGATATGGTGAGAAGGATTAGGAATGAACTAAAATTTGCGCAAGATTGCACCATTTGTTGATAAGTAATTGTATTAATTAACTCATTCTCTCAAAATGGACTTAAACTAAATAGGAATCAAATGAGTATGCAAACTTCATCATGATATTTTTCCTTCACTTTGAGGTGTATGTGAATTCTATCATGAACATGTATCTTAGTGTAAATAAGCACTCACATTTAAATGCATGCAAAGTGAATGCTCAAATCTAAAAGGATGCTAAATTCCATATTTAAAGTAATGGAAATCTTCATATCTCATTATGTGTGTCCATCCCTTAGCATTGAGCTTCATGGGAACCCACAAAATAAAACAACATGTGTAATAAGTAGTTATGTCATGTACATAAGGACAACCACAATTGTAAACATTTTTTTCAACACCATGAGAAAAAAGGAGATAATTGGATTCTAGAGAGATTTTATCTACATTGACATCTACATATCTAATAGTATATGTTCATCCCTAAGCATGTGAACTTCATGGCAACCTACAAAATAAAAAAATATGTGTAATAAGTAATCTAAGTCGTGTAAGGAAGAGTAATCATACTTTTAAATATTAATTTCATGAACCATGAGAAGAAAGGAGAGAATAGGGTTCTAGAGAGATTCTATCTACATGGATAGTTGTGATTATATTTATCTTCCTAATGCTATCCATATCATGACATGGTATATCAAATTCTACAATATCATGTAATTGATCCCTCTGCACATGGTGATTAAGTATTTATATGTATGCACCCCTTCAAGATTGACCTTTGACCATCTATAATGTCAACATATGAGTTTTAACAACAGTATACACCCCTTCAATTGTTTGCATGGAAGGAAATGAGAGAGAAGAATAAAAGTGTGGGAGATATAAAAATTTGAGAATCTACAAGCTGCAAGAATCGAATAATGTAATGAGTTTCATAAATATTTTGTGTGACAATAAAATAAAACATCTCAATTAATTGGCATGGTCAAAGCATATGGACTATAGGTAACCATGATATTAAGGGAAAATAAAAATGATTATATATAATGCCTACATATTCCTTTCCCTAAGATGTTTTATTGAGTATTGTACTTTAAGCATTTTGAGATACTAGATGGTTTTAAATTCATGCTTATATGACGTATGTGTACTATCATTTTTATTATGAATGGATGTTTCATGATTATATGGTATGTATTGATGTAATGAATTATGGTTATGATGGTGATATTATTACACCCCATTGGGTGTCCATATTCATTACTAAGGACTACCCTTAGTAATCAAGGCTACTTATAATAAGGTTCAAATATTATGCATGCAAGATGGATGGGAATCATGGTATCAAAAGAGACTATCAAATTCTGAAAAGTAGTTATGCAGCTATCAAGACTACTATTTATTAATCACAATATTAGCATCTCATATAGTCATTAAGGATGTCACCATAAATATTATATTTGTACAATAAGAAAAGGGAAGCATTTCAAAGGGTAGATTACTCCTTTTCAAATTTGCACATTCAGAAGGAATATTTCTCAATAGGCTCAGGGAGGTCCTAAGCACTGAATGGGATAGTGATCCTTCACTAAAGATGTAAATTGTGAAATGAGGAGAGATAATGAGGTAAGAAGATGCACCTAGAATCAAAATAGGAGATATATTGATTCATATTTGAATATCTGACAGACGAAATCTTAGAAATACTTGTAACTAATGATCTGAAACCTTGAAGTTGACACTAGTTTGCAAGTAAAATTTTAATTGGTTCTGGGAAGTACATAACATTTAAAATATTATGTGCCCAAGAACAGAACATTTGAAACATTTTGTTCCCTGGTTTCTGCTTGAAATTTTTAGGGATGCTCTGACAATTCCCAATCTGTCTGCAAAATTTTTGGTAGCTCTGTAACCTATTCCTACACAAAAAAAATGGGGAAGATGGTTGGATAAATGGGTTGTCCTTAGTCAACCCCCTATTTAGGAATGAACCTTGAAATGAAATAAAAGAAATGAAATTGTGTTATCATGTAGCAGAGGCTAGATCTAAGAAATGAAGTATATCATACCTTTGATAACACAAATGATTCTTTGAATGTGATCAAATATGTTGATGCAATATATTTGACTTAACACAAAAATCCAAAAAGGAAATCATGAAAGACAAAACCTTATGTAATGGATGTTGTAATTTACCATAATGTTTGATTGAGAAAAAGAGAAGAATATTTGAAGAGGTGGATATGTCTCCTTCCTTGATAGAACGGTCCTTTTATTAGGCCCTCAATGAGGGAAATAAGATAGATCCATAGAGAATAAAACCTTGAATGCATGAGAAGAAGACTTGATTGATTGAACTTGATTTGCTTCCTTACACTTGATAGCTTGATTATGAATGCTTGAATGTACATGCTTGATCTTGGTTCTTCAATTCTTTATTTTAATTGATAATGGATGGATACCAAAATGAGGAGAGATAGGGTGTTTATATATCCCTCACAACATTTGGGGGGATAAAAATCAAGCAGGCTTACCACAGGACCTACTTTCCCACCAAAACCCCAACATGAAACTCTGGTTCAATTTTGGGCTACTTTAGGTAGGAATATAATGTCTAAAATGTTATGTACCTAGGTACATAATTTTGGAAGTGTTATGTACCTATTAAATAGGGCCAAAAATTGGACAAGGTGTCGAGATAATAGGGTAGATACTGGATTATCATGTACAACCAGTTTCAAGGTCGGGATAGAACTCAAAGGCCACAAATACTGATATAGGGCCTATGTGATTAAATGAATTATTAGATTGGAGAAAAAATAGAGGAGCACACCTAGAAATTAGGACCTACCTCTATCTTAAATGAGATTGAAATGAAAGAGGAACCATATTTGAATTTAGGTGTTCATTAAGTGTCATATAAGGTCTTGTTATAAAAATACACGAAGGTGGGTGCTAAATAAATCTAGAAATTGTACATTAATTGAGTGCTTACAATTTAGGACATTACGTTTAGCCCCCACTTTAGTGATATTATGAGATTTAATCTCATGCACACGGTAAAGGAAATGAGAGAGAAAAGAAAGAGAGAAGAATGTAAATGCAATAAAAAATGAAATTCAGAACTAAATATGACTAAGAAAGTAGTAATTAGTGTAAATTACCTTTGCTGAAATCTGTGTATTTGATATCTCTATTTTTACCTAGTAATCAATGGAAGAATTGCACTTATGGATTTCTATGAGTGTCTTCCATGTTCAGATTTGCCGCCTTAAATATGGTAGACATATTAGTGAAGGGCCGCGTCTATAATAGACGTGACTCCTTAAGGAGTCACCTCCATTAGAGACGTGGCTCTCCATACTTGCTCCGTCATCTATAGACATTCAGATATACACTGGAATCGATAATAATCGGTATTCAAAACATAGTTTATCTTTAACGTATAAATGGAGGAACCGATAGTTATGCATCAAAACTGATAGTAATCAGTGTTTAATAACTGACGCAACATAATAACATATAATATGTTAAATCAATACTCGGTGAAATGTAAATCGACAGTTTAGTCGATATTGATTATTAGCCATTCGATAAATAATGATTATTATCATTATTATTATTATTATTAGATAATAATAATAATAATGATAATTATTATTATATTAAAGCAATAATATAATTTATGATATTAATATAAATATGAATAATAATAAACATTAATATTATTAATAATTATTATTATTAATATATATAAATATATTTCATGATTTATTATTGCAATCTGATCGACGCTATAATTTTAACACTCCCTCTTAGCTAGGGAAGATGAATTTATTATTTTATATATATCACATTTCTTGTAAAAGATTCACATAACTTGTGAAATAAGTCTCACATATTTTGTGAAGACGATCATCACATAACATGTGATGATAAATATCGTATAGCTCGCGATAATAGTCTCACATATCTTGTGAAGATGATCATTACATAACACGTGATGATAAATATTGTATAACTCGCGATAATAAGTCTCACATATCTCGTGAAGACGATCATCACATAACACGTGATGATAAATATCGCATAACTCACGATAATAAGTCTCACATATCTCGTGAATACATTCATCACATAACACGTGATGATAAATATCGCATAACTCGCGATAATAAGTCTCACATATCTCGTGAAGACAATCATCACATAACACGTGATGATAAGTATTACATAACTCGTAATACTCAAAGGATG
>MU228180.1:911937-951627 GCA_018584345.1 Thuja plicata | reverse complement strand
TATATATATATATATATATATATAAGCTCCTATGGAGTACTCATGTAAAGTAGAGGACCACACAAAAAATCTAAGAATGGTCTATTACTTTACATGGTCCAAGTATTTACTATTTGGTGATTTAGAATTAATACATTCTTTGAAATACATGTCCATATTACATTCACATGTACCTCAAAGTGAAAGAGAAATATATTGATGAAATTTACATACATACGTATATTCCCATTTAATTTTAGGCTCATTTTAATGAAATGTCTAAACATGAAATCACACATTGAGATAAATGAGACCCTTTTATGTTATATGTATGGATTATTCATCTATCCCTATCCACCTTCTTTACTCCTACTTGCACTTATCCCAAGACATCTTCCATTTAATTCTCATTATTGTGCCCATCTCCATGTATTTTCTCTTTGAATAAGACTTATATTCCCCTACCAAATTTTACTTTCATGCCACTAAAGATTAATCTTGAGGTGCTTGGGATTGAATACAAATTTTAAATTTTTAAGTTTGAATTCTAAAGCTCTCGCACCTTTCTACTATTTACCATATGTTTGTGTAACTTATTTCTATATTTTGGTAATTAATCTAGACTATAAATGTACAATTGATTATTATGGTTAGATAAGGAAGAATCATTAGAGCACACTTTCATTACTACGAGACAAATATTTAAGATCTACATCATCTATATATAGGCCACCTGTAGACTTATGATGTTGTCTTCAAATATTTAAGCTCAAAGGCATAAAGCTAGCTTATATAAGGGTCTAACCTAGGAAAACGTTATCCTAGTGGTATAGAAAATTCCCCCAATGTGTTTTTAAATATCATAGCTCACAATGTTATCAAACATAAAAAATCAAAGCAAATAGATTTTGGAAATTTAAATTTTATTAGTTTAGACCTAAACGTCATAAATCAAAACTATGAAAAATATCCAAGTCCATGGCACTTGGGATTGAACATATAATGTTTAGAATCAAACCACCAAAATTTGAAGCTATCCTAATTCATATTTTAGTGTCCTACTTCTAACACATATGATTGAAACAATAAATAACTATTTTTACCATTGAAATCAACTAAATACTTGCATTTCTACTTGTTTCCAAATTTTCTAAAATTCTATCATATAATCTATAGACAACTCTATTGATTACCATATTTATTAAAAAAAAAATGAATTTTACTTTTTTTTTCTAAAATCACTTTATATCTATACAACCATATTGTGCCTTGATTGAGGGTATCTCCCAAGAAGAAGAAGAAAAACACTTATATTTATTTTTATCTATTATAATTCCCATCTTAAACAGCTGTCCATCGAACTCAATATTTTCAAAAATAAAAGTTAACTCTGATTACCATCATAAACCGTGTAAAAACACACCCATAGTGGAAGAATAACAAATATGTTCCACTTAACTTATGCAAGATGAACAGAAGAATTTAACTAAGCTTGATTGACGAAATAATTGAACAATCTAGTCCAAGAAGAAGTTGGTATCTCAAATTAAAAATAATATTGTCTGGTATGTCGAAACATATCCATCTGACTCTTATTCTCATGAGCTCAAGAAACACAATTTTTCATCCAAATCCCATCCAATGCATGAATAAATAAAAGTCTACGCAACCATGATCAACCCATTCAGACTTAAAAAGAAAATGGAAATTATTGGAATGCCTGGACAAGAATAGCAGAGAGCAGTCCCACCAATACAAAAGCATAGCCATTCATGTTCTCCTTAATCCCCACACCTGCAAATAATCAGAAACAAAAAATACAAAAGTTTTTGTTACAAGGATTGTATGACATGCTACTAATAAAATAAAAGTAAATTACAGAAATATGAATATATGAATTATAGTTATGTGGAGATTTCAAGGGCTGACCATGGCTTGTAGGGGCCTGAGCATGGGTTGAGGGGGCAGGAGCAGGGGCACCATTAATCTCCTGAAAAAGAAGAGCACTGAGCACAATCACTGTGAAAACATGTTTAAGACCTCTTACATAGAATTAATGCCATCTTCTGTCAAATTATATACTCTATTAATTGATTAGAGATGCTTTTGGATGCCTACTGAAACGCTGAGGAAATACAGAGGATGGATACTTGTTGAAATGAAACAGGGATGGTGATATATAAACATGAAGGGGAGAGGTTAGGTGGTTGGGGAGGTGTTATGCCAGGCCTCCAAATTTGCATTTGAATATTGTAAAAGAAAGAGGAAAATCTGAGTCAACTCATAATGACAACTCAAATACCACGAAGCCCAAAATTTAATAAAAAGAAAGAAGGCCCACATAGGTGTTGGAATTACTGTGTTGGGATTGGGTATCAATTGCCCATATGAGCACATGCACCTAGCCTTTGTTGACCTCCATGAATGTTTAAAAAACAAGCTTAATGAGCTTTCAAATACAATGAAATATACCAAATTTAGAGTAAGATGATTTTTTATAGATTTTATTTTGATTCTTTTGGGAAGGGAATAAGCACTCATTAGTTGTCCAAAGAGAGAATAAGTACTTATTAGTATTTATCATTTTTTGCCTTCAATTCTATATATAAGGTTTTTTCTATAAGTTTAACTTTCCTAATGTACTTGACCTTACACCCTTTCAAATAATAGTTATGGTAAAATGAAATGCATGAGTGTTTATGATGTACACAACACTATCTTTAGATTTAGTGATATGAGGTCTTTCTATTCATAAGTATAATTTGATTTTCAAATTTTCTTTAGTATTGGGACATGTAGATTGGCTTTGAAAGAAAAGAAAATAAAGGGGATTCAGTTAGTTTTATTTTTTTTTCTTTTCATGTGCAAGTAAATTAGTATAAAATAAGTTTTTTCAATCTAATTTAAGATAAAATAATTATTATAGTTAGGCCTAATAAAAAAAAAGGAACTTACAAATGAGAAATTGAAAACAAAAGTATAATACAGTCGAAACATGATTATTTTTAGAAAGGGGATTGTGATAAACATTTGGGTGTAAGAGTTTTATCCTTGGGTTGCTCAAAATCAATTGAAAGGTTTTAGATTAGTAGCTACATTGGTGTACAGGATTAATTAATAAAATAAGATTCCTATGAAAAACAAACATAAAGAAATCAAATAACATACTTTCTATCTTATACACTTGCATAATGAGAGAGACGAGTGGAGGAATAAATAGTTTTGCCTAATAGAAATAGATGAGATTGACTAGGTATGTTGCATATGATTATAAGAAATTAAATATAAAATGTAGGCCCTAGAAAATATGTTCCGTGTTTAGGTTTTTCAATATGTTGATTAATGCATCGAGTTGTGTAAGACACAAAAATACATTATAACTCTTATAATGAAATAACTTGCCAAAAATAGGAATAGGAATATGATATGAAGAAAATTGCAAATACTTGATAATAGTTGAGAATAGAAAGCCACTATAAAGGTTTTAACCTCCAAACATCTCCAATGAGAACACAATTCACAATATAATGATGAACTAAGACTTGTCACCTCCTATGTATACCTTACTTAAGCCTAAATAATTGAACATCAACATAATAATAACAATGTGAATTAATTAAGAGTTAAGGTAGCCACAATCCAACTCTCATAACCCTATGCATGCACTAAGATCAAGGGTGTAACATTCCCCCCTCTTTAAATAAGTATTAACTTCAATGCAAATCGAGTGTTGATACTTTTGAATGAACTCTTCATCCTCCCATATGGCACGTCTTTAACTAGTAAATAATTCCACTAGATAAGATACTCAATTACTGTTCTATTACTCAGCTTCTTTTTGCATATCTAAATAATAAACTCTAGTTCCAATACAATTCTTCACCCTTCAAGGATTTTTGGTAATACTATCTATGTAGGGATATTATACCCATTAATTTTTTGAAATAGGAATCATAAGAATTGGATGTATCTTTATTGGTGGAAGTAACTCAACCTTGTAGGTGACATTGCCTAGATATTTTTCAAATGATTTAACCTATAGGTCGTAACATTTTGGGGATGACTTATTTTTGTGTCTCTTTCTTCAGTCTATTTTATTATAAGGCTCTAATCTCAAGAAAACCCAATATAAAACTTCAAAAATCTTTTCACTATGATGAACTAGTCAACTTGTTGCTTCATTCAATTTTATGGCATGACCAGATTCTCCTTGCATACTAAAATTGTTTTTTTCTTAAGCATGTCATCCTCCACAACTTGAATTAATGGTCACACCCATAATGATCAAGTGATGGATGAAGAGTGATATCTATATTGTAATATGATAGACATTTTTTTATAAAATATAGAAGGAAGTGGTGTACCACCATTCTACTTGTGGTAACAAATCTACCCATTAAGGCTACTTATTTAAAGTGAAATAAAAAAAATATCCTTCTAAATACTTCTTAAAAATCTTATTTTGGTAATATTATTTATGATGGTATGAAGATCTATGAGCCAATTCAATACCAAAAATGAGAATAAATTTATCAAAAACTTACTAGTAAAGATAAGATCGTGGTCACTAAAAATAACCTTAAAGTATACCATGTAGCTTTTGTATATTCTACAAAAAATATTTTTCCACTGTAATTGTTATAACAAGATGTGATAATACAGTGAAATGGTTGTATTTAGTGAGGTGATCCACCACTATCATGATAATATTCTTACCTTTAGATCTTGGAAGTCTTGCAATAAAATCCATGGAGACCTCTCTCTAATGTTGGCTAGGAATAACTCATGTCGACAAGAGACTGGGCGTCTTGATTGTATATGCTTTAATTTTTTGGCAAACCAAATATTCAAGATCACAATTTTTTTAAAATCTCCTTTAAGCCCTTCCCAAAATACGTCTTCCATGATTCAACATTTGTTATGTCTTCAAAAGTCCTAAATGGCAACCAACTTGAGACTTGTGACACACTATGAGAAAGTTTTTTCTAAGATTGGAATTAGATAGTATGTATATAATCTCTCTTTATACCACAAAACATATCTTCCAAAAAAATTATATAAACTATTTAGGTCCCTCTATAACTATTGGATAACGTTTCTTATAGCAATATCATTCTACCAATTTGCATTGAATTCTTCTACCCAATCTAGTTATAATATTGAAATGGTACACAATAAACCTTCATCCTTCCTACATAGTAAATCTACCACAATGTCTTCCTTATCTTTCTTATATATACAATTTCATATTCATACTTCAACATCTTGATGGCCAAATTTTTTGCTCTTCATAAGATAATATTTGTTCAAAAAATATTTTAGGTTGTCATGATCTATCTTTATTTTGATTTTTATAATCCTTAGATAAGGCCTCTATAAATATAAAATTAAATAGGAAGGTAAAGCGACCCACTCACATGAATTGAACAATTTATTCTACTATCTTATCACATGAGTCTAGCACTTTGGTTTATATTGACCTTAATTGGCCTTATTTTTTGTACTTATCTTTAGGATTTGTGGAGGTAAATGTTTGAGAGTTAATAGGGTGCAATCCATCCCCTATCCAACTGGTCTTTTTTTCTTGTTTTTTGCACCGAAGTGTTCAAATTATGGCTCTAGAATAAATTAAAAGGATGCCACTCTAAGTCATTTTGATAAGAAATCAATCTGTAATAGTATCATCATCAATACAACCCTCTATACATCTATTTTCACAATGGATCAATAACTATCACTATTCACCTTTTCACATTAGCCCTTGCATTATAACACATGGGTAAACCCTAGTTCTTACACAAGGTCAGTTCAAAAGTAACAAAGCTTAAGCATCTTAATCTATTTATTGTAAATCCAAATTCTAAAATCACTTGTAACAATCCTTCATCTCCACTTCTAAAATACACATTTATTCTTGTTATTTTATTCCTATTATATCTATCTCAACTAAGGATCTAAAATCATTTATTTTTTATTTTCTCAAACATTACGTTGAATTATCTCTATAGAAGTTTAAAAGGTTGGTTATACTCTTAGTATAAGATTGACTATTCTTAGAGCATGTGGCTTGGAGTTCAAACTTCTATATAAGGAGATACATTTATATTGACTATTTTTAAAGCTTGTGGCTTAGAGTTCAAACTTCTATGTGAGAAAATACAATTACATATCATAAATGTCTTATACCACAAAAATGTTTGAATGATCACAATCATGTCTTAACCAACTAAAAATAAAATAATAGGAAAACTTATCATCACTATTTATAAATACTAAGTTGATCTATTGTTAAGAATTTTTAGCTCACAAAAAAAAATTAATATTAGAATGTGAATATAATGTTAAATGTGAAAAATATCATATGTAAACAATTCATTGTATCTTTGATAAAAAAAAAAAAATTAATATTTATAAATATAAAAAGGATACTAATTAATTAAAAATACTTCCTTAAAAACTAACATCTTATTATTGTCTTTATCTATTTTATCGTAATTATAATAGCACTTATAATATTTTTTATAATTTTATTAAAAAAATATGTCAATTTATACCGTCTAATAAATTCTAAAATTATAGTACATGATTTAAAATATGAGGAAAGGGTCATTTGGACCATCAAATTCCAGGCCTGCTCATGACAACCTTTTTCACAAGCAAACAACTTACTTACCAACTCCTCCATCCTCACACGCTTAAGGCCAATCCATTTTTTTTTATTTTTTTGGAGTACAAACACGAGAAGAGATTTGTTCCATTGAGCACATCTAAATTATCTGAGGTATCATGATAAACGAAGAGAGATTTGTTCCATTGAGCACATCTAAATTATCTGAGGTATCATGATAAACGAAGTTGACATTTACGGCCAGCCTTAAACGTCACACAGTAAGGAAAAAAATAAGCTAGCAAAAAGTAAGTAAACTTTGACTATTTAGCACTTTTTGTCTAGGAATCAGTCATTAGTATGTGATGTTTACAACCAGAAAACATTTACAAAAAACTTCGATTATCTGATAATGGCTTTGCAAAACATTGGTAAAGGTGATAATCCTCATAAATCCTACAGCCCTCTTCAAAGTTCAGAGAATAACTAAGAGGGTCATACTGAAACTGTCCAGATTTGGAATTCCTTTTCCACTTTCTACAATATTTCTTCAACCAATTCTTCCATACACCTCTTGCAAAACATTTTCCTTCACCATATTGGTTGCTCCTGTGCCACAAAATCTGACACACATTTGACCCATTTCTTTTCTTACAACGAGGAGATAATTCATTCGTTTCTCCAAGAATTTGCTGAAACATGCCCATTTGAGCCATTGGCGATTGGATGGATTCTGAAAAAGTTTACTAGAGAATGCAGAAGGCGTAACTAAAACAAGGTGGATTGAAAAACACATAAATGGCTTTCTCAACTTCTAAGAGAGAAACAGTTATAAATAAGATGTTTTTTCCTGATTTCAAGGCAAATAGTGCAGAACAGTGAATAGCATTACTAACGACCAAAGCAAAGAGGTGGCAGGGGAATAATTTTATACAGGCCTTTAAAGTGCTGGATGATCTGTGAATAGTTCATTGAATACCAAAACTATTAATGCCAACAAGAGGAAACGCTCATTAGGCTAACCTGCACCTTAACTACTACTTTTATTTACTTCAAATTCTGTTGTCTGGTTAGTTATTCTGACTGTGCAACGCATGCCTACATATGGAAAGGATAATTTCTGTATCTGGAAAGATACGATATAAATGTAAGGAATTTCAACGTTTTTCACACGTCAAGATTGGCAATAAACCTGACATATTCATCTACGTCGACATAATAAAGAAATTCAAGATTTTTCACACAAGAAAATTCGCCATGAGACTTGCCTGCCTATTCATCTACGTCTCTTGGTACACATGAAGGCCACACACTTTATTAAAGAAATTCAAAAAATTTCATAAAAGAAAATTTGCCATGAGACTTGCCTGCCTATTCATCTAAGTCTTTTCGTATATTGTTTTGTCTTTTTGTTCTTTTCTTGAGCCAAACTTTTAGGGCCCGTTTGGTTGGGGAATTGAAAAATAATGCAAATCATGGTTATCTATACCCTGGTTATGCAAACCCCGGTTATGCTTTTTTGGGACTGTTTGGTTGCCCTGGAAGATGGATTTGTAAATCCACATTCCAACAGTTAAATCGACGCAGTGCTCCGGACCCGACAAGATATATAAACCAATTTACTCATGCAAACCTTGGAGTGCACTGGACCCGACGGCGAAGTTAAAATGGCTTTAATCTCTATGAAAACCATGGAGATGAAAGTCATTCCACCTCTTGAGCAGGAATTTGGACATCCACATTTTTGCACAAATGGGGATTTGCATATCCGTATTCACATTCAATTTAGAGGTCACCAAACAAGGAATTGCACCCCATAACCGGGTTATGGGCTGCATAACCCGGTTATGGGGTGCAACCAAACGGGCCCTTACTTATTTATAAATGTCTAAAAAGAGAGGAGCTTTTATCATCTAATACTACAAGTTATTTATTTTGGGGTCTATAGTAATATAAGATTACCCTCGTGCTTCTTGTAGGAGGCATTTAACTGCCTTCTACAAAAGGAAGTGAGCTCTTATAGTAATATGGAACTACCTTATATTCCTTGTAGGAGACACTTAAGTGCTTGCTACAAAAGGCAACAATACCAACTATTTTTTTTTTGGTCTACAATAATATGGGACTACCCCATACTCCTTGCAGGAGGCACCTAAGTGCTTGCTATAAAAGAAAATGAGTTTTTATAGCCCACGATACCAGCCATCTATTTCTTGGCCTAAAGTAATATGAGACTACCCTGTATTCCTTGCAGGACGCACCTAACTAGACGTACATACCTTACCCCTCAATGGAATTTGAACTTGTGACCTCTTTCAAAAGCAAAGTCCTCTAGCACTAGGCAAACTAATTTTCTATAAAGAAATTGTTTGGTCCTCTCTTCTCATGATCTTCTCACTCTTTTCTTGGTAAACTTACTTTTTATATATGCATGTAAATGAAAAGTTGTGTTTGACTTGTTAAAGAGTTTCTAATTGATTAATGAAGTTAGAAGATTTATAAAGAGTCTACAAATAATCAAGTTTTAATGAGTATAAAGAGCAACAATTTTAAGAGATGACAATACGATTATGTATGATCAAATATCACAAGATGGATACCTTTAGGTTTTGTCTCTTAGCTAGAAGGGATAATAATTCATGCGCCTAATGTTATAATCGCAAAAAAATGGTATCAAGTGAGATGCTTCAAATCTTCTTATAAAAATACAATTATAATTATCCTGCTAAATTAGGTCAAGTAAAGTTGTGTTTGTGTACACATGTGAAAAATCTTGTTAAAGTGGGGCCTTCTGAAGGGATAAATGTGTGAGGTGGTAATGCAATCTAAAATAGAGTTTGAAGAGGATGTGATACATGTAGATCCAAAATTTCTTACTAAAGTGCCCAATATGTTAGTGTGAGATTTTATATTACAACAAGGTCCAGAAATGTGTAATGAGCATAATTGCACTTAAATTCCTAAATTCTAAAATAGCATAATTGCACTTAAATTCCTAAATTCTAATAAACTCATTTTGATCCTTTGTACCTAATTAAAATGTCCAGTATCCACATAGCACATGTTTTTGTGCAAGAGTTGGCATCCATCCTAAACCTAAACTATATATAAGTATCACTTCCTCAAGGATCTAAATCTAATCATTAATCTGAACTCATTCCTCATCTTAGGTCAAACCTAGTAATGCAACCCTCAACTTAGTTCAAGATAGAAGATGCAATCTTAGCCCCCAATTTTAAAATTTGTAAATAACCATTGATCATGCTTTCATTGAATTTTCACTCTTACATCTTGATACCACCAAGTCCTCAAATTGATTCTATGAATAAACAACTTTAACATTAGGGATAAAAAAAACCAATCTCTAGGAAGCGAAAATTTGTGACTATCGCGTCTCAAAGATGTTTGTGATTTCAAACCCTAATTAAAGAGTTGCCTGGTTAAAGTATTTATAAATCAAACCTATTAGGGTCTGCCTGGTTAAGGGATTTATCATGGTGAAACTATTAGGAATCAAAAAGTGAAATTCGTCTAAGAAAATAACACTCCTCTCCTAGAACAGATCTAGTTCAAGCTCAATCTTTGCTTCACATGCAGACTATCCAAACCCCACGATCACACAACCACATTCATGGTCTTTCTCTTCCACACACACTTGTCATAATACATCAAAATGGTATATAAAACATTTTACAACTTAAGGCAGAAAAATATTCTTGATTCACCATTGAATTTCATCTCAAATCCACCAAAATGTACCAAAACCAAATCTATTGATAACAAGATCTATCTGATCGCCAATACAAACCACACATCAATTTGACAAAGAAAATTCAAACCACAACGCACTTTCCAATGTTCTTGCACAAGTTTGAGAAATTCGATCATAGTAATCATACAAATGCCAACTCATCAATCCACATCGATCTGCAATGTTACTACAATCCCTGAAACACATAAACACTTACCATAACATGATACACCATCACCAGATGAGGATATGACTGATTGTTCTAAGAACTTCTTTTACTTTTCACCAAACGATCTTTTGTCCATTAAAAGTTGGTCTTCTGATCACCAATCATTATGTGGTCACAATAGAAACCCCATAACATAGTCAAGATATCATATCTTGAACCACAACATCTGAATCTAACACTATTTAACACAATCATCAAACCATTCCTCCTTGGCTACATCTTTTTCTTCCTGCTGACCTCTCAACCTTCAAACGATCATAAGTCACACCATACATATGATAAACATGTGCAGTCATAGATACAAAATCTAGAGACATCACTTAGTATTTTATTACGATCGCACACGCTAACTCTGGATCCAACCTCTTGAACATAAATCAGCATAACATGCACACTGTCAACCAACAACACTAAGTTGACATCAATGACAACATCATAATAGATCAACCTATCATCAGATCTGCATCAAACACATAGCATAACATACTCAATTTATCTTTGCATCATTTATGCCAACAATCTCCCCCTTTGGCATTGATGGAACCACCAATAATACCAACCAAATATCTAGATACCAAAAATGCTCTCCTTAGTTGATACATCTTTGTAGTTCTTTGTTCCTGATCTCTGGTTCTCTCCTCCTTTGTTTGTCATAGTTTCTCTCTCCCTTTACTGATTTTTTCCCCCTTTGATAACAATTCCAAAGGCGCAATATGCTCAAGTCTTCATCTACTACAATTGTCTTCATCTCTTTCTGACTTCTCCCCCTAAGGAGTAGTCCCCTGAACATCAATCCACGGTGAAGGATATGGCAATAAATCCACTAGATTGATGCACCAAAAACATATTAGTTATGTTCAGGTAGGGGCATAACCCCTATCTTACCTCTAAGGTACTCAAAAATAACCTTAGGTAGTGGCTTTGTGAAGATATCTTATATCTGCAATCTGCTCCTTTGTTGGTACATATTATAACTTCGCCTCCTTCTCCTGCACTTGCTCTCCCAAAAAGTGATACTTAATTGCAATGTGCTTAGTCTTGGAATGCATTACTGGATTCTTGGAAATATTTATTGCACTTGTATTGTCACAAAAAATAGTTACCAATTTAGTCACCTTTTCATTGATACCTTCAAGAATCTACTTCATCCATGCAATTTGTGTACAATCTATAGTTGTTGCTACATACTCTACTTCTGCAATATATTGTGAGATACAATTTTGATTCTTGCTTGTCCAAGATACAAGCCTTTCGCCTAGAAAGAATGCACCACCACTTGTGCTCTTTCTATCATCAATGTTTCCTACCCAATCTGCATCAGTAAACACACTCAAAGAGAAATCACCATCATGAATATACCACAGACCATAATCAATTGTCCCTCTCAAATAATTGAATATCCTCTTGACTACAACCATATGATATTCCTCGAGATTTCCTTGAAATCTGGCCACTATTCCAACCACTTGAGCAATATATGGTCTGCTATGAACAACATACTGCAACTTTTTGATCATAGACCTATACAAAGTATCATCTACTACATTAGATTCATCATCCTTAGACAATTTGTATTATATTACCATGGGGGTTCCAACTAGTTTGGAGTCATCCATACCAAAAGTATTGAGTACTTCTTGTTGGAATAATGGAATGGTGTGTACTGAGAGGGGAGGGGTGAATCAGTACCCTTAAAAATTTTTGTCAATTAACCTTAATCCTTTAGTAATCAATTCCTTGCATTACCGACCATATGTGCTATTCTATCTTTGTGCATGTAATATCAAATCATAAACTTAATTTTCATGTAAACATTCATAGAAACATTTATGAAATGTAATGACACGTGACACAAGATTTGGTAGTGCAGAAAACCCCTATTAGAAAGTAAAAACTATGGTGGGGATGAAACCCACAAAACTTCACTATCTGTAGAATGGAAGGGATCAGTTAAGGCTTACAAGTTTGATCACTTATGATGATCTTACCTTGTTAGGAGTAACGTGTTTAGACTGGTTAAGGTCTACTCTGTTAAGATCTTTAGCAACACTGTTTAGTGTGCACTCGATTAAGAGATTTACAAAAGGATTGTTAAATCCACCTTCTCAAAGGATTTCTTCTTTTTGCTACACTTGTTAGTATGTAGTCAAAAATACTTATTGACCTGAGTATATGTAATCCTTAATTGCTGAGTGCAAATCGATTAAAGTTCACAATATGATGTATCACCTATAGTGATTGATTAATACCTTTGTTCTGCTCGGTAGCCTTGAATCTTGTTCTTTGTAACTGATTTCATATTTTGTTGTATTTCTGCATAAAACTCTATCTCTGATCCATAGATGTCTCTACGGCTACAATCATCATTACATCACCTTGTTCTGATTGATTACAAATCTATTTATATAATGAATTTGACCTAAATAAGTTTCACGCTTTACAATGATATCTCTATGATCAAAGGTTTATAATTTGACCTTGATCTCGTAGTCTGTATGTTTTCAATCAGTTGGACTGATTAAAACAATTACAATTACTTTACTTGTCCCTCAAGAAATGGATTTAAAGATAAACTTTAAAGCTCAATATAAAACTTAAGTGTGTTATCTAACATATAACTCAGATCCACATTTCTCTGAATAAAGTTGTCTCTCGGTAGACTGGTGCTCAGGTCGCTCTTTAGTCTGTTTGTCAGTGTTGACTATAAACTTGTATGTTGGGTTCCTCTGTGAACTTATTTGTTGGGTTCCTCTTTTATCTGCTCTATCGGTTTACACTGTTGACTGCTCTGTCGGGTTACTATGTAGGTTGTGTCATCGGTTTACATTATAACCTATTTTGTTGGGTTACACTATAATCCTATCCTTCGGTGATCATGTACCGATGGTTCAAAAATTGTTTTCTTTGCATACTAATGGAAAAATATGATCATCAATCTCCTCATTTAACAATAGTATCAAAAACTGATATGTGCAAAACTAAAATGTTTAGTATATACACCTATGTTTTACCTTGTCAATATGACTCCCCTATGTGTATGCCTTAGTATAGTATATGTACATGTATATATTCTTGTCTTTATACATATATTTCCTCCTTTCATTATTTTCCCCTTTTTACCCTATCAATTCCCCCTTTATTATTTCTCTCTTTGTCACATATTATTTCCCCCTTTTTTTGATAATAAGGACAAAGGTGTAATACTTAAAACTTGTCAAATATGTGGGAATGGGATGTTTGAATGTTCTCCATTTGCTTCTCTCATTGTTCTTTTAGGTGGTCAAGGGTCATGATCTCCAATGTGATCCTTGTATGCATATCATATATTATTTCTGTCACAAACATTTTCAGGATGGCAATCAATTGTCTTGTTGATGTCATATGTTGTTGCAGTAATGTGAATTTTGTAGAATTAGAGCTTGAAGCTCGGTTACCTCATCTCTGAATTTTGATTCTGCCCCTAGAATCTCAAGTCTCAACCTTTTAGCCTCCATAATCTTGTCATAATGCAACTTTATTGCATTGTCATTGGTTGTAAGACCTTGTGCACTAGCATTTAGATCTGCATCGATCTGTACAATCTTCTCACTATTCTCCTTAGTGAATTGCTCTATTGTGCATAATTTTTGAACTAAGGTTATAGCTTCTAAAATGAGTGGTTCCAATGCATTTACTAGTTCAGATAGCTTTACCTTGTTCTCTACCACTTCTTGGATGATTTTCTCTTTCAATTTGTATTGGTACTTATGCTCTATGCGTTCTTCTATTGCCTTCTCTGCATCTACATTCTGTGATGTAATGACATTGGTAAGAACTGCTAATTGATCAAGTATAGGAGAATCTTGATCAATGTCGGTATCAATTACAATCTGCAAAAGTATTTCCTTGGTTGTCTCTAGTACATGTGTGTCCTTGGTCTCCTTTTTGAGTTTATCTTGTATAGCTTTCCTTTTACAAAGTTATGCATACTTTGTAAGTGACTCTAGATCCAATCTCCTCGGATCACAGGCAGGTATTTCTATTATCTCATCCAGGGTGACTGGATTTTTATTCTTCTTCTTCTTTTTCTTTAAAATTGTTGTGGAGGCACCTATATTCAGTACTATAGCAAGTTCCTTTGCTTGGTCTGATGTACTTGATGAAGGATTTGGAGGTGTTGTGCCTTTTATCTGTTGCTCGGTATTTACTTATCGGTTGGGTGTAGACGTCTCCACATCAACCTTAGCTTTATCTACAACTTCTCCTTCGGTATCCTTTGGAGTGGCATCACCTTGCTTCTCCTCTTCACCTATATTTTTATGCTCTCCATATTTTTCTTATGTTCATCAGTTGTGTTTTTATGTTCCTCTTCACCCTTATCCTTGGGTATGCTTACATCATGCTCAGGTGACTTATCCTTTTGTGAGATGATATTGATAGCATGTATCAATAATGACATTTGTCCTGGTATATTAACCTGTGCAACATCCTTTGATGTGTCATGTTTCTTGGTTTTCTCAGAGATAATAGTGACATCTTCATCTGCCTTTACTTCATCGGCAGGATCACCTCCAATGATATCTATTATTATTACATCTTGGATTGTGACATCTGTTGTGTCTCCTAATGACTGCAAAATCTGAGGTATGTCATCCATTGCTTTACTTGCTTCTGTGTTCAGTTCAACTGAAGTGACATCCTCATTATCATTTATAAGAATGTGCTTTGGGCTTGGTGTTCCCTCTTTTTCTTTGTTGTGAGGCTTCTCGGTAAGTGCTACTACTCTCTCGGGGCTTGTATCCTCTTTAGGTACATTGTGTATTTTTCTCCAAGCATCCTCACTTTCCTTGTCAAGCTCAATTAAACTTCTTTGTAGTACTTTGTAGGCTCTCAATTTCTCTAAGAACTTCTTTGAGTGCAACTTCATAATTTCATTGATTTCTTCCATCTTTGACTCGGGTGGCATAATTGACACTAGGGATCTTTCCCTTATCTGTCTTTCATAATTCAATACAAATGTCCACCTTTCCGATAACCTATCTAGAAGTTCTGGTGGCATCATCTTATCAAAATTTATGGGTTGTATTTGAATATACACATTGTCATGATGATGGCTTCTTCTATTTTATTCTGATCCTCGGGATTCAGAGTTAGCCATTGTCTAACCTTAGGCTCATATATTGTACCTGACCTGATGATTGATGTCGCAATCTCATTAATTGCAGTAGGAATTTTTTTCTTTACAGGTTGTTCATCTTGTTCAGTGTCTTCCTTATCTTCCTTTCTTCAGATTAGTCTCCTTCTCCTCTTTGGTTTTGAAGTTTGCCTGGTTTGAGGCTTCCTTTTATAAGTCCTCACTTGTCCCTTTTTAACCAGTGATGAACTTACATCTTTTGTTGTCTGACCCCTCGTCCTAGATGCAGAAGTAGTTCTTGGCTTCTTTGGGGGTGGTGGATCAGACTTTGTTAACTTGGAGTCACTCACTTGTTCACCTTCACCGATGGGTTACTGTCCCTCGGTGTCTTGTTGTTGTTATGTCTCTTCATCATTTGCTGACAGCTTTTTCTTAAGTGTCTTTACCATTTTATCCTTCTTTCTGTTGATTTTCTTCATTACTAGGTCGGTCTTTATTCTTTCCTTAGCCTCTTCATAGGTTCCAAACCTTGGTAATGATTTGTCTGATGGTTCATTTAATAATTCTTCAATAGCATTGGTGGCTTGATCTATGTTGATCTCATAGTCAAGTGTGTTATATTGTGGTGACTGATCAAGAAAGTACTATCTAGGAGAGCATTTTACCTTTCTGCAATGCGTGGGGTAAAAAATTTTGAGGCTTATTTTTTGCCAATTTCCAGGCCGACATGTTCTAACCCTAAAGTGGCATAAATATTGTATAAATTGTCTTAGGGTTAGGGTCTTGTATTATGTTGTATGTTTTACGGCGATATTGAGCTATAAGAGATTTGCGCATTGCGATCTGTTTGTAATAACTGGATAATAATAAGAGTGGACTTTTTTGTTTGGTAGACGTAGCCCAGGGATTGGGTGAACCACGTTAAATCTTTGTGTCTTCTTTTCTCTTCTATTTTGGTTTATTCTCTATATTGGTTATATTTCTACATGTATTTGTTATTTCTATCTTGTTAATCCTAACAAATGGTATAAGAGCGAGGTTGTCTCCAGTTATCCTCTGCAGGAAGATCTCACAGTTTAGTGGGAGTCTCATGGTTGAGTGGGAGTCTCACAGTTGAGTGGGAGTAATGGCAGACAAGGGTAAGTTGAAGGTTGATAATTTTAATGGGCAGAACTTCCTGTTATGGAAAATGTAGATGGAGGACTATCTCTATCAGAAGGATTTATGGAAACCATTGGAAGGAGAAATCAAGAAACTCGTCACTATGTCTCAGGAGGATTGGGATATTCTAGATAGAAAGGCGTTGGGTAGCATCCACTTATGCCTGGCACAATCGGTGGTGTTTAATATTATCAAAGAAAAGACAACTAAAGAGTTGATGGAAACCCTAGCAAAGTTGTATGAAAATCCTTCCGCTTTGAATAAGGTATTTCTTATGGAGCATTTTTTTAATATGAAGATGGTAGAAGGTGGGTCACTGACTGATCATTTAAATGATTTTAATACAGTTACTAGTCAATTATCTTCTGTAAGTATAAATTTTGATGAAGAAATTAGGGCTCTTTTGATTATGTGTTCTTTGACAGAAAGCTAGAGTAGCTTGATAATGGTTGTTAGTAATTATGTTTCTAATTCGAACACCCTAAAATTTGATGATGTTTTTGGTGTTATTCTGACGAGTAAATTCATAGAAAAATCTCAGGCGGATCTACATCAAGTAGTGTTTTGAATGCAGAAAGAAGAGGCAGAACAAGAGATAGAGGAAACAACTCTGGAAATCATGGGAAATCATGAGGGAAATCAAAGGGAAAGAGGTCAAGCAATCAAGAGGACCTAGTGACTACTAGTACTATGGAAAACTAGGACATAAGAAGAAATATTGCTGGTCTCGAAAGAATAAAGGAGACAAACAAGAAGGCAATAAGGAGGCAAATGTGGTAAGTAATAAATCTGACGATGATGTTTTGGTCCTTTCCCTTGAAAATGCTGATGATTCATGGGATCTAGATTCAGGGGATTCTTTTCATGCCACACCCCATAGGATTTATTTTATTTATTATGTCCAAGGTGATTTTGGGCAAGTTTATTTGGGAGATAATTAACCATGTCAAATTGTTGGGAAGGGAAGAATTAAGATTAAGTTGCATAATGGGAATCATTGGCTACTACAAGAGGTAAGACATGTTCCAAGGCTAAGTAGAAATTTAATTTCAGCAGGGAAACTAGGTGATGAGGGTTGCACAGTTACTTTTAATGATAGAAATTGGAAGGTTTCTAAAGGTTCCTTAATAGTAGCAAAAGGTGTGAAAGTAGGCACCTTATATCTTTTTACAGGTAATATTGTTCCTTCTACTTTAATTGTTACAGAGAAAAATGAATGTTCAAGAATACTTGATGCAGTTGAGCAGGTTGAACACAAAACAATTGATGTGGATACAGAAACAACACTATGGCACAATAGACTTGGACACGTGAGTTTTACCAGGTCTGAAATGTGTAAATTTGGAATTCTGCGAAAGTTGTGTGTATGGGAAACAAAAGAGAGTTAGTTTATTAAAGGGTAGGAAGGAAAAGAAAGATGATAAATTAGAGCTTGTGCATACAAATGTATGGGGGCCAGCTCATGTATCTTCCCTTGGTGTCTCTCTATATTATGTTACTTTCATTGATTATGCAACTAAAAAAGTATGGATTTATTTCCTTAAGAAGAAATCTGATGTGTTTGAAAATTTTAAGAAATGGAAAAGCTTGGTTGAGAATAAGACAGGTAAAAGATTAAAATGTCTTAGATTTGATAACGGTGGTGATTATGGCAGAAAATAATTTGAAGATTATTGTTCCTCTAATGGTATTCATAGGCATAAAATGGTTCCAAGGACTCCACAAGAAAATGGAGTGGTTGAACGCATGAACAGGACAATAATGGAGCGTGCAAGGACTATGAGATTACATGTTGGGCTCCACTAAAACATGTGGGAAGAGGCTGTAAATACTATTTTTTATTTAATTAACAGAGGTCCCTCTACTCCTTTGGGTTGTGGTATTCCAGAGGAAGCATGGACTGGTAAGAAGGTAAGTTATTCTTTTCTCAAAACCTTCGGTTGTGAAGCATTTGCACACATAGATTTTGAAAATAGAACCAAGTTGGAAGCAAAATCAAAGAAATGAGGATTTGTTGGATATGGCATTGATGAATTTGGCTATAGACTTTTTGATTTTGAAAATCATAAAATTATAATAAGCAGGGATATCATATTCAATGAGAAAGTGTTGTACAAAGATATATTGCGACAACATGAGAAGAAAGACACTGATTATGTAGAGTTGGATGATACTCCAACAGATAATATTCCATTAATTCCTTATGCTCCGCAACAATAGCAACAACAAATACCACACACCCTAGTGAATGTTAGACGGTCAATAAGGCTAAGTAGACCTCTAGATAGGTTTTCACCTTCTTTGTATTCTATTTTATTAACTGATGTTGGTGAACCTGAATGTTATAATGAAGCTATGTAGGTGGATACAAAGCTTCAGTGGGAGTCTGCAATGACAGATGAAATGGACTCCTTGCTGAAAATTCAGACTTGGGATTTATGTAAGTTACCTGTAGCTAAATGGGCTTTGTAGAATAAATGGGTTTATAGGTTGAAAGAAGAAGAAGAAGGAGGTAAGAAAGGATTTAAAGCTAGATTAGTCGTAAAAGGATTTGCACAGAAACATGCTATTGATTTTGATGAGATTTTTTCTCCAGTTGTTAAATGAATTCTATTAATATTGTTTTAAGTATTGTGGCCATTGAAGACTTGCATTTAGAGCAGCTTGATGTTAAAACAGCTTTTCTTCATGGTGATTTGAATGAAGAAATATATATGGTACAGCCACAGGGATTTGAGGTCAAGGGTAAGGAGATTTTAGTGTGCAAATTGCAGAAAATTTTATATGGCTTGAAGCAAGCACCTCGACAATGGTATATCAAGTTTGATACTTTTATGAATGAGAATTGATACACTCGATGTAATTCTAACCATTGTGTTTATTTCAAAAGGTTGAATAATGACAGCTACATTACTCTATGTGTATATGTTGATGAAACGCTTGTAGTTGTATCTAACATGGATCATTTTAAGGGGTTGAAACAAGATTTAGTAAAATCTTTTGCTATGAAGGATTTGGGGGCAATAAAACAACTCCTTGGCATGAAAATTTGTAGAGATAGGAAGAACAGAAAAATTAATTCTATCTCAGGCTGATTATGTTGAAAAGGTGTTGCAGAGATTCTTCATGAAGGATGCCAAATTTGTTACTATACCTTTGCCTAGTCATTTGAAATTGACTAAAGAGATGTGTCCAAAGACACCAGAAGAAGAGGAAAAAATGTCCAAGATACCTTATGCTTCAGCTGTAGGGATCTTAATGTATGCTATAGTATGTACTAAGATAGACATTGCACATGTAGTGGGAGTCGTTAGCACGTATATGAGTCACCCTGGGATTGAGCATTGGAATGCAGTCAAATGGATTCTCAGAAATTTGAGAGGTACATCCAATAAGTGTTTACACTTTGGGGGCTCTAATACTATTGTTCATGGCTATGTTGACTCATATTTGGAAGGAGATGAAGATACCAGGTGGAGTACTACAGGTTATGTATTTACTATTGGTGGGACAGCAGTGATTTGGATTTCTCAGTTATAAAAGGTGAATGCTTTATCCACTACAGAGGCAGAGTATGTTGCTGCTACAAAGGAAGCCAAGGAGATGATATAGCTTCAATTATTCATGGGAGAATTGGGACATCCACAGGCAGATAAATATCTATATTCAGACAGTGAGAGTGTCATTCATCTTACGAATAATTCTTCTTTGCACTCAAAGACAAAGCACATATAGTTGCAGTATCATTTCATTCGGTTGCTTTTGGCTAATGGGAAGTTAAAGCTGGAAAAGATTCACACATATGATAATACAGTGGATATGTTTACAGAGGTTGTAACAAGGGAGAAGCTAAATTATTGTTGATCTTCGGTTGGTCTTCTAGATTGAATAGAATAACAAAAAAACAGAGTCCAGGAAGGTTGGATCCAGTGGGAGCTTCACAGGGTAGCGGTTTTGCTATAGGATCAGTCTCGAAGTAGGAGAATTGTTGGTTTATGTGGAGTCTGATCAGTGCCAAAGTGGGATATTATTATATTGTGGTGACTGATCAGGAAAGTACTATCCAAAAAAGTATTTTACCTTTCTGCAATGTGTGGGGTAAAAAAATTTGAGGCTTATTTTCAGCCAATTTTTGGGCCAACTTATTCTAACCCTAAAGAGGCATAAATATTGTATAAATTAGTTTAGGGTTAGGTTTTTTTATTATGTTTTATGTTTTACGATGGTATTAAGCTATAAGGGATTTGTGCATTGTGATTTGATTGTAATCACTGGATAATAATAAGAGTGGACTTTGTTGTTTGGTGGAGGTAGCCCAGGGATTAGATGAACTACGTTAAATCTTTATGTCTTGTGTTCTCTTTGATTTTGGTTTATTCTCTGTATTGGTTATATTTATGCATGTAATTGTTATT
Organism: Thuja plicata; assembly: GCA_018584345.1. Classification (NCBI taxonomy): domain Eukaryota; kingdom Viridiplantae; phylum Streptophyta; class Pinopsida; order Cupressales; family Cupressaceae; genus Thuja; species Thuja plicata. The sequence continues at coordinate 930,372 of MU228180.1, read as the reverse complement.
TTTGTCTTGTTAATCCTAACAAAGTGGGGCTAACCCTGTTGTCCTTGGTACAGCTAGTTTGATCAAAGTTTTATTGGTGTCCACCATGAAACAAATATCAGCTTTATATTGATCTACCAGTTGTTTTGGTATCCTCATCATTTTTTGCATTATGTCCTTGAATCCAGTGAAATATTCATCCATGATTGATGTAAATTTGTCCCCTAGTGACTTAATGAATTCACTAATTCTAATTGTCACTGGTCGGGTAGTTTCCCAGTTGACATTACCAACAGATGGGAAAAAGTCTTGAAAGTAGAAAAATATGCACATGAGGAGTGAACCAAACTTACATGAGTTAGATTTCACTCATCTAATGGTCCTCATGTTCTCCTCCAATCATTTCAGTAGAATCTCAGATAGATATAACTGTAATACCTTCGTTATAATCATGTGAGCAGTGTCTACTGCTCCGCATGCAATACTATTCATTTTGTTGGCTTGGAATATCTTGTTTCCCAATACGCATGCACCAAATTTTAGTTCTGGATCTTTGATGGAATTTACCTTCAATCCTCTGCCATCCCATTTTGCACCTGTCATCTTCTCAATCTCGGGGCAAGAAGGGTGTTTGAGTGCCTTGGCCTTGTTAATTATTGGATAACTGGTCACTGTGTGTATTACATCCCTAGTAATCTATTTTGGCTCATCCAGCCACATATTTTGGTCATGTACCCTACTTAGTACTATCCTAATCCACTCGGTTTTAAAATCCTTTGAGAATATTAGGGAATTTGTCATCCCTTTCACCTTGATATGTTTATGTTCATCCTTTATGGTTCTATCTATGCAAAGCTTCTTGTAAGCTTTCTCAACTTCCAGATCTCTGATTTTTGCAACTTTGCAGTGGATATACGCTTGGAAATCCTTGATCAACAAAACCCTAGGTGGTATGCTAGAAAATGCTCCAGCGTCGTCGGGTTGCAAAGAAACATGTGGGCAAAATTTAGTTTTAGGTTCTTCATAAGTAGAGTTCTTGATTAGGTTAACCTTTTTATCCTTGGAATTCTTGATCTTGGAAATGCGAGATGTGGTTGCCATGGTTTTGGAAAATTAGGGCTTTTCCCGTAAATAAACTGTGAGCTCGGTGAGTCTTTAGTTACTCACTTGTCTTGTTGTAACTGTTGTTGATCTGTCTAAATGTCGTGAATCTTCTTGTGAGTCACTCTTCAATCTGGTTGTTCTCCTTCGTTCTGTGCTCTACTCTTCGCTCGGCTTCTTTGTTCCTAATCGCATGGTGAGTGAATGAACTATTATGTCATCCTTTTATAGACGATGCCCTAAGTGGTGCATTTAATGCTTTACCCACTTCTCAATGTTTGAAGATGTAGTCACTCGGGGAACATGCTAACTTCATTCATGGTGAGAATGTGATGCTCGGGGTAAGTGTCAACTCACTTGACCTTATAGATGTTCACCGATGGTGCTCGATATGTGGCAAAGACAAATTGTCTTTTTACATGATTATCAACGATGCTCGGTTTATATTAACAACTTAGCTTTTGTATGTTCACCTACAATTTTTGGTATGCATTGACCGACGAGATTGGATTCACACATTCATACCAAGTAATACCATAGTGCATCTTTATTCATGCTAGTTTGGCATTTTCTCAATGTATAATGGAACTAATGTAGAGTATAACTTGGTATAGTGTAGTTCCATACTTGTTCTTCTTAGGTGGGGGTGGTGATATAACCATATCCATTGGATAAGGTGTCACCAATTGTATTTCTTGGTCCACCATCATCAGTTTTTTTAGCTTTCCTCCACATTTTGTTTCTCATTCTTCTGATATCATTATTGGTATTGCCATTGGGAAAAGTGCTTGTCTCTATCACTCGATCTTTGCAGTCCTTGCTTAGATGACCGACCCTATGACAATGTAAGCATTCCATTCTGGGGCTTTTCTAGGTTCTAGTTCTTCTCATCCATTTTCTAATGTAGTTTGCAGCTATGTGTCCATATCTTCCACATGTTGTGAAGTTTATCCATGTGTTGTAATCCCAAACATATGAGTTACCGACTCTTTTCAGTTGATAAGCATTTTCTTGTTCTTTAGGCTTCCATGCTTGATTTTTCTTCTTCCTACATTCAAGAGATGAGTGCCCATGCATTTTGCAAGTAGGACAATATTTTTCCATGTAGGTTTCCTTATTTGGTTGTTTCAACTTAGATTTACATTCATATGCTTTATGTCCTTTCTTGTTACAGTTATAACAATTTCTAATGAATGTAGAAGTGGATTTAGGAATACCTTTAATTTTGCTTCTGCAAACATTTGATGTGTGGCCTGGTTTTCCACGGTCATTGCATGATTGCTTCCTTGGTCTTGGATTTGTGTAGACATCTTTGTGATCAGATTGATTTGATGATTCTCCATGCTCAGTATACCCTAGACCAGTATTGTTATTGACTCTTCATTTTCCATCCAAAAATCATTCATTCTTTTGGTACTTTCTTCAGCTTTCTTGATCATATCATTGTGTTGTTTCTAAATCCTTCCTTCATGCTTTATTTTTTCATTTTATTCTCTTAGCTCACCAATAGCTTCTATTTTTCCAATGAGTTATATGTTCATCTAGTTTGCCTCCTGACTCATAAGAACTATTTGATTGGTGATCTCATGATGATGTTCAGTAAGTCATTGTATTTCTATCTCTTTCTTGTAGTTTTTCAGTGATATTTCTCCTGTCATCAATAGCTAGTTTTCTTTCTTGCTCGGCGTCTAGCATTATTCATAACCTCAATCATCCTTACCATCTGTGTCTCTTGACCAATCTGCAGTGATTTCACTTGTGTAGTCAGAGGTTGATTGGTTTCATTCAGACTTGTAATGCTTACTTCAGATGTGTCTGATGTATTGCTAGATGTAGATTGTGTTGACTATAACAAATCAGGTATCTCTTCTTCATGATAATATGTTTCATTGCAGAGAGATGTCAAAGCCTTTCTTTCATCTAGTAGCTCTCTCATCTTGATTCTTGCTTGGTTGAGAATAAGATAGCTAAAAGATTAAAATGTCTCAGATTTGATAACTATGGTGAGTATTGCAGCAAAGAATTTGAAGATTATTGTTCCTCTAATGGTGTTCGTGGGCATAAAATGGTTCCAGGGACTCCACAAGAAAATGGAGTGGTTGAACGCATGAATGGGACAATAATGGAGTGTGCAAGGACTATGAGATTGCATATTGGGCTCCCCTTAAACATGTGTCCAGAGGTTGTAAATACTGTTGTTTATTTAATTAACAGAGGTCCCTCTACTCTTTTGGGTTGTGGTATTCCAGAGGAAGCATAGACTGGTAAGAAGGTAAGTTATTCTTTTCTCAAAACCTTCAGTTGTGAAGCATTTGCACACATAGATTTTGAAAATAGAATCAAGTTGGAAGCAAAATTAAAGAAATGTGTATTTGTTGGATATGGCATTGATAAATTTGGCTATAAAATTTTTGATTTTGAAAATCATAAAATTATAATAAGCAGGGATGTCATATTCAATGATAAAGTGTTGTAAAAAGATCTTTTGTGACAGCATGAGAAGAAAGATATCGATTATGTAGAGTTGGATGATACTCCAACAGATAATGTTCCAGTAATTCCTTATGCTCCGCAACAATAGCAATAACAAATACCACACACCCTAGTGAATGTTAGACGGTCAATAAGGCTAAGTAGACCTCCAGATAGGTTTTCACCTTCTTTGTATTCTATTTTATTAACTGATGTTGGTGAACCTGAATATTATAATGAAGCTATGCAGGTGGATACAAAGATTCAGTGGGAGTCTGCAATGACAGATGAAATGAACTCCTCGCTAAAAAATCAGACTTAGGATTTATGTAAGTTACCTATATGTAAACGGGCTTTGCAGAATAAATGGGTTTACAGGTTGAAAGAAGAAGATGGAGGTAAGAAAAGATTTAAATCCAGATTAGTCATAAAGGATCTGCACAGAAACATGGTAATTATTTTGATGAGATTTTTTCTCCAGTTGTTAAATGACTTCTATTGGTATTGTTTTAAGTATTGTGGCTACTGAAGATTTGCATTTAGAGCAGCTTGATGTTAAAATAGCTTTTCTTCATGGTGATTTGAATGAAGAAATATATATGGTACAACCATAGGGATTTGAGGTAAAGGGTAAGGAGAGTTTAGTGTGCAAATTGTAGAAAAGTTTATATGGCTTGAAGCAAGCACCTCGACAATGGTATATTAATTTTGATACTTTTATGAATGAGAATTGATACACTCAATGTAATTCTAACCATTATGTTTATTTCAAGAGGTTGAATAATGACAACTACATTATTATATGTTTATATGTTGATGATATGCTTGTAGCTGTATCTAACATGGATCATATTAAGGGGTTGAAACAACAGTTAGCAAAATCTTTTGCTGTGAAGGATTTGGGGGTAGTAAAACAAATCCTTGGCATGAAAATTTGCAGAGATAGGAAGAATAGAAAATTAACTCTATCTTAGGTTGATTATGTTGTAAAGTTGTAGATATTCTCCATTAAGGATGCAAAAGTTGTCGCTACACCTTTGCCTGGTCATTTTAAATTGACTAAGGAGATGTGTCTAAAGACACCAGAAGAAGAGGAAAAAATGTCCAAGATACCTTATGCTTCAACTATAGGGAGCTTAATGTATGCTATGGTATGTACTAGGCCAGACATTGCACATGCAGTGGGAGTCATTAGCACGTATATGAATCACCCTGGGATTGAGCATTGGAATGCAATCAAATGGATTCTCAAATATTTGAAAGGTACATCCAATAAGTGTTTACACTTTGGGGGCTCTACTACTACTATTCATGGCTATGTTGACTCAGATTTGGAAGGAGATATAGATACCAGGCGGAGTACTAAAGGTTATGTATTGATTGTTAGTGGGACAACAGTGAGTTGGATTTCTCGGTTACAAAAGGTGGATGCTTTATCTACTACAGAGGCAGATTATGTTGCTGCTCCAGAGGCAGCAAAGGAGATGATATAGCTTTAATTATTCATGGAATAATTGGGACATCCACAGGTGGATAACTATCTGTATTCATATAGGCAGAGTGTCATTCATCTTTGGAATAATTCTTCTTTGCACTCAAAGACAAAGCACATACAGTTGCGGTATCATTTCATTCGGTCGGTTTTGGGTGATGGGAAGTTAAAGCTGGAAAAGATTCACACAGATGATAATATAGTGGATATGTTTGCAAAGGTTGTAATGAGGGAGAATCTAAATTCTTGTTGAGCTTCGTTTGGTCTTCTAGATTGAATAGATTAACAGAACAGCAGAGTCCAGGAAGGTTGGATCTAGTGGGAGCTTCACAGGGTAGCGGTTTTGCTACAGGATCAGTCTCCAAGTAGGAGAATTGTTGGTTTATGTGGAGTATGATTAGTCCCAAAGTGGGAGATTGTTATATTGTGGTGACTGATCAGGAAAGTACTATCAAAAAAAGTATTTTACCTTTCTGCAATGGGTGGGGTAAAAAAATTTGAGGCTTATTTTTGGCCAAATTCTGGGCTGACTTATTCTAACCCTAAAGAGTTATAAATATTGTATAAAGTGGCTTAGGGTTAGGGTTTTGTATTATGTTGTATGGTTTATGATGGTATTGAGCTGTAAGGGATTTATGCATTGCGATCTAATTGTAATCAACTGATAATAATAAGAGTGGACTTTCCTATTTGGTGGAGGTAGCCCAGGGATTGGGTGAACTACATTAAATCTTTGTGTCTTGTGTTCTCTTCTGTTTTGGTTTATTCTCTGTATTGGTTATATTTATGCATGCAATTGTTATTTTTGTCTTGTTAATCCTAATAAATTGGGGCTAACCATGTTTTCCTTGGTACAGCTGGTTTGATCAAAGTTGTATCAGTGTCCACCATGAAACAAATCTCAGGTTTATATTGATCTACTAGTTGTTCTGGTATCCTCATCATTTTTTGCATTATGTCCTTGAATCCAGTGAAATATTCATCCATGGTTGATGTAAAGTTGTCCCCTAGTGACTTAATGAATTCACTAATTTGAATTGTCACTGGTCGAGTAGTGTCCCAGTTGACATTACCAACAGATGGGAAAAAGTCTTGAAAGTAGAAAAATATGCACATGAGGAGTGAACCAAACTTACATGAGTTAGATTTCGCTGATCTAATGGTCATCATGTTCTCCTCCAATTGTTTCAGTAGAAGCTCAGATAGATCTAACTGTAATCCCTTCTTTACAATCTTGTGAGCAGTGTCTACTGCTCCGCATGCAATACTATTCATTTTGTTGGCTTGGAATATCTTGTATCCCAATACGCATGCACCAAATTTCAAATTTGGATCTTTGATGGAATTTACCTTCAATCCTCTTCCATCCCATTCTGCACCTATCATCTTCTCAATCTCAGGGTGAGAAGGGTGTTTGAGTGCCTTGGCCTCTTCGGTTATTGGATAACCAGTCACTACGTGTATTACATCCCTAGTAATCTATTTTGGCTCATCCAGCCACATCTTTCAGTCATGTACCCTGCTTAGTACTATCCTAATACAATTAGTTTTAAACTCCTTCAAAAACATTAGGGCATTTTTTATCCCTTTCACCTCGATATGTTTATGTTCATCTTTGATGGTTTCATCTGTGCAAAGCTTCTTGTAATCTTTCTCAACTTTCGGATCTCTGATTTCTGCAACTTTGCAGTGGATATACGCTCAGACATCCTTGATCAACAAAACCCTAGTTGGTATGCTAGAAAATGCTGCAACGTCGTTGAGTTGCGAAGCAACATCTGGGAAAAAATTATATTTAGGTTCTTCACAAGTAGTGTTCTTGATTAGGTTAACCTTTTTTATCCTTGGCATTCTTGATCTTGGAAATGCGAGATGTGGTTGCCATGGTTTCTAAAAATTAGGTATTTTCCCATAAGTAAATTGTGAGCTTCGTGAGTCTTTAGTTACTCACTTATCTTGCTGTAACTATTGTTGATATGTCTAAATGTCATGAATCTACTTGTGAGTCACTCTTTAATCTAGTTGTTTTCCTTTGATCTATGCTCTACTCTTTACTCTGTTTCTTTGCTCTTAATTGCATGGTGAGTGAATGAGCTATTCCATCATCCTTTTATAGATGATGCCCTAAGTGGTGCATTTAATGATTTACCCACTTCTCAGTGTTTGAAGACAAAGTCGCTCGGGGAACATACTAACTTCATTCACGGTGAGAATGTGATGCTCAGGGTAAGTGTCAACTCACTTGACATTACACATGTTCACTGATGGTACTCAGTATGTGGCGAAGACAAATTATCTTTTTACATGATTACCGATGATGCTCGGTTTACATTAACAACTTAGATTTTGTATGTTTACCGACGATTTTTGGTATGCATTGACCAATGAGATTGGATTCACACATTTATACCAAGTAATACCATAGTGCATCTTCATTCATGCTAGTTTGAAATTTTATCAATGTATAATGGAACTAATGTAGAGTATAACTTGGTATAGTGTAGTTCCATACTTACTTGTTCTGCTTAGGTGGGGGTGGTGATATCACCAGATCCATTGGATAAGGTGTCACCAATTGTATTGCTTGGTCCAGCATCATCAGTGTTTGTAGCTTTCCTCCACATTTTGTTTCTCATTCTTCTGATATATTTAATGGTATTGCCATTGGAAAAAGTGCTTGTCTCTGTCACTCGATCTTTGTAATCCTTGCTTAGATGACCGACCCTATGACAATGTACGCATTCCATTCCAGGGCTTGTCCAGCTTCTAGACCTTCTCATCCATTTTCTCATGCAGTTTGTAGCTATGTGTCCATATCTTCCACATGTTGTGAAGTTTGTCCATGTGTTGTAATCCCAAACATATGAGTTACCGACTCTTTTCAGTTGATAAGCATTTTCTTGTTCTTTTGGATTCCATACTTGATTTTTCTTCTTCCTGCATTCAAGAGATGCGTGCCCATGCATTTTGCAAGTAGGAAAATATTTTTCCATGTAGGTTTTCTTATTTTGTTCTTTCACCTTAGATTTACATTCATATGGTTTATGTCCATTCTTGTTACAGTTATAACAATTTCCAATGAATGTAGAAGTGGATTTAGGAATACCTTTAATTTTGCTTATGCAAACATTTGATGTGTGGCCTGGTTTTCCACAGTGATTGCATGACTGCTTCCTTGGTCTTGGATATGTGTAGACATCTTTGCAATCAGATTGATTTGATGATTCTCTATGCTCAGTATACCCTAGACCGGTATTGTTGTTGACTCTTCGTTGTCCATCAAGAAAATCATCCATTCTTTTGGTACTTTCTTCAGCTTTCTTGATCGTATCATTGTGTTGTTTCTGAATCCTTACTTCATGCTTTAGTTTTTCATTTTATTCTCTTAGCTCACCAATAGCTTCTATTTTTCCAATGACTTATATGTTCATTTGGTTTTCCATCTTACTCATAAGAACTATTTGATTTGTGATCTCATGATGATGTTCAGTAAGTCTTTGTATTTCTATCTCTCTTTCTTGTATCTTTTCAATCATCTTTCTCCTGTCATCAATAGCTAGTTTTCTTTCTTGCTCAGCTTGTCTAGCATTATTCATAACCTCAATCATCCTTACCATCAATGTCTCTTGAGCGATTTGCAGTGATTTCACTTATCCAGTCAAATGTTGATTGGTTTCATTCAGACTTGTAATGCTTCCTTCAGATGTGTTTGATGTATTGCTAGATGTAGATCATGTTGACTCAAACAAATTAGGTATCTCTTCTTCATGGTAATATTTTTCACTGCAACAAGATGTCATAACCTTTCTTTCATCTAGTAGCTCTCTCATCTTGATTCTTGCTTGGTTGAGAATAAGATAGGTAAAAGATTAAAATATCTCAGATCTGATAACGGTGGTGAGTATTACCGCAAAGAATTTGAAGATTATTGTTCCTCTAATGGTATTCGTAGGCATAAAATGGTTCCAAGGACTCCATAATAAAATGGAGTGGTTGAACGCATGAACAGGACAATAATGGAGTGTGCAAGGACTATGAGATTGCATATTGGGCTCCCCTTAAACATGTGGGTAGAGGTTGTAAATAATGTTGTTTATTTAATTAGCATAGGTCCCTCTACTCCTTTGGGTTTTGGTATTCCAGAGGAAGCATGGACTAGTAAGAAGGTAAGTTATTCTTTTCTCAAAACCTTCGGTTGTGAAGCATTTGCACACATAGATTTTGAAAATAGAACCAAGTTGGAAGAAAAATCAAAGAAATGTGTATTTGGTGGATATGGCATTGATAAATTTGGCTATAGACTTTTCGATTTTGAAAATCATAAAATTATAATAAGCAGGGATGTCATATTCAATGAGAAAGTGGTGTACAAAGATCTGTTGCGACAACATGAGAAGAAAGACATTGATTATGTAGAGTTGGATGATACTCCAACAGATAATGTTCCAATAATTCCTTATGATCTGCAACAACAGCAAAAACTAATACCACACACCTCAATGAATGTTAGACGATCAATAGGGCTAAGTAGACCTCTAGATAGGTTTTCACCTTCTTTGTATTCTATTTTATTAACTGATGTTGGTGAACCTAAATGTTATAATGAAGCTATGCAGGTGGATACAAAGCTTCAGTGGGAGTCTTCTATGATAGATGAAATGGACTCCTTGCTGAAAAATTAGACTTGGGATTTATGTAAGTTCCCTGTAGGTAAACGGGCTTTGCAGAATAAATGGGTTTATAGGTTGAAAGAAGAAGATGGAGGTAAGAAAAGATTTAAACCTAGATTAGTCGTAAAAGGATTTGCACAGAAACATGGTATTGATTTTGATGAGATTTTTTCTCTAGTTGTTAAATGACTTCTATTCGTACTATTTTAAGTATTGTGGCTACTGAATATTTGCATTTAGAGAAGCTTGATGTTAAAATGGCTTTTCTTCATGGTGATTTGAATGAAGAAATATATATGGTACAACCAAAGGGATTTGAGGTCAAGCGTAAAGAGAGTTTAGTGTGCAAATTGCAGAAAATTTTATATGGCTTGAAGCAAGCACCTCGACAATGGTATATTAAGTTTGATACTTTTATGAATGAGAATTGATACACTCGATGTAATTATAACCATTTTTTTTATTTCAAGAGGTTGAATAATAACAACTAAATTATACTATGTTTATATGTTGATGATATGCTTGTAGCTGTATCTAACATGGATCATATTAAGGTGTTGAAACAACAGTTAGCAAAATCTTTTGCTATGAAGGATTTGGGGGCAGTAAAACAAATCCTTGGCATGAAAATTTGCAGAGATAGGAAGAACAGAAAATTAACTCTATCTCAGGCTGATTATGTTGAAAAGGTGTTGCAGAGATTCTCTATCAAGGATGCCAAAGCTATCACTACACCTTTGCCTGGTCATTTGAAATTAACTAAGGAGATATGTCCAAACACACCATAAGAAGAGGAAAAAATGTCCAGGATACCTTATGCTTAAGCTGTAGGGAGCTTAATGTATGTTATGGTATGTACTAGGCCAGACATTGCACATGTAGTGGGAGTCGTTAGCATGTATATGAGTCACCCTGGGATTGAGCATTGGAATGCAGTCAAATGGATTCTCAGATATTTGAGAGGTACATCCAATAAAATTTTACACTTTGGGGGCTCTTCTACTACTATTCATGGCTATGTTGACTCAGATTTGGAAGGAGATATAGATACCAGGCGGAGTACTACAAGTTATGTATATTTTTGGTGGGACAGTAGTGAGTTGTATTTCTTGGTTACAAAAGGTGAATGCTTTATCCACTACAGAGGTAGAGTATGTTGCTGCTATAGAGGCAGCCAAGGAGATGATATGGTTTCAATTCTTCATGGAAGAATTAGGACATCCATAGCCAGATAACTATCTATATTCAGACAGTCAGAGTGTCATTCATCTTGCGAATAATTTTGCTTTGCACTTAAAGACAAAGAACATACAGTTATGGTATCATTTCATTCGGTCTGTTTTGGATGATGGGAAGTTAAAGCTGGAAAAGATTCACACAGATGATAATACAGTGGATATGTTTACAAAGGTTGTAATGAGGGAGAAGCTAAATTATTGTTCAGCTTCGGTTGGTCTTCTAGATTGAATAGACTAACAGAACAACAAATTCCAAGAAGGTTGGATCTAGTGGGAGCTTCATAGGGTAGCGTTTTTGCTACAGGATTAGTCTCCAAGTAGGAGAATTGTTGGTTTATGTGGTGTCTGATCAGTCCCAAAGTGGGATATTTTTATATTGTGGTGACTGATTAGGAAAGTACTATCCAAAAAAGTGTTTTACCTTTCTGCAATGGGTGGGGTAAAAAAATTTGAGGCTTATTTTTGGCCAATTTCTGGGCTAACTTATTCTAACCCTAAAGCGGCATAAATATTGTATAAAGTGGCTTAGGGTTAGGGTTTTGTATTATGTTTTATGTTTTACGATGGTATTGAGTTGTAAGGGATTTGCGCATTGCGGTCTGATTGTAATCATTGGATAATAATACAAGTGGACTTTGATGTTTGGTGGATGTAGCCCAGGGATTGGATGAACTACGTTAAATATTTGTGTCTTGTTTTCTCTTCTATTTTGGTTTATTCTCTGTATTGGTTATATTTATGCATGTAATTATTATTTTTGTCTTGTTAATCCTAACAAAGTGGGGCTAACCATGTTGTCCTTGGTACAACTGGTTTGATCAAAGTTGTATCGGTGTCCACCATGAAACAAATATCAGCTTTGTATTGATCTACCAGTTGTTCTGGTATCCTCGTCATTTTCTACATTGCGTCCTTGAATCCAATGAAATATTCATCCATGATTGATGTAAAGTTGTCCCCTAGTGACTTAATGAATTCACTAATTTGAATTGTTAGTAGTCGGTTAGTGTCCCAGTTGACATTACCGACAGATGGGAAAAAGGCTTGAAAGTAGAAAAATATGCACATGAGGAGTGAACCAAACTTACATGAGTTAGATTTCATTAATCTAATGGTCCTCATGTTCTCCTCCAATTGTTTCATTAGAATTTCAGATAGATCTAACTGTAATCCCTTCTTTACAATCTTCTGAGTAGTGTCTACTGCTTCGCATGCAATACTATTCATTTTGTTGGCTTGGAATATCTTGTATCCCAATACGCATGCACCAAATTTTAGTTTTGGATCTTTGATGGAATTTACCTTCAATCCTCTACCATCCCACTCTGCACTTGTCATCTTCTCAATCTCGGGGTGAGAAGGGTGTTTGAGTGCCTTGGCCTTGTCATTTATTGGATAACCGGTCACTGCATGTATTACATCCCTAGTATTCTATTTTGGCTCATCCAGCCACATCTTTCGGTCATGTACCCTGCTTATTACTATCCTAATCCACTCGGTTTTAAAATCCTTTGAGAACATTAGGGCATTTTTCAGCCCTTTCACCTTGATATGTTTATGTTCATCCTTGATGGTTCTGTCTGTGCAAAGCTTCTTGTAAGCTTGCTCAATTTCCAAATCTCTGAATTCTGCAACTTTGCAGTGGATATATGCTCAGACATCCTTGATCAGAAAAACCCTAGGTGGTATGCTAGAAAATGCTCCAGCGTCATCATGTTGTGAAGCAACCTCTGGGAAGAATTTATATTTAGGTTCTTCCCAAGTAGTGTTCCTTATTAGGTTAACCTTTTTATCCTTGGTGTTCTTGATCTTGGAAATGCGAGATGTGGTTTCCATGGTTTCTAAAAATTAGGGCTTTTCCCATAAATAAACTGTGAGATCGGTGAGTCTTTAATTACTCACTTGTCTTGCTGTAACTATTGTTAATCTGTCTGAATGTCGTGAATATTCTTGTGAGTCACTCTGCAATCTGGTTTTTTTCCTTCACTCTGTGCTCTACTTCTTTTCTCTTAATCGCATGGTGAGTGAATGAGCTAATCCGTCATCCTTTTATAAATGATGCCCTAAGTGGTGCATTTAATGCTTTACCCACTTCTCATCGTTTGAAGATGGAGTCACTCGGGGAGCATGCTAACTTCATTCTCGATGAGAATGTGATACTCAGGGTAAGTGTCAACTCACTTGACCTTACACGTGTTCACCGATGGTGCTTGGTATGTGGCGAAGACAAATTATCTTTTTACATGATTACCGATGATGCTCGGTTTACATTAACAACTTACTTTTGGTATGATTACTGATGATTTATGGTATGCATTGACCGATGAGATTGGATTCACACATTCATAGCAAGTAATACCATAGTGTTGTTGGAGATTTGCCTTTGTGCAAATAGTTGACTGTATGTTTGTCATTGATGACAACATATAGTATACAGCAGTGTACTGTATTAAATTTTCAGTATGGATATGTTAGATCCTTGTGTGGTTGTTTTTATGTTGAAGACATAGTTATTATACCATGTTCATACACGCAGATTTATAATTTCAATTTTAGTTGAGTTATGTTGATCTTTTTACCCGTTACAGTTTTAGAGGATTGTTTTTGAGAGCCGACGGTAATTTTATTGATTCTTCAGTTGTGCCTATCTTTGGGATATGCATGTTTAGATTCATGTTTATTTATGTGTCAAATATGATTAGCCAAAGGCGCTAATCATGTTTCATATGAAGTGTGATGTTTGAGTGATTTTGGTGGAGCCGACTATGTGAAGCAATGCGTCTATTCATTTTGAGTTGCACGATTCTAATTATGTTGTGTGCTTAGTTTTGCTGACAAGAAAAGTTTTGAAGGGATTCCTATAGTCGACGTGATCATATCTTTTGAAGAAGATACATATAGCACTTCATTTGTGATGACTAAGTGTGAATGATAAGAAAAGAGAAAGAAAAAGAACAGAGCAAAATGTTGGTTGTTTTGGGACAGTAAAGCTATTTCATTTATCAGTTAAAGATCTATGTGAAGAAGCAGAGAGTGCATACAATTCACTGGAACTGATCAAGACATCAGGTCTATTTAAACAGTTCAATTATCAGATATAGTGTATATATGTTTTGCAGAAGGTTGCAACCTTCATTATTTTAGCAGTGTGCTCTTGGACAGTGTGTCCTCACCCCTAACAGGGTTATTTGTAAAAGACTCCTAACAGGGTCCGACCCTTAACCAGGTCACTATACTTATTGCATTGTAAAGATCAACTCCTAACAGGGTTGTAAGATCTTCTAACAAGCATCATTATACTCTAGTGCAGTTCTTTGTGGGTGCTAATTCCCACCGGGTTTTTTACCTATTTTGGTTTCCCCGTAACCAAAATTGTGGTGTTCTATTATGTATTATCTTGTTGTATTTATGCTTAATGTTATTTTGTACTTAATTGGAGAAAAGAATTAAAACTAGTAGATAATTAGTTCACGCCCCCCTCTTAGTTATCTCTTGGGACTATTCCTAACAATTGCTATCAGAGCCAAGTGCCTTAGAGAGAAATCCTAACAATTTAAGCTAGATCATATGGCGCACTTCAGAAAAGAGAGTCCTAAGTTTGATGGAGAAAATTATCTTGACTGGAAGAATAAAATGATAACACATCTACAGTGCATTGGTTTTGAGATCTATGAGGTTGCTACTCATGTAATTGATGTTCCTACTTTGAAATATCTTGTAGAAGAAGACTCTACTAATAAACAAAAGGAAGTATTCACCCAAAATGCAATTTCCAAAGAAGCCCTAATCAGTGCCTTATCTGACGGTGAACTTTTTGAGATTAAAAAGGCAGACAAAGCATATTTTATATGGAAATACCTAGAAGACATGTTTGAAGGAGACATACAAGCTAAGAATGCGCGTTGAAAGACATGGAAGAAAAGATACAGCAATTTAGAAATGCTACCTGAAGAAAACATCAGAGCTTACAATCAGAGGATTAATGAAGCAGTTTCAAGAATCAAAAACAATGGTCGAGAAATTTTAGAGGAAGACATAATGGAAAAATTGATGACTACATTGCTAGCAAATTATGGTAGCAAGATAAGCATCTTGGATGAAACCATGCAATTTTCAAAAGACTTCAAAAGAGAAACCTTGATCAGCAAAATTTCAGCATTTGAGATATCAAGATTGAAGACAGAACCTAAAATTGAAACAACTTTCAAAGCCTCAGTCCATGGTAAGAAATCCTTGAACATTTCTAGTAATATTGAGAAAGAAGAAGTTGATACAGAACTATAAGAAAGGAAAGGTAAAGGAAAATATGAAGGATAGCTACCATTCAAATGTTTTTCATGCAACAAAGTTGGCCATTTTGCATCCAAGTGTCCTACAAGAGTCTAGAAGTTTAGATCATATTACAAGCCCAAATATACCAAGGAATGCTATCATGCTAAAGATGGTGTGACTGGTGATGATTAAGGAGAGGATGAAATTAGATTCATTTCAATTAAAGATATGGAAAAAATGATTGATGAAATATAAATTGAAGATGAAAAGAAAGCACAAGAATTGGGTTTAGTTTCACAAGCAGACATCAGAACATACTGGATCATAGACAGTGGGTGTTCACATCACATGACAGGAGACAAATTTAGATTTGTACATCTTAGAGATAAGTACAAAGGTGGCATGGTTAGATTTGGAGATAACACTCCCAAACCTATCATAAGCAGAGGGTCTATCACCTTAGATGGAAATAACAAGACATGTGATTTTTTATATGTTGATGGTTTACATCATAACCTACTAAGTGTTGGACAGTTGCTCGATAAACGATATGAGTTAGAATTCAAAAACAATAGGTGCATCATTAATAACAAAGAAGGAGACATGATAGCATTAGGTTCAAAGACCAAAGGTAATGTTTTTCATCTTAACTCCGAAATAAGTTGTTTTGTTGCAAAAGTGGATGATAGCTGGTTATTGCACAAAAGACTTTGTCATATCAATTTTGACAACATAGTAAAGATAAGCAATGTAAAGGCAGTAAGATACCTTCCTGGTATTGCAAGACCTGTTGATACTATGTGTAGGGAATGTGTGATGGGAAATCATGTGAGGACCTCATTCAGAAGCAAATAGAACTCTGCAGAGAACAAATTAGATCTAGTGCATACAGACTTATGTGGACCTACTCAAACAAGATCATACTATGGTTAAAGGTATTTCATTTTTTTTTTATGATTTATCCAGAATGATGTGGGTTGTGTTCTTGAAAGATAAATCTAAAGCTTTTGAGAAATTCAAAATATTCAAAGCTAAAGTTGAAAATGAGTCTGGATTAAAGATAAAATGTCTGAGATCTGATAGAGGATGAGAATTCACCTCTGACAAGTTTCTTGAGTACTACGAAGAAAATGGGATCAAAAGACAACTAAGTGCACCCAGAACCCCTCAACAAGATGGAATTGCATAAAGAAGAAACAGGATAATACTTGAAATAGCACGCACTATCATGATTGAAGGAAAATTTGCACACACCTATTAGAGAGATGCAGTCAATAGAATAGTCTATACTATCAACAGAATTCAACTAAGACCAGGCACAGACAAAACACCTTATGAACTTTGATTTGGTAATGTACCTACAGTAAAATACTTCATAATTTTTGGAAGCAAGTGCTACATCAAGAGAGATGATGGTGTTGGTAAGTTTGATGCTAGAAGGGATGAAGTTATTTTTATTGGTTTCTCTACTAAGAGCAAAGCCTACATATGATTTAATTTATGGTTGAATAAAATCATTGAAAGTGCACATGTGAAGATTGATGAGAAGTTCATGATTCAAGAGAGATATTGTGATTATGCACCTGTGATTGAAGATGAACCTAGACCTATCAATAAAGATATAGTTATTGAAGAAATGTTTGACTGTATTGATGTATCATGTAATAACCCTGAACCAAGTGAACAAGAATCACAGATTATAGATGAGAGTGTCACACCTAAAATTTCAAAATACACATCTAGATACCATTCAAAAGAAGATATAATTGGAGATCAGAGCAGTAAAGTTTTGACAAGATCCAAAGCAAAAGGTTCAACCGTTGATGAATGTTAGAATAGTCCCAAAGGATAACTGAGAGGGGGGGTGAATCAGTTATCATCTAATTTAAATTCTTTCCTCTTATTAATTCTAGAATACAATAAATTAAATGCACATTCAGATAACACAATAGACAAAACCACAATTTGGTTACGGGGAAACCAAATGGTAAAAACTCCGGTGGGAATTAACACCCACAATGAACTATACTTGTTTATAATAATCCCTATTAGAAGATCTTAAAACCTTGTTAGGAGTTGTTCTTTACAATGCAATAAGTATAGTGACTTGGTTAAGGGTCTGACCCTGTTAGGAGTCTTTTACAAATAACCCTATTAAGGGTGAGGACTCACTGTCCAAAAGCTCACTGCTTCAATGGTGAAGGCTACAACCTTCTATAGAATAGATATGCACTATATCTAATGATGAACTATAGAGTAGACCTGATGCCTTGATCAGTTCCAATGTATTTTAATCTTTCACTTCTTCACATAGATCCTTGATGAATGAAACACAACTGATATTATGCTCTGAACTTTTTCTATCTCTTATCTTATCATTCACACTTAGCATTTTACAAATGAACTACTATAAGTATCTTCCTGAAAGTATGAGATCATGGGACCTGTTAAGAAACTCTTCATAACATCCTTGTCAGCTTAACTAATCACGCAAGCATAATTACAACCACACAATATAAATTGAATAGACGCGACGCTTCACAAAGTCGGCCTCACCAAATTAAATCTAACATTGAAATCTTGTTGAAACATGTTTGGCACCTTCAAATAACTATCTTCAACTCATAATTAAACTTGAATATACACACGCATATCCCAAAGATAGGTGCAACTCAAGAACCAATGCAATATGTCAGCTCTGTACAGATAAACTCCAGAACTGTAACTGTCGTTTAACAGAATTACACAACACAACTGAATCTTCATATTTGAGTTTGCGTGTATGAACAAAACATAAACAACATGTCTACAACATGAATATAACCATGCAATACTTAATAGCATCATTCTGATAAGTATATACATAACACTGTTGTATATTATATGTTGTCATCAATGACAAACATACAATCATCTAGCTACCAGAAGTAAATCTCCAACAATATCCCCCTTTGACATTGATGGCAACATATGATATAAAAAACATCTTTAGCACATGGTGTCTTCTTTATTTTTTACAATCTTCTCAATATCCTCATTAAAGATTCCTCTACACTGCTACATCTCCTCTGTCTGTGTTTATAATCCCCCAGAGTATATGCTCCCCCTTACTATATACTCCCCCTTTGACATCAATGGAAAAGGGTGCCATAAACAATTAGGCACAGGTACTACTCCAGAAGTAGAGTAGTCAACCATTCATCAGTCACTA
>MU228180.1:826745-897884 GCA_018584345.1 Thuja plicata | reverse complement strand
ATTGTAAAAAGTTGGGTTTAATTCCCTTGTTGTAAACTCCCCAAGTAAAGATTAAAGGGGGGTGTTAGAATTTAATCTTTCCTTGGTGAACTATGTAATTAAAGGATAAACCAAGGTATCCTAATTTACATTTGTCCTCTAGTCCAAGTAGGATGACATGTCACTTTTTTGTAATTCCTTTAATAAGGAAATTAGATATTCCTCCTTAAGAGGATTCCTACACACGGCACACACTTAATGTGAATGTGGCACTCATAGGATATGGGAGTTACATGCAAACTCCTTCACTCATCTCTACTTAAGAGATGCTTCTCTCTCACTTCAAAAAGGTTGGCTCTCTCAAAGTTGATTCTCATGGGAATTCTTCTCTCTTCTTCTCTCATTCCCATTCTTTCTCTCACAATATTGTAATGAGATTCTTGCTCAAGCTCTCTTTATTTCATGGCTTCTTGCCTCATTCATATTATTCACAAGGGGTTTTTTCTTGATTTTCCCCTTTCAAAATTCTTGTGTACTTGTCTTGGTCTTGGAGCATTTTGGGTGATCTTGGTGTTTGATCTTGAAGGAAAATCTCTCCCTCTCTCTGTATTTGGTAAAAATTTTCCTTTTGCACATTCTCTTGGATTCTTTCCTTATCTATTTTCCATTTTCTTTTATCTTTCTAACATCTTTCTCTTGTCATCAATAGCTAGTGTTCTTTCTTGCTCAGCTTGTCTAGCATTATTCATAACCTCAATCATCCTTACTATCTGTGTCTCTTAACCGATCTACAGTGATTTCACTTGTCCAGCCAGATGTTGATTGGTTTCATTCAGAATTGCAATGCTTCCTTCAAATGTGTCTAATGTATTGCTAGATGTAGATCCTGTTGACTCAAACAAATCAAGTATCTCTTCTTCATGATAATATGTTTCATTACAATGAGATGTCATAGCCTTTCTTTCATCCAGTAGCTCTCTCATCAATACTCTTGTCTAGCTTATACCTTTCCATTGTATGATCTTTTCTCTCAAGTGATTTAAACTTTTCCAAATAAGAGATCTATCTCTGATACCAATTGTTGGAATAATAGAATGGTGTGTACTGAGAGGGGAGGGGTGAATCAGTACCCTTAAAACTTTTTGTCAATTAACCTTAATCCTTTAGTAATCAATTCCTTGCATTATCGACCATATGTGCTATTATATCTTTGTGCATGTAATATCAAATCATAAACTTAATTTGCATCTAAACATTCATAGAAACATTTATGAAATGTAATGACACATGACACAAGATTTGGTAACACATAAAACCCCTGTTAGAAGGTAAAAACTGTGGTGGGGATGAAACCTACAAAATTTCACTATCTGCAGAATGGAAGGGGTCAGTTAAGGCTTACAAGTTTGATCACTTCTAATGATCTTACCCTGTTAGGAGTAACATGTTTAGACTGGTTAAGTTCTACTCTGTTAAGAGCTTTAGCAACACTGTTTAGTGTGCACTCAATTAAGAGATTTATAAAAGGATTGTTAAATCCACCTTCTCAAAGGATTTCTTCTATTTGCTACACTTGTTAGTGTAAGACCTGAAAAAGGTATTTTTGGGTGTCTACAATTAGAATGTAGTCAAAAATAGTTATTGACCTGAGTATATGCAATCCTTAATTGTTGAATACAGATCCATTAAAGTTCACAAATATGATGTATCACCAATAGTGATTGATTAATACTTTTGTTCTGCTCGGTAGCCTTGAATCTTATTCTTTGTAACTGATTTCATCTTTTGTTGTCCTTTTGCATAAAACTTTGTCTCTGATCCATAGATGTCTCTGCAGCTACAATCATCATCACATCACCTTGTTCTGATTGATTAAACATCTATTTATACAATTAATTTGTTCTAAATAAGTTTCATGCTTTCCAATAATAACTCTATGATCAAAGGTTTACAACTTGACCTTGATGTCCTAGTTTGCATGTTTTCTATCAGTTAGACAGATTAAAACAATTGCAATTCTTTACTTGTCCCTCAAGAAATGGATTTAAAGATAAGGTTTAAAGCTAAATATAAAACTTAAGTGTTTTATCTGATGTGTAACTTAGATCCACATTTCTCAGAATAAAGTTGTCTCTTGGTAGATTGGTGCTCAGGTTTCTCTTTAGTCTGTCTGTTGGTGTTGACTATAAACTTGTATGTCGGGTCCCTCTGTGAACTTGTTCGTCGGGTTCCTCTGTGAACTTGTTTGTCGGGTTCCTCTATTATCTGCTCCGTCGGTTTACATTGTTGA
Source organism: Thuja plicata (assembly GCA_018584345.1). Taxonomy (NCBI): domain Eukaryota; kingdom Viridiplantae; phylum Streptophyta; class Pinopsida; order Cupressales; family Cupressaceae; genus Thuja; species Thuja plicata. The sequence continues at coordinate 895,615 of MU228180.1, read as the reverse complement.
CTGCTCTGTCGGGTTACTTTGTAGGTTGTGTACTTGGTTTACATTGTAACCTATTCTATCAGGTTACACTATAATCATGTCTTTCGGTGATCATGTATCGACAACTCAAAAATTGTTTCCTTTGCATACTAATGGAAAAATATGATCATCACTTCTTTCACATATTTGGATTAAGTGATCTATATACCAGTCTTTAGTTGTGAAACGTGCAATACAATAAAGAATTTGATCTCCCCAATCATTGACATTTGAAAATCCTTCTTCATCTCTTCAGCAAATGCCAAAATCATCTCATCATTTCCTCTAAAGGTTATATCATCAAAAAATACTTCAGTTATCAACAAGTTATCTCCTTCAAATTTTAGGTACACATTACTATCATAACTTGTTATATTAAAACCAATTTGAATAAGATAAGAATGTAACCTTTCATACCATGCCCTTGGGGCTTGTTTCAGTCCATATAGTACCTTTTGTAGCTTGCATACCATGTCCTTGTCCTTTGTCAATGCAAAACTATCAGGTTGTTATGTGTAGACCTCTTCTTCAAAAATTTCATTCAAGAAAGTTGACTTCACATCCATTTGAAAAACTTTGAACTTCTTATAAGCAGCAGAAGCAAGTGGAATTATTACCCCTTCCAATATTACCACTGGAGAAAGTCTCTCTATAGTCTAGTCCTTATTCTTGTGCATAGACCTTACGTACAAGCCTATTGGAAATAATAGTTACTAAGAGGGGAGTGAATCAGTACAAACAAATATTGAACTAATTTAACTACTGATCTAACTAGTTGTTGAAATACTTTCCAAACTATAAAACAAGTAACTAATCCAAATACATAAAAGAAAGTAATAACATGTATCCACAAGTTCCTCACACATAACATGGATATTTTTCATCTAGAAACCCTTGTAAGAGGGAACATACCATGGTGGGGATGACACCCACAAGCCCAATATAGCAGTACATGAGTTGGCCCTGTTAGGAGCTAAAAATACCCTTTTTGAGGGTTCACCCAGTTAGGAGTGACTAGTACATTATTAGGAGTACAATAAGATCAAATATGATCTACCTCGCTAGAGGATGTAAAACCTAAATGCATAAGTTACCATGTTAAAGGATTTACAAAAAGAACTTGTTAGAGTTCACTCGGTTAAGGGATTTTTCTTGGTGCAACTATTAAGAAACAACACGATTAGTGATATGGATGTAGCACTGATTGCTTGGTAGATCCTATAATTTCTTTGTACTTTGTAACTTCTCTCTTCTCTCTCCTCTCTAATCCCAACCTCCACTTGAAATCACAAAACCTTAATCACCCGAAACAACTCTTGCAACTTCTCTCAATAACAACAACAACTCTCATTTTCAATATGACCAGTTCCTATATATAAACAACTTGCATTGACCTAAAAATGATCTTCAAATTGTTTTCCCATGACAACACCATGTGTCAAATTGATAATCTCAATGAAATAAATGATATACCATGACCGCATTAGGTCAAGATAATATATGAAAGTTTATATCTCCAAGGTAGTTAACGCATTTTGACTTCTCCAATGCAACCCCTTAAAACTGTCTTAAATGCTTGCATCAATATTGTAAATACCAATACATTGGATGTATAAGATTAATTCTATGTCATCATATCCATAGAAATTATTGCAAATATTTTACCGCTCACCGATTTGTTATCTACCAACCGGTTGTTCAATAACATAAGGGTTCTACCTATCTTAGTGTCTATGACACTCAAAACTCTATCACTGCTCAACCAAATGAGTTGTGGTTGGAACCACGTTGCAATATAAAGTGGTTGAAGCAAAATCTGTGACTGCTCCTTATAATTCTATTTGTACCATGATTTCTACCAAAGTTATGTTTACACAGTCTACCAATCTTCTGGACGTAACCAATTTTTAGTATTACCTCCTTATCGAATGTACCTTCACTGTACCTATAGTATATTATGATTTATACTCACTTAGTTTCACTATATTGACTTAGTTGACATCAATGACAACCAAATCGATGACTCCTTATAACTTCACCATAATATTCAGCAATCTCCCAACACAATACAAACAATACATAATAACAACAAAGTCTTTCCTTATTTTTTGTCACATCTCCAAAATTCAATTTGTTATTGAAAACCCATTTGGTGCCAATCATATTTTTATCTGTAGGTCTGGGAACAAGTGTCCATGTATAATTATTCTCAATTTTATCAAGTTCTTCCTCCATATCTCTTACCCAATCTTCATCCTTGATTGCTTCCTTCAGTGTCTTAGGCTCATACTTGGAAATCAAACAAGTAATTTTTTTGAGCTTTCTTCTAGTTATAACACATGCATTCTTATCACCTAAAATCTAATCAGCTAAATGATTCATCTTCACATACCTAGGTATCACCGGTTCAGGTCCAGGAGCTTCTTCTTCTTCTGTCGATTGAATTACTTCTTCCACATTATTTTCTTTTGTTGGTTCATGCACTTCTGGTTCAATATACACAATCTCCCGATCATCCTCTATCACTTGCTGGCTTGAATCACCATATTTCTCAGGGTATTCATCCAACTTTATTTTCACTCTCAATCATTTACATTTGCACTCTCAAACATTTTTTTAGCTCTCTTATTGAAACACTTATATGTTTTTCTTTTAGTAGAATAACCCAAGAAAATACCTTCATCACTTTTTGGATCAAACGTGTCTGTGAAATCATCCATCTTAATGTAAAATATGTTTCCAAAGACTTTGAAATATTTAACACTAGGTGAGTGACCATACCATAGCTCATAAGGTGTCTTATATGTTCCTTTCTTTACTTGCACCTGGTTCAATGTGTAGACAATAGTCCTAATTGCTTCTCTCCAATACATTTTTGGTACTTCACCTTGAATCAACATTGTCCTTGAAACATCCACTGTAGTTCCGTTCTTCCTCTCTGCAACACCATTTTTTTGTGGAGTCCTTGGTGCAGACATTTTTCTCTTGATTCCATTATCTTCACAATACTTAAAAAATTCTGCAAAAGTAAACTCGCCTCCTTTATCAAACCTTAAACACTTCAAATTCTTACATGATTCCTTCTCAACCAATGCCTTGAATGTTTTGAATTTATGTAATGCATGATACTTCTCCTTCAATAAATTTACCCACATCATTCTAGAATAGTCATCGGTAAATAATATGAAATATCTATCACCTACGTAACTTCTCTCTCTCATAGGCCCATAAAGATCAGTATGCACCAAATCAAGTATACTCGCAGGTGAAAAACACTTTCTTTTGAAAGTAGAACTGGTTAAATTACCTAGATGACATTCTTTACACATCATGTTGTTAGGCTTTACTAATTGTGGAAATCCCCTAATTTCATTGTCTTACTCACTTTGATCAAACTATCAAAATTTACATGATAAAACCTTCTATATCATAGCCAACTATCTTCAACCTTTTTAGCTGAACAATTGTTCACATTATTATTTAGATGGAATAAATTACCTCTAGTCTACCTATCGGTAGAAATCTCATCGACCAAGCTTCCAATTATTATGTATATACCTCCTTTGAATTCCAGTATGTAACCTTTATCATTTAGCTGACCCACACTCAACAGATTATGTGTTAGACCATCCACATAAAAAAAATTCCATGTGTATTACTCTTACTATTCAAAGAAATATTGCCTCTTCCTTTGACCAAACAAGGTGTATTGTTACCAAACCTTACCACACCACCATTAAACTCATTAATCTTAATGAACTTACTATTGTCATCGGTCATGTGATGTGAGCACCCACTATCTATAATCCATTCATCATTGTGTCCCATGCGAGAAACCAGTGCCTTTTCACCTTTTGATGGATCTTCTATGACTGCAAAAAATATAAACTTCTCTTCCTCATTATCTTCTGATTCTTCATTGGTAACTCCTTCATCAACTGCAACATAGCATTATTTCTTCCCCTTTCCCTTAAAATTTCTAAACTTATCCTTTTGTTCACCATTAGTACTTCTAGCAGTAATATGTCCAATCTTATTACATGAAAAATATTTGAGTGGTAGATTGCCTTTGTACTTACTAGTCCCTCTAGACAATCTCTTTGCTAGCAGTGCTTCAACATCTCCTTGTTTACTTTCATCTTCCAAGATAGATTCAAGTTACCTGGTGTAACTTGACATGTAATCAGAATCATGATTTATTCTTTATCTTTCCTTACCGGTACATTAGACACTGATGCCTTGAGAGATGCCTCAACTCTTGGAATATTGTTATCAAAGTTATTTATCTCAAATGCAGTAAGCTCACCGATCAGTCCATCTATATTAACACTGTCAAAAGTTCTCAGCTCATCTATATCAGACACTCTAATGGCATACGTAGGCAGTAAAGTTCTCACATTTTACTTACCATAATATCTTCCTTAATAGTTCCACAGGCACCTCTGATAGCACCAACAACTTCTTTTATTCTTTGACCATATTGTGCAATTTTCTCTCCTTATACCATCTTCATGTCATCATACTTTCCTCTAAGACTATCTTCCTTAGCTCTTTTCACATTAATATCTCCTCCATAGATTAGTTTCAACTTTTCCCAAACATCATAGGCAGTATTAAGTCCACGAACATCAACATATTCAATATCAGATAAGGTACTTACAATAGATTCTTGTGCTTGAGTATTCTCCTATTGTTCCTTCAATTAATTTGTAGTGAGAGTTCTAGTAGGAGTGGTATACTTGTGAGTGACATGCATCTAGTATTCTAATCCCATGCCTTTTAGATATAACTTCATTATGTCACTCCATACTAGGTAGTTGTCTTTAGTGAACTTGGGAGGTTCTTTCCTCATCATTGGATCTTTTCCTTGAGATATTAGGATTACCACAAAGAGGACCAAAGCTATGATACCAATTGTTAGTATATTAGATCCAAGATTACAGAGAGGGGGGTGAATCAGTAATCTAACAAATTTAACTTTTCATAAACCTTTCAACAACTTGCATCAATTAACATCCATTGCATGAAAAAAACCTATGAAGATAAACATACACAACCATGCAACATAATAACACCAATACTTTTCTCATGGAAAACCAAATGGAAAAAATTACGTGTGGGGATGGCACCCATAAATAATTATTCACTCTTCTGAAGTACACTCGGTAAAGAGCTTAGCCCTGTTAGGAGATTATAAATGCCTGGTTACGAAAGACCATGTTAGGAGCAACCGGTTAAGGGATTTACCTCTAGCCCTATTAGGAGATTTACCCTATTTGGGAATAACTCTATTAAGGGGTTTGAAACCCTAATTAAAGAGTCACCTGGTTAAAGGATTTACAAATCAAACATGTTAGGGTCTACCCAGTTAAGGGATTTATCTTGATGAAACTGTTAGGAATCAACAAGTGAAAGGGATCTGAGAAAATATCACTCCCCTTCTACTAGTACAGATCTAGTTCAAGCTCAATCTCTACTTCACATGCAGACTATCCAAACCCCGCGATTGCACAATTGCATTCACGATCTTTCTCTTCCACACACACTTGTCATAATACATAAAAAATGATATAAAAAAATGTTTTACAACTTAATGCAACAAAACAAACTTAATTACATTTGAATTTCATCTCAAATCCACCTAAATGTATTACCAAAACAAAATCCGTCGATAAAAATATTTGTTTGATTGCTAATACAAACCACACTTCAATTTGACAAAGCAAAGTCAAACCACAACACATTTTCCACTGTTCTTGCACAATTTCAAGAAATTTGATCATAATGATCGTAGAAATGCAACTCATAAATCCACGTCAATCTTCAATGTCAGTATGATCCCTAGAACACATAACCACTTACCACAACATGATACATCATCACCGGTTGAGGATTTGATTGGTTGTTCTAAGAACTTTTAGTTTTCACTGAACGATCTTATGTCCATTGAAACACAGTCTTACGGTCACCAATCATGACATGGTCACAAAAAAAACCCCATATCATAGTCAAGATATCATATCCTGATCCATAACACCTGAATCCAAACGTATTTGACACAATCATCAAATCATATCTCCTTGGCTACACTGGTTCTTCATGTTGACTTGTCAATATTCAATCGATCATTTAAGTCACACCATACATATGATAAACCTATACGGTCATAAATACAACATATAGAGACATCACTTAATCTTCCATTATGATCGCACACACCAACTCTTAACACAACTTTGGATCAAACCTCTTGAACATACATCATCATAACAGGCGCATTGTTAACCAACAAACATTGAGTTAACATCAATGACAACATCATAACTGATCAACCTATCATTAGATCTGCATAAAAAACATACCATAAAATACTCAAATTATATCTATATGAATTGTGCCAACAAGGCCCCTCTATAACAATCTATCTCACATTTTCAATACTTGGAGCAGTTTTCATAGGAACACAATTTTTATGTTGACGAAAAATCTATAAAATGTATTCAATGAAAAGTTGCAAGAGAGCCCAATTCTCATTTTGTTCATCATGGTAATGAACCATCAACATCAACACATTTGGTTAGGTAGGTTTACCCTAGGCATGGTCATGTTTTTCCTCTTAACTTTCCTTAATGCTCAATGCCATACCCTAGCGACGTTATCCCTTAAGTGCCTTAAGTGCATAAAATTGTCAAGCTTTGACAAGCTATTTAGCAAAATTTGTGGCACTTGTGAATGATCTGTTTGAACCTAGAAGGTCATGTGACACCCCTCTACCATAACCTGTCTCATATTTTCAATACTTGGAGTGATTTTCATTGGGAAACATTATTTTGTCAATGCACAAATTATTAGATGTATTCAATGAACGTATGACAACCTAGCAAAAACCATCAGAGGGATTCACTATAGCAACATACTTATTTGGTATCACAACACCAAGTGTTTAATGTATTTATTTATTGCATTCTAACATGTCTATATTATTTGTAACTACAACTATAATATTTCTAACACGTCCTCTTCTATGTCAATAACTCTAATGAAATAGGGAATTACTAATGAACATAGGAGAAACCTAATTTTAATCATCTGTGATGGTACATAATATTAATAATCTTACACATAAAGGTGACATTCATGAAAAAAGTCTAATCATACATCTTTTTCACAAAAAAATTATCACAAAATTTCATTTATTCATTATAACCAAATGGTAAAAAATATATACATACAAAAGTAGGCCTCTAAATACGAACACATTAGCTCATGTCCTTATGCATTCTTGTGTCCTCATGTATGAATGCATTGTATCTCATCAATACAACCACACCAATTTCATCATGTAAAAATACATCAATGCTATCAAACAATCCTATATACACAACTAATACATTTGGTCTAATATTTGTACTATGTAGTATAGCTCCAACCACTAGCACTCTCGAAGACACCTACATTATAGTAGGATACAAAATATCAATATTAAAGAAAGAATACAAACTTCAAATACGAGGTACACCCCTCTTTGCATGCATTCTACTCAACCAATAAAATATACGAGCATTCTTGAATTGGCCTATGTAGCTATTTGACCAAATGATATGTCTAGCCACTACAATATCTTTTTCTTGTAGGAACTCAAAAAAAATCTTGAAACAATATTAGACATACTCAAAGGAGTGAGATATATCATCACTTGGATAAAAATGATACTCTTTGATTATATTCTTGTCCTATTCTATATAACAAGGGAATGTATATATGTTAAGTGGATAAAATATTAATCTGAATAGAATTGTAATACTAAGTTTTTAACTCTATGGTTGCAATGTGTAGTTTTTTGAAATACTAATCGTTCATATAATAGTGTCAATCAAGAAAGAGTCCTTACAAATCCTAAATTTTTGATCCAAATACTGAGACGTGTGACTATGCCTTGCATACTTTTAGAAAATATTTTCCTTCAAATCTAAAATAAAATTAACGTCATTGCATTCTTTTGTAACCAACTCGCATCTAGAACACTCGTCTCCACTCTTCAAAATATATTTGATCATCTCATATATCTTTTTTCTCAACAATTTTATTTCCAAATTTATGTTTGTTTCCCTATGAAAACATGAAAAAACTTTTACAAGCCACCACATTGTGAACACTTTTTATTTAAACAATCATTTTTGTAGAAAAAGCAACCACCATCTCTTAGACATAAAATTCATCTAGCAAGTATATTGATGATTTTAGAAGTTTAATTGCACTGGACACTCCTACAAAATTTAATTTGTATGCAAATTAGAATGAATATAGAATAATGGTTCATGGTGCATTGAAAAATCCACATGGTATTTTTAACATAAGTATTATAAATCTTAAGAGGTACATAATAAAATGACTTGAGAGATTCAAAAACCCTTTGTGATATTTACAATGTTGGATGTGTCTCGAAAAAAATCTTGAACAACATTGTTTGACTTGCTTCTAAGAAATGTTTAAGATGCAGTGTGTAGTATCGATTGCCAATTCTTAACTTCAAGGCATCCTTTACATTAGGTTATTAGAGTGCCAAAATTGATGAATTCCCTCCTTCACACTGTCAATTAGCTTCTTATCAATACCTCAAATTGTTTTTTATCTAGATGAGTTACCTTCTAAAGAAATCCAAGATGATCATGATGCCCTTATGGTGTATGTCCTTATTAATGCTAATCTCATTCACATTACCTTAATTGATAATGGGTCTAGATGAAATATTTGTAGCATGGACATGTTGCATGAAATCAAGCTAATGTTTCTACTATTAAACCTAATCCTTCCCCTATTTGTGGCTTTGATAATATTGATAAGAAAACATTGGGTGTTAGGACTTTTCCTATTAAGGTAGGTCATGTTATTTTACCCAAAGTTATTCATGTCATGTTGGATACTCTTAACTATAATCTTCTCTTAGGATGTCCATGGTTACATGTCATGCATGTTGTTCCTTCAACTCTTCATCGCAGAGTGAAGTTCATATACAACAATTTGTTGTACACACTTCTTGTTGATGATAGACCTAATCCTTGCTTACAAACTAAATTTGATTCTTCATCTATCCCTACATTTAAACAAAACATATCTCCTCCTAAATATGCTTCTTCTCTTTCAAGTACCCTTTAGATGATGATTGGGAGTCATTAGACATTACGCCATCTTTTGTGGGTGAATACAAACTTCTTAATGACAAAACAAGATTCTTAAAGGGACCTAGTGTGTCATAGATTCAACCCAAATCCCAAAACAATTCTACTCACAATCTCACATATGGTTTAGGATGTGTGAAGCAAAGCATTGAGAATACTGAGAAACCTAGTCACGCATTTGGTTTGGAGTCTCCTTCTTTTTCAAAATCCTCTACTTCATTATCTAACACTTCTTCTATGTCTACCTTTTTATTCTTTAAAAGCACTGGGAGAGGGGGTGAATAATGTGCACCCACAAAATTGAAACACTTTTCAAATAGCTTCCACAACAACCAACATGCGAAAGAAAGTATTACATAGAAGCTAAATAAATAAACCATTCACACAAAGTAAACTCAAGACACAAGACTTTTCCCATGGAAACCCTTATTAGAGGGAGGAAACCACATGTGAGATGATACCCAAAAATTTCACTAGTGCACCATATAAATCTTTCCTATTAGGAGTAATTACAAACACCCTACTAAGGGCATTTCTAGTTAAGAGTATATTTACCCCGGTTAGAAGCTAATATAAGTCCTGTTAATAACTACCCTATTAAGGGATTACAAACCCCTTATAAGAGTTACTTGGTTAAAGTAATTATGCTTCATATCATGTTAAAGATCCTGCTCACCCTATTAGGAGTGACCTTGTTAAAGGATTTTACATGCAAACCTATTAGGGCTTGCCTTGAGATAGACTGAAAAATAAATAATCTGAATATGACACTTCCTATCTGACAGATCCACTTCAATTCTGATCATAACACCACCTTAAACATCAACTATCCTTCCTTCAACTTTTCACAATCACTAATACCTATCACATCATTGCATCCTTACCCTAAAACTCGATTTTATCCTTATTTTATAACAACTTTTCCAAGTCGGCCTTTTCCCTAAAACATTTTACCCACCGACATAAAAATCAAATCTGACCATGCCAAAATGCATTGGTCAACTCAATAAACTCAACATAACATGAACCAAATTATTAACAAACATTTACAAATATTAAATTGACCGGTTAGGTGATCTAATCAAACTTGCTCAACTTGTCTCTTCTTCTTCCTGTCAGTGTCACTTCAATCCTTAATAACTTGTTCAATTATTCAATATAATGGATGTGGTCGTAGATATATCTATATATGCCTCTATATATGATAAATTCATTTTTGCATACCTTAACTCAATCTCAAACTCCAAATACAGTTGGTTGTACCTCGCATACTATCTTCTTCCCGATTGACTGAACACTTAGTCATTTCTCCAATTAGATCCTTCAATACCATTGGTAAAATTGACCTCATGCCTCTAATATATCATGCTATTAGCAATGACAACACCACAATACAATCTCATGATCAACACTCAGATCATCTTCACCAAATTCCAATAATCTCCCCCTTTGGCATTGATGGCAACACTTAGAAAAATAAACAAGAAATTTGCTAAGCATTACATTGCAAAGTAGTAAACTAATTCCTAAAATATCAATAGATCCCCCTAGGAATTACAAACATGTATACTACACCCCTTAACCATTACATTTCATTTTTCATGAACTTAGCCAAAATTTCAGCCTTATACACTACTCCCCTTTGACAACAATGACAAATGTATTACAAAAGATGTCAAATATTATTTATGTAAGAGTAGCAACACCCAATTACATTCTACTGAAAACATCATTGAAGGTACCCTTCAAAATTTGTAGATCACTAGCCCAAGTCTTCATTAAATTATCCACAATGGCTATTTGTCCATTCAGCAAAAATGCTAATTCTTCTAAACCATCAACTGTCTACACATCTAGAACTGATAGGGCCTTCTCAGCCTCCTTCACGCTATGTTGCAAAATGTCTAATTTTGGAATCAACAAATGTTGTAACTCCATCATGCTAGCAATTCTCTTATCTTGCTCATTCTAGTTTGATTTCAACTTGTTGTTGATGTTGCTAACTTTAGCACCAAATGTAGTAGCAGGCTCATTTATAGGATTAAAATTTGTAACAAGCAATCTAAGCCCCTGTTGTGTTTCACATTTTTCCCTCTCTAAATCTTTCAAGAGCTGGGAAAAGATAGAGATTGATTTAAGAATCTTACCACCTTCATTTAATTCATCCTTTAACCAATTGATAGCCAAACTAAGTGTTTTGTTGTCTATGACAATCAACTATGCTAACTTCTCTGATCTCTACTTCTCATACACCTTCTCTTCTCTCAAAACTGCAACATCCTCCAAATTCTTCATTTCTTCATCGATAACAATAACCAAATGGGATAACTTCTCTATTGGTGTGGCAGTCTCATAATACTTCACATCACTTAATAAATCTGAAAGTAAATCTTCAGCAAAGAGAATTACTTGTGCTTCTTGTTGCATCCCTTTCTATTTAGCCTTTGATTCAATTGCCATAGTAAAGTTTATCATCTTGTTGGGGCTCATGGTGCTTAATTCAATCTATCCTTTAATCTATATATCATCATTAATGCTCATTTTGGACTATGTGGGAGGAGTTACCTTGTCTTCATTTCGTTCCTTTTCAGTAGTTTCCTCCTCATGTACCTATTTCCCTTATGTGTCATCATTTGTGACCTCCTTTTCTTTCACTTTCTCTTGTTGTTGTTCATTATTAGAACCTTTTCTTGTGTGTCATTGGTCATAGCCTAACTAGTACCCATGTTTATTGTCTCTTCTTACTATTGTTCCTTATGAACACCTTGTTTCTCGTGTGAATCCTAATGATCTCGTGTATCCATTTTCTCATCATGTATCTCCATAGAAGAGTTATCTCCTGCATTATCCATTTCATCTCTAAGTTCCTCAAGTGTGATCTTCACATTATCAATAGTAAATATCTGATCAGTTTGAGTAACCCCTGGATCATTCTCTTTATCTTTTATTGATTCATCTTGAACATCCATGTGATTTCCTTCACTCTTATCCTTCTCCAGACCTAAATGCTTTTTCAAAATCTCTTTTGTTTTATCTTTCACCAATTGGGTCTCCCCAACCAATAACTTTGTAATTCTTGCTCTTGTTCTGAATAAAGGCCTTACCTCTTTGATCTTGTCATCTATCTCTTCCTCAGAAGAGTTAGGCAATAGTATCACTAGAACATATTTTACCAACTCCTTGTCTTTGACAAGTGTTTCCTTCCATCTTGTATCAATTTTATCATATAAAACATTGGGAATTTGTCCTTGTAGTTTGATTAAGACTTGACTTAACCTATTCATGCTTGCAACTACATCATCTTCAAATTTCTTCTGATCTCCCTCATCAAGTAAGTGGTAATACTTATTAACTCCAACAAGTAATCCATGATTACTTACACTTTGAATAATTGAATTGACATAAACTACCTTACCAGATTTAGATTCAACAGTCTAAGTAGTGGAGGAACCTACCACCTTTGATTTCTTACCTTCAACCTTTAGTTCCTTTAGCTCTTTCTCAGATTCTATCTCTTCACTTTATTTAGCAACAAATTTCTTATCCCTCTTTGCCTTTTGTTTCTTTCTTCTTCCTGTCACCTTAGTTGTGCTTTGTGTCTCCTTGATTGATGTAGCTTTAGGCTTAGCATTCCTTATTGGTTTCTTCTCTTGTGTTTTGGTAGGAGAAGAAGGTTTCTGCTTCTTGACTTGTATATCACTTGTAGTTTGGCGACTGATTGGGGAACTATAGGTTGAACCAACACCTTTAACATCATCAACATCTACTGCACCAGATGTACCAACTTGCTCTTTAGCACGTTTAGATCTTGCCTTCTCAATTTGTTCCTTTGTGAAACCATTCTAAGTCATGAATTTCTCAACATCCTTTCTCACTTTTCTTTCAATAACAGGTTCCATTAAATCCTTGTGCACTTTAAGTGACTTCTCTTCATATGTCTCAAACCTTAGAGTCTTGGGATCTATCGGTTGAGCCAACTGATGAGGCATATTAACGCCATATTTTAGATGCCCTAGGATAGATTTTGCTAAGACCTTTTCCCTGTTTTATCATACTTTCTCAAATACTTTATACTCATATTTTATATTATGTGGCATGCTGCCACCAGACCTATGCTATGGTTAAACACACTTAATATGCTATGCTTGGATGAATATGTTATGTTATTTACTTTGGAATTATGATTATGTCTCTATGAATAAATTAGCTATTTGAACATGAATGATGCATGCGTATTTTTATGTTGATTACCATAAATTTCTCTATCCTAACATTTGAAGTACAACACAGCAATATAGTAACCGTCATCTTGACCAGGAAAAACACGCCCATATGCTAGACGCCCGACCTGGTCTTGCAACAGCTTCACATAGAGAAACATCAAGCGCAACACCAACATGTGGATCTTGGGTGATTAAGGTGGCAACAATCGAACAAGACCGAGGCGGAATAATGAATTCTCTTAAGAAATCTAGGAGAGAGTGGGAAGTTAGATTTGTTGTCAAAAGCAGTTCTTTCCTCTTTCCTAGACCTATTCTATTTCCAGTTTTATAGTTCCCCTTTATGTTTGATAGGATTGTAATAAAAGCTCCGCCTATTTATATGGCATGATAAGTTAGCAGTTAAATGTTTTTCTTCTTTAATTAAAGCCCCACTCCTGTGTGAGAAGGATGGCATTATCAGTTATAGTTTACATTATGTTGTTTTACAATTGTTATGAATCTTGTAATTCACTTTTTCAAATAATAGTATATGAAGTGGTGCTCTTTAGTTCAGTTTAATTGAGTTTGGATGCTCACTCAAGGGGGCCCACTTGGTGAGGAATCTATGTTAGTTAGTTAGAATCATTTGCATGTAGTTTAAGTTTCCTCCATCTTGGTATCATAATTCTGGTGTTAACACAGTTCCTGCAGCCAAGCCGCAGGATAGTCCAGTACTTCCTACAGCCAAAGTGGCAGAAATGTTGAAGCATCATAGTTGTGTTTTCAAGTCTTTGTATTTCCAAGTTATAGGTATTCCCTCATCATTTTCACTTCCATATTTCCTTTCCAACATTCATTTATTATAGCTATAGATTAATTTCCTTTCCAACATTCATTTCCTACAGCTATAGACTAGTTTCCTTCCAAAGCAATTTGTTTTCTGCAACCATAGCATGGTCTGAGTAAGAATCCTTGGTGCATATATTTTGCTGGCCCATTTCAAGTAATACGTCCCTGATTTGATAAATTAAATGAGTTTTTATAAAGGAGGATAGTTTCTTGGTAGGATGTCCAATCCCTTAGTCATGGTAATTGCCTAGTTTTTTATCCCTTAAAAGAACCGATCATTTTTGGCACCGTTGTCAAGGATGGTGTCGAGCCAAGTTCTTTTACTCAGCCATTTGTAGAGTTCAAATCAAGCATGTACATCTTTTTTAACTAGAGTTTTCTATCAAAAAGTCTTTTACTCCACCACCCCGATTTTCCATTTATCTGTATGCATAGAAGAAGAAGAGACGCTCTAGGAAGGTACTTACCAAACTACCCCAACAACCGATTAGGAGATATCTTTGTACCGAAAGAAGATGAAGATGAAGGTTAGTTCATGGATGCAATTGTAAACCTTCTTGTATCATCATCATCATCATCATCTTCAGAAAAGTGATCCACTGAACTTTCACCTTCTTGAAGGGAAACTTGAGTTCAATTTGTTTGCAGAAGCCTTGGCCAATCTCATAATCCAATACCTGGACAATCAAGAAGAAAATACACTGCCTCTAGTCATTTACTAACTGCAAGGTCTTCCTCAGGGTCCGCCTAGGATGGAAACCCCCCTACCTTTCCATTTCCCATTACTGACCAACATGGTAATAACAACCTCAAGAATATTCCCTCTTCATCACTTCCAAAATTCTATGGCCTGGTGACCAAGGACCCAGATACCTTTCTCTTTAAGTTTGATATCCTTTGCCATAGTTACAACTACACCACAGATGCCCATAGGCTCAAATTGTTTCCTACAACTCTCAAGGAGTCTGCATTAAGATGGTTTATGGGCTTAGGCCAAGACGTTGTCCATGATTGGGATGAAATAAAGATAGCATTCTTGACAAAGTATACAGAGTACTGCAGGGGAAATGCTACGAGAGAGGATGACATCTTCAAGATGACACAGAAGGAGCATGAAAGTATAGAGGATTATGTGTCAAGATTCATGTTTATCTTAAGGAAAATACTCAGCACCGTCTCAATGAGGAGTCATAAAAAACTTCTCTTTTTAAGGGGTATAAATGAAGGGTGCACTAAATCCTTGGATCTTATGGCTGGGGGAGATATCACCCAATCTACATGGGGGGATATCAATAAAATCTTCCTTAATTACTCAAGAGCTGCGACCAAGAAGGGCAGAGGATATAGGTCTACAACGGGCAAAACTAATAGCACTGGGGCCTCTGAGACAGAAATCACACATTTATTGTCTGACTTCAAGTAGGACATTATCAATAATATGGTCACCTAGTTGGACATAATGCAAGCAAAAAAGAAGCATGAGGAGGCCGAAAATATTCTGGTGGAGTTCTATCCACATTGTAGACAAAAGAAGAGAGATTGTCGTTGCAAGTTGGTTTCCAACATGGAGACCACACAGCTACCCACTAATTACAAGATGATTGAAGGAGATGATGAGAAAGTATTCTTCATTTCACAATGAAGACCATGGGCTCAAAGAAAAGGTATGCCTCATGACCCTCTTACTTTTAATGGTCCATTTTATAGTAGTCAATGGAAACCACCTATAAATAATCAATACTCTCCTTGGAATAATCCGCAACCTCAATAGCAACCTTATTTAGGCCCTCAATGACAACAACCCCAAGGGAATTGGAAACAACCCCAAGGGAATTGGAAACAATCCCAAGGGAATTGGCAACCTCCACAAGGCAATTGGTAGCAAAATCCATAGTGGCAGGGAGGTCAACAATGGACAAACCAGCAGCAGGGACTCCTATAGCCACCACAACAACAAGCACTTCTACCACCTCCTGCAACCACCACAACACCCCCTAAACCTACTTAACTCCTTTCCTAGCCTCAACCAAATCCTAATAAAAGGCCTCCATCACCTCAACAAAATGTCTATTCAGTTGACCCAAACCAATACCCTGCCTACGCAATCAATGACATTCATTTACGGTTAGACACTACTCTGCCAACACCTCCTATTATAACTGAAGTAACTCCAAAAGAGCCCATTCCTCAAACTAATCCAAAGTCCACTCCAATAAGCCCGACACTATTACCAAAGAAATCCTAGCCAACTCCACCTCCCTTTCCACAAAGGTTGCAGAATGGGAATTCTCAACATATGGATGATGCAGCCTTTGCAACCTAGACCAACTCAAGAACATTAATATTCAGATTCCACTTTTTCAATCAATAATGGATGTTCCCACGTATGGAAAGGCTATCAGAGAGGCATGCTTAAAAAATTATTGTCATAAGAAAAAGGACCCCCAGACAGTCCATGTCCTAGGGAAACTCGTTGATATCATGCTCGACAAAATAGTGGTCCCAAAGTATTCTAACCCATGTAGCTTGGTTGTCAATGCTACCATCAATGGGACAACCATAAAAAATGCTCTGATAGACTTTGGAGCTGCCATAAATGTAATGACTAAGGATATCATGCAGCAACTCAGAATCACTAACCTCTTGGAAACACCCACTATCATGCAGCTTGCAAACAATTCCACTGTCAAACCCGATGGGGTAGTGGAGGATATAGTGGTTGACCTTGAAACCTGGTCTTATCCTACAGACTTTATGATACTCTCGCCTAAGGCCACCTTAGGAGGCTATCCAATAATTCTTGGTCGACCTTGGATAGCCACTGTTGATGCCTTTATAAGATGTTGCTCAGGGGTATGACCATTTCTAATGGCCAGCATACTAAGACATTAGCCTTATACCCATGTGCACAACCACAAATGGATTTAGCCTCACCAATTTGGCATGATATTGGGGAGGAAGATGAGGTAGTCAACTCAGTAGCCCAACTAATGATGTTAAAAAAGGATCCTTTCCTACAGCTATAGGAAGAAGACACCGTAATCACCAACATTCCGCACAACCAGTATGGCCCAGATTTAGATCCCATTAACTATCTCAATCCCCATAACTACTCCCTGTAAGCTTTGTACCCTGATTGCGACTTACCTCCATCTCCTGTATCCAAAAAACTCTACCACCAATTTCTAACCCATGAGGTCCAAGCACCTTCGTTAACAGATGCTTCTATGGTATAACTCACAAAACATTTGGAAATTTCCCCTGACCGTTGCTTGTATATTAATAGAGAACTTACTAATCCACAACATACATCTTTGGCTAAACTGCTGAAAGGCCATACAACCACTTTTGCATGGGACTACTTGGATATGAAGGGCTTGGACCCTAAACTATGTACTCATAGGATTTTCCTCAAAGAGGACAAACCGCCTGTTAGGCAATTCCAGAGGCGTATAAACCCCGCATTAAGAGAGATAGTCAAAACATAGTTACAAAAACTTTTGAGTGTCGGTTTCATCTACCCCATTTTTGACAGCTAGTGGGTCCCACCTTTGGTCATTGTTTTGAAAAAAGGAGGAAAGTGGAAAGTGTGTGTTGACTATAAGGAACTCAATAATGCCACCAAGAAGGACCATTTTCCCCTGCCATTTATTGACCAAGTACTTGATTCCTTAGTAGGGAAGCGTTATTTTTCTTTCCTGGATGGATATAGTGGATACAACCAGATCAGGATCCTTCCTGAAGATCAGGAGAAAACCACATTCACTTGCCCTTGGGGAACATTTGCTTACTCTGTACTACCTTTTGGCCTCTGTAATGCTCAAGCTACATTCCAGCGAGCAGTTATCAGTATTTTTGCTAATATCTCACATGACTGCATGGAAATATACATGGATGACTTCACCGCTTATGAGGAAACCTATGAGGAGGCATTGGTCAATTTGGGAAAGGTTCCTTCCAGGTGTGAGGAGCATAATTTGTCCCTCAACATTGAGAAATGCTTCATGATGATGTAGGAAGGTGTTGTGTTAGGTCATTACATCTCTGCTAAAGGCATACATGTGGATCCTGCTAAAATTAAAGTCATCATGAACCTACCTACACCAAAAAAGCAGAAGGATGTTCGCAGCTTTTTGGGGCATGCTGGTTACTACCGGTGGTTTATCAAGGACTTCAACAAACTGGCAGGTCTCATGTATTCCCTGCTCACTAAGGATTAAAACTTTTTATGGACAACATCTTATGAAGAATCCTTCCTACAGCTGAAGACTGTTCTTACTCAGGCACCAGTTCTCTGAGGGCCTAATTGGGAATTGTCATTCCATATACACACTACTGCATCTAACCATGTTGTAGGCACTATCCTCAGAAAAAAAGAAGGGCCTATAGAGCATTTCATCTACTTCATAACCAAAAATTTGCAGGGCGCAGAGCTGTACTACATAGTCACATAGAAAGAACTTCTGGCTGTTATATACGCATTAAACAAGTTTCACCACTACATAACCAGTTACCAAATATTTGTGCATACTGATCATGTAGCCATAAAGTATTTGGTAAACAAGCCTGTTATCACAGGGAGGCTTGCTAGATGGCTCTTATTGCTACAAGAGTTCGACATCACGATAGTGGATAAACTGGGCAAGACAAATGTAGTTGTTCATTTCCTCTCCAGGTTACAGAATATCGATGAACCACATGTCATTAATGAAAACTTTCTAGATGATCACCTATTTTCTATTTCTATTCATACCCCCTGGTATGCCGACATCGCCAATTATCTAGTTTCTCAAAAGGTACCACCACATTTCTCGCCCAAGGAAAAGAGACTGTTAATTGAGAAAACCTTCAATTTTTCTTGGTTGGCCGACTGTCTCTTCTACACTGGACCCGGTTAGATTATGATAAGGTGTATCTGAGAGGATGAGACATATGATATCCTCCATGCCTTCCATGATGAACCTTGTGGTGGTCATTTTGCAGCAAAACAAACAACCGTGAAGATACTCACTATTGGCTATTACTGGCCAACTCTCCATAAGGATGCAGCCAATTACACCTACAAAAGTGATTGATGTCAGCGAATGGGTAGGCCTACCAAGTCAGATGAAATTCCTTTGTTCCCTCAGGTAATAGTCACTTTGTTTGATAAATGGGGGGTAGATTTTGTGGGACCAATTAACTCCCCATCAAATGATAACTCTTACATTTTGGTCTACACTGACTATGTGACTAAATGGGTGGAAGTGCAGGCTATGAAGCATGCTTAGGATAATAGGGTTGCTCAGTTTTTATATGAAAAAATATTTACCATGTATTTTGTTCTACGAGAACTAGTCTCAAATCAGGGAGCTCAGTTCACTTCTAATTTGATCACTGCACTTATGAATGAGTACAATATTCACCATCGAAAGTCTATTCCATATCATCCTCAGGAAAATGGTCAGGAAAATATCACAAACAAAGAGATCTAACCTATCTTGACTAAAATAGTTCAGCTACACAAGACAGACTAGAGTAGAAGATTGCAAGAAGTTGTGTGGTCTTACCGCATGACATGGAAAACACCCACAGGTTTTACACCCTTTGAGTTAGTGTATGGAAAGACTATTGTAATGCCTATCAAATTTGAAAGTAAAACCCTATGAACAACATTACAGCTCAACTTGGACCTTCCTATAGCTCAAAGAGAAAGGCTCCTGCAGCTTAATCATCTGGATGAAATTAGAAAAGCAACCTTAAAGAACACAGAGTTAGTTCAACTGCAACACAAGAAATGGCATGACTCACATATACATAATAAGTGGTTTGTTGCTAGTGACTGGGAAATTTTATATGATTCACAGTTTCAAGATAATTAAGGTAAGCTCACAACTCATTGGCTTGGTCCTTATGAGGTTGAAATAGTTTTTACTAATGGTGCAGTCCAATTGGCTACAATTGACCCTGTGCATTTCAAGTTATTGGTTAATGGCCACTAACTCCATTTGTACCATAAGCCAACCACTAAGGTCAAGTTCCTATAATAATTTGAGATTCCTCCTACCATGGATGAACCTCCTCCAGTTGAAGAACCTCCTACAGCCAATGGACCTCCTCTAGCTGAAGAACCTCCTACAGCCAATGGACCTCCTCCAGCTGAAGAACCTCCTGCAGCCAATGGGCCTCCTCTAGCTAAAGACTTTCCTACAACCAATCAGAGTGGTTTTTCACTCCGATCATCTCTTTGACTCTATTCACAAGCATTCATAATAAAGTTTTCATTTCCCACGAAAATATCTTTTTCTACAATAAAGCCGCCATCACATCATATCCTGTCAACTTTTTCTGCCATCTTCACTCATGCGTCCCATCATCATTATGCCACTCATTACTTTTTTCTCAACCCACGTCATCAGATCTTTCTGGATTTGGACATTTAAAAGTGATTATACTCAAGGTACACATTCATTTATTGTTTGAAACACTTTTAAATTCATTTGACATTATTATCAGTTACATTGTAATTAATCTAGTAGTTCATCTAAGTACTATTGTACTATATAGCCAAGCATGTGTGGACACATGTCACCTTTTTTGTAGGGGCAGTCCGTTAAGTTATGTTTTTCCATAATGACCCTCGCTTAAACTTTTTTGCGCAATCATTTTAATTAATTGATGTAACAACCCAAAGCATACAAAATTCTCTGTTAAGCCTTGTTTAACAAAAAAAAAAAAAACCCAACTCACATTTTCATCTCTAATTTTTCAAATTTCCTCTGCCATATTACCTAGAAAACCAAACAAAGAGCTCACCAATTTTTATCTAGCCTAAAGTTAGGTGGAATACAGGTTAAGGAACATTAAGGATACAAAGGGAAGAGTTGTGGAAGGTAGTTGGAAGTTGCAGTGATTTGGACTTTCTTTGGGCTACATAATTTCTCAGTGAAAGAATGGGTGGGAAACCCATGCGAAATGAACTAGGGGATCACTCAACCCTATTGCAGGACCAGACCAATGTCCAAGTCTTTAACCGTGTAGGATGGCTTACATGTTTTGTCAAGCTATGTGGTTACGACGAGGCCGTAACCCTAGAATTATTGCGAACCTATAGAAATGGGGTTGCCTACAAGAAAGGGTTAAGAGTAAAGGCTTCAGAGGCACAAATTGTGGAAGTTTATGTACTTCCTACCATAGGAGAAGCCTTTCCACATGAGCATGATGCACGAGAATCCGAAGCCAAGTTTTCTTTACCCACATATGCAGAACTAGAATACAGTAAACATGGGACTGAAAGAACATCTCTTCCAGGTGATTACTCTCAACTAGAAATCCATGTTAGAAGGTACATTACCTATGAGGGATGATTTTCTTACTTTCATGCTACACATTTTAAGCTTTTGATTCATTTGTGGCATGGCCACCTTGTAAATGTGCCCAATTTTCTTTACTCTTTGTTAAATTTGAGTTCTGAGGAAGTTAGAAAGGGGAAGCAAAATGCAGCTACCCACCATGGGTTGATAAGACTCTTGGTGGAAAGATCTTTGTAGGATATCTATCCTATGACATGGGATGAGTTTATCTCCGCACCCCATGTACAATTATATGGTGAAGGGCCACAACTTGTAATTTAAGAAGCACAGGGAAATGTCCCTAATGAGGCCATACCTGACAATGATGAAACTATAGTTCCAAAAGTCGCACGAAATCCCTTCTCCTTCGGGAGATGAAATAGAGAAAATGGCCTCTGATCATCCAAACCCTAGCCAAGGGGGCGGTGAAACCAAGGGTTCCACAAATTTGTAGACTACAATGGTAAAATAGAGTTCCCAGAGGAAAGAGAAGGGAAAAGCAAAAATGGTTGAAGATGCAAGGGAAGAAACTCCTATTTTTCCTGAAAACTCTGTTTCTCCTACATCCATTCTTATAAGAAAGCAAAGGACATCACAAAAGTGCCCTGCAATGTCTATTGACACTCCTCCACGGTGAAGTGTTCGTTTAAACACACAACAAGCAGACAAAATGGACTCACCTACGATGACTGGTCCGTCTCCTAATAATCCAATTGAGGAGTCTTTGAAGGAACAACAATAAGTAGGGAGCCCATGTGCAGAGTGTCCTGATATGATGGAAACAGATCCTGCAACCAAGAAAATGGACACAGAAGCAGAGAATATAGAAACAACATGCATAGAGATAGAACACACTGAAGCATCCAATATACCTTCTTCTCATTAAGAAGATGTTCAAGGGAATGATGCCCTAGCTCCATCTCCTGAGGAGTTAACAACTGATGAACTGGAAGTAGCCACAATAGCAAAAAAGTAGGTCACTGCAATAAGAAACAACCAGGTAACACTCCAATCCCTCTCCATCGACTACTTTACACAAATGCAATATGAAAAGTCAATGTGGGAATCAGAAAGGGATAAATTAAAAAGGGAAATAGGAAGAAAACAATAGGAAGTACAACTTTTGCAAGGCAAGTTAGATTCAATCACAGACTTAATTCTGAAACTAATAGAATGCATACCACCTCCTAGGGTCTATGCACTGCGTCTAAAGGAACAATTTCTAATGTTTAAATTAATGAGGGTTCTTAGAGATTTGCACACAAGCATAGACTCACCACAAGAATTCATGGCACATATGAAGAATGGTCAGATTGCATTAGGAATTTATTATGTGAACTCTATTTTCACAACTATGTTGTTCCATTCGATACCAATTGGAACCCCTTGTTATTTTTTTGTGACATTCACCTATCTGCTATGCTTTCTTGGTCCAGAAATGAGATAAATTATGGGGAGAAATTAAGTAAATACAAGGGAATTGATCAAACTGTTACACTCCCCTTGTAACCACAAAGTGGTACTCCCTGCAGATTATACTTGATTGGATGGAAATAGTTTATGGGCTGCAGGACTCTACCCACAGGAAAAGGATTCTGGGCAACCAAAAGGAAGTTTTTGCAGAATTTGAGAAACTCTCATTAGCAGAGGGAAACAGAGCAGCTAAAGGATTAAGACAAAGGTGGGACAAGTTAACATTGGCACTAAAGAAGGTTGAGCCTCATAGCCTCACCAACCTATGAGATACGATGCAAAGAGTCCAGTGGTACATACGCCTAGGAAGGAAACCATGCCCTAAGAGGTGGCTCCCTCTTTCCTTTCAGCCTCCTCTTCTCCTATGACCACTATACAGCCATGTAGACAATGAGGTGGATGAACAATTGGAGATGAGTCGATGGATTAAGATGGAGCGCACAAATGAATACTACTGGCATGTGGGCACATCCATGAGTGGTGAGAGTTGGGAAGGAGATCTCTGGGTACTTGCAAAGATCCAAAATGTTTCAGTGCTTGAGGGCCGACACTAGTCTTCGTAGGGGGAAGAATGATGAGGCATATTAATGCCATATTTTAGATGCCCTAGGATAGCTTTTTTTAAGACCTTTTCCTTGTTTTATCATACTTTATACTTGGGTTTGCTATTATGTTGCATGCTACCACCAAACCTATGCTATGGTTAAAACATACTTAATATGTTATGCTTGGATGAATGTGCTATGTTATTTACTTTGGAATTGTGATTATGTCTCTATGAATGAATTAGTTGTTTGAACATGAATGATGCATGTGTATTTTTGTGTTGATTACCATAAATATCTCTATCCTAACATCTGAAGTGTAGCGCATTAATATAGAAACTATCATCTTGACTAGGTAAAATGCGTCCATGTGCGGGACGCCCAACCCAGACTTGCAGCAGGTTCACATGGAGAAACATCAAGCGCAACACCAACAAGTGGATCTAGGGTGATCAAGGTGGCATCAGTCAAACAAAGACCAAGGCAACGTAATGAATTCTTTGAAGAAATCTAGGAGAGAGTGGGAAGTTATATTTTTTGTCAAAAGCAGTCCTTTCCTCTTTCCTGGACCTATTCTATTTCCAGTTTTATAGTTTCCCTTTATGTTTGATAGGATTGTAATAAAAGCTCCACCTATTTCTATGGCATGATTAGTTAGAAGTTAGATATTTTTCTTCTTTAAATAAAGCCCCACTTCTGGGTGAGAAGGAGGGTGTTATCAGTTATAGTTTACATTCTGTTGTTTTATAGTTTCTATGAATCTTGTAATTCACTTTTTCAATCAATAGCAGATGAAGTGTTGATCTTTAGTTCAGTGTAATTGATATTGGATAATCACTCAAGGGGGCCCACTTGGTGAGGAATCTATGTTAGTTAGTTAGAATCATTTGCATGTAGTTTAATTTTCCTCCATCTTGATATCGCAATTCTAGTGTTAAGACAGTTCCTGCAGCCAAGTCGTAGGATAATCCTGTACTTCCTGCAACCAAAGTGGTAGAACTATTGAAGCATCATAGTTGTGTTTTCAAGTCTTTGTGTTTCCAAGTTATAGGTATTCCTTCAGCATTTTCACTTCTACATTTCCTTTCCAACATTATTTTCTTATAGCTATAGATTAATTTCCTTTCCAACATTCATTTCCTGCAGCTATAGACTAGTTTCCTTCCAAAGTAATTTGTTTCCTGTAGCCATAGCGTGGTCTGAGTAAGAATCCTTGGTGTATATATTTTGCTAGCCCATTTCAAGTAATACATCCGTAGGTTGATAAATTAAATGAGTTTTTTTATAAAGGAGGATAGTTGCTCTGTAGGATGTCCAATCCATGAGTCATGGTAATTGCCTAGTTTTTGATCCCTTAATAGAACCGATCACCAAAAAATTCTATGCATATACAGTTAGAATAGATCCTTCTACTTCATAACCCATAGGCGTCACCCACGAGGTCCTTTTCTCAACTACGTTCATCATACAAGTGTTTGTGTCTATCAAGAAGCAAATGGTATCCTTATACCTTTCAACATTTTTTGATGGTGTCCTTTCCTTCTCATGCATCTTCTTCTGAAAATCTTTAAGGTAATTCCATACCTTTCTAGTGAAATCATTTCCTAAGAGTTTGATACAATTATTAATCTGAATGAAAAAAGGAGTATTTAAAAACCATGTAATCTTTCCGATTAACCCAAAACTCATTGCCAATAATCAAAACATCATGTAACTAATCAAAGCTTCATAATACACTTCAAATGACCTAATTGCATCTTAAAAATGTTTATAGATCTTACCATGCACCTAAAGGGGGTTACAAAGATGGATTCAACAATACTTGCTCCTCCTAAGCCACATGAAGGCTTAGTTTGATGATGAATTCTCCAAACCCGATGAAGATGTGGATTCCTCTAATGCTTTGTTGTCTTCCTTCTTCTTCCAAGTATTGTTCATCTGTTACCTGATCTCTTCTACATTCACAATTTTATTTTCTTTCTAATTGCTTGACTGATTTAGTGATTGGTTCATTGTCCTGCAGTTCCTTGCTAGATGTCCAATCTTGTGACAATTAAAACATGCCATACAAGTTTATTTCCATGGTCCAACATTACCTCTTTCAGACCTCATTCTGCAATTCACATCCATGTGTCCATAGTTACCAAAGATTGCGCATGTGAAATTTAATTGCCTCTCTCTTTGATAAAGTCTGTCCCGGTTCACTAGTGACCTTTGATTGTTTACTCTTGACCTACACTCATTAGCTTTGTGTCCATATGTTTTGCAGTTGTAACAATAACCATCAAAGCTACTAGATCTACTATTGGATCTAGATCTACAATCATATGCAATATTATCATACTTATTGTAGTTGTAGAAATATTCATCAAAATTCCTATCTCTATTTGTAGACATGCTTCTACATACATTTGTAGTATGACCTACCTTATGACAATTGAAACATACAGGTTTGTAGGCTTTCTTACCAAAATGTTTGTGTTACCTTCGGTGGAGAATTTCCTTCTTGCTTGATCTCCTCTGTTCTAGAAGATTCACCAACTTCAAAGGTAGTATGACCGGTATATCCAAGGCCTATGGTCTCTTCGATCCTTCTTTTATTCCTTAGTTGTTCATCAAGTTTTACAGTGCTCTCATTGAATTTCTTCAGCATATCATTAACATTCTTCAACTTTCCTAGTTGCTTATTCTCATTTATCAGATTCGCTTCTCCTTTAGGGGTTTTCCATTTGCTTCATTTGAATCATGTAGATGTTCATGCAATGTGCTAAATTCTTGTCTTAACTTGAAAAGATCATCTTCCACAACTTTTAGTGCTTTATCCTTTACCTTTAGGGAATCTTCTGCAACTTTCCTTGTATCCTCTGTAGATCTCCTTGATTCCAACTCTTCACCCATCCTGATTGATTGAGCTTCAATCTCTCTCTTAAGGTTTTTCTTGTCTTTGTGAAATTTTTCATTCTTCATAGCTATGACTTGTAGGGCCACTTCAGATTCATCAGATCCACTTTGTTCAGACAATTGCTCAATGTAGTTTTGGATCTCACTTAATTATTCAACAAGCTCTTGTCTTTTAGCTCTTGACTACTTCAGTTGATTCTTAAATTCCTCAATGACCATTTCACCTTATTTGACTTGTCTCTTGTGCTTCAAAAAACCCTCTATATTTGCCTCAAGGATCCTACCCAAGTTGTCAGGCTTCTTCAAGGGAATAAAGTTGTGATACCAATTGTTAGTCTTTAAAGGCACTGAGCGCGGGGGGGGGGGGGGGGAATCAGTACACCCNGGGGGGGTGAATCAGTACACCCACAAAACTGAAACACTTTTCAAATAGCTTCCACAACAACCAACATGAAAAATATATTATTACATAGAAGCTAATAAAAAAACCATTCACACAAAGTAAGCTCCGGACACAATTTTTTTCTCATGGAAACCCTTATTAGAGGGAGAAAACCACGTGTGAGATGATACCCAAAAATTTCACTAGTGCACCAAAGAAATTTGCCTTGCTAGGAGCAATTAAAACACCTTGCTAAGGGTATACCCGAGTAAGAGTATCTTTAGCCTAGTTAAAAGCTAATATAAGTCCCGTTAAGAACTACCATGTTAAGGGATTAGATAATCCTTCTGAGAGTTACATGGTTAAAGGATTTATACTTTAGATCCTAAAGATCCTGCTCACCCTATTAAAATATTTTACCTGCAAACCTATTAGGGCTTTCCTTGAGATAGACCCAAGAATAAATAATATGAATATGACACTTCCCGTCTGATAGATCCACTTCAATTTTGATCACAACGCCACCTTAAATACCAAATATCCTTCTTCAACTTTGCACAATCACCAATACCTGTCACATCATCAAATCCTTACCCTAAAACTCCATTTCATCCTTATTTTATAACAACTTTTCCAAGTTGGCCTTTGCCCTAAAACGTTTTACCCACTAACATAAAAATCAAATTCGATCACGCCAAAATGTATTGGTCAACTCAATAAAGTCAACACAAAATTAACCAAGTCGTAAATACATGTTTACAAACATTAAATTGACCGGTTAGCTGATCAAATCAAACTTGCTCTTCTTGTCTCATGTTCTTCCTGTCAGTGTCACTTTAATTCGTAATAACTCGCTCAATTCTTCAATATAACTGATGCAGTCACAAATATGCCTAGATATGCCTCTGTAGATCCTTAGTCATTTCTCCAATTAGATCCTTCAATACCATTGGTAAAACTAATCTCATGCCTCCAATAGATCATGTTGCCAACAATGACAACACCACAATACAATCTCATGATCAACACTCAGATCATCTTCACCTAATGCCAACATACCTTTAATCAAGAAATCATTTTGCCTAACCTTTTTCATGCTAGGGTGATTACTCGACCTAAACAAAAAAAGAAGCATAGTGAAAATATTATAGATCTTTCTTTTTGCATGTATCACTGATATCATGACCACTCTACTAATGAATGTCAAGCCTTATATTACAAAATTTAACAACTCATTGATAATGACATCATTAACATAACATGTCGCAATGAGTTAATTTTCAATCTTGATTTCTTTGAATAACATTTAAGTCCCTATTATGTTTCTCCACACTTTGTAACATTGTTAGTCTATCCTTTGGGGGCTCATTGTCATGCATGGTACAATCATACTTTGTGAGTAGCATAATAGGTCCTCTTTCTCTTTATCCTTGTCTCCACGCTTTGGGAGCAAGGGTATTATATCAATCTCTCTCATCCTCTCTAAGGATCCACTTTTTGCTTGGTTAAGCAGTATTTGTCTATTATATGATATCCAATATTACATAGAAATGTTGGTTTACATTAAGGATTATCTTCTACACAAGAGATATGCATCCTTGATCGTAACCTCTTCATTGTTTGCAATTGGGTTTCCATGGTAAACAAATCCCTTACCTTGGAGAATAAAAGTGTTTCATCCTTCCTTACGAATGCCTTTACCCAAAAATGGGGAAGGTGCGTATTACTCCCTTCGTATTCGTGATCTATTTTCAACATCTTTTTAAAGGATACCTGTTAAACTCTTTGCATGATATCTACTTACATTTGACCTCATAAGAGTTGTGAGCTCTTTGGAGTGAATTGGGCTTTTCTTGTGGATATTGTCTTGGTGTTAAAAGTGCTTTATAATTTTTAATCTTTTCCTTAAGATGTCAAAACAATACTTATTTTCCTCCTTATTGCAAATATTTTGCTTACTTTAAGCATGAAAGGTAGAGTACACTAGCATAATATAATTTGCTAGGGCCATGTACTCTCCTTTTCACATTTTCAGGATTGGTTGACTAGCACAACACAATTTCCTAGACTATTTGACATATCCTTTTTATGGGTTGACTAACATAATACACTTTTCTAGACCATTCAACCTCTCATTTACATTTTCACGAGTTTACTAGTATACGCTAGACCATCAACTCCCTCTTACACTCTCTTTGATGGGTGGAACTAGCATAACATAATTTGCTAGATCATTTCTCCCCATCTCTCTCTCTCTCTCTCTCTCTCTCTCTCTCTCTCTCTCTCTCTCTCTCTCTCACACACACACNTCTCCCCCTCTCTCTCTCTCTCTCTCTCTCTCTCTCTCTCTCTCTCTCTCTCTCTCTCTCTCACACACACACACACACACACACACACACACACACACACACACACACACACACCTATCTCTCACAGATCACCTAACACAATATAATTTTCTATCCCGTGTCATTCAAGATTATCATAATCTCTCCTTCATGATTCCATAGCATAACACACTTTGCTAGTTGATTGGATCATGGAGTCCTATCTTATCTTTGATGTGTGCTCTTGCTCTTTCTAGGTGACAACTTATGCTTTATTATAGCTTTTTGAGTATGATACTAGCGGTTGCGACATTTTCTTTAATAAGGTATCTTCAACTAGTTGACTTGGAATCTTAGTAATATCTAGGATTCTTTTGGTCTTTTTACATATCCTTACATATGGATGAATGAGTTAAAATCCTTGGTTTGAGGGATTATGTCCTTAAGCTTAGCTATGTCTTATCTCCTTGCAGTTTTCCCATGATCTTCATCTTTCTCTCTCTTTCTACTACTATATCGTGAGCATGAGGTGGACTCATACTCCCACTAAAGTGGGGGATAAATGTATCATCATAAGAGTAAGCACCCTTATTAGGTACTCATTTTTAGCCCAATTTTAGTATGTATGGCTTCCCACATTTATTTCACATTTTTCTAGCACTTATTGCATCCTATGTTAACATTATTTTCTCAAAACTCGTGGTTGGCTCTTGATCCTAGGCATGATTTCCCATTTTTCATCCAATCAAATAATTCATTTCCTCCCATAGGACCAATTTATTTCCTCACCTAGGACCAATTCATTTATTTTTTCTCTTTCGGGACCCTTCCCTACCTCATATCAACCTATAATTTCCCCCCTCTCCTTTTCACCTTCCTTGACATCTTGATGAAATGTGAGCTCATTTCACTAGGGAGAAGTCAACACATCAACTTTTCCCTATGGTTTTGAGACCAAATTTGTCCTAGGGCCCGATGAAAGGATTTTCCTTCGAGCTTTAGATTTACTGCTGGCCTAGATTTGATTTGAGCCCTGAAATGAGTATAAAAGGAGACCTTTGCCTCTCATATTGAGGAATACATTCTTATAAAAGCTATCGATGATTCATCTACAATTGAGAAGCAATCCATTATTTCAAGAAAAATTGGAATTCAAGATCTCTTCTTAAATCAAGCATCTAAGTCTTCAATACTTCTTCATCATCATGCATTATTGAAAACTACAACATATATCATTCAAGGGTTCAGTTTCATGATTTCCTATTAGGTTTTTGTGGAGTTCAAGCTATTGCATCAACACTTATGATCACATCCAAAGAGACATTGAATCATCAAGGTATAAGGTGATTTATGTTTAAGATCTAGCTTTCATTTCATCTTTCATTATGCAATTTCAATTCAATTTCAAGGTTGATTCCTAAACATGGTTTTGACCAAGGTAAACCCCATTTCCACAACCTTTTCCGCTTAATTTTTTATGCATAGGAACAAATTACAAAGTTGCGGATTCTAAATAGGGAAGAATATACATAGTCGCAGGAACCCAAAAAATTTCATTAGATTCAGAGCAGTTGAGAACAAGTTGACATGTCGACTTGTCCTTGGAAAAGTAACTTTCACCTCAAATTTTGACTTGTCCCTACACTTTTTGACGTAAAAATTCAAGACAAAAAGATTAAGTTCCCTGCCTTTCAGATATGAAGTTACAACAAAATCTGAGATTATGACGAAAGTCAAATACAAATCAAAAGTTCTACTTTCTCCATCTTATTTTTAGGTGTACTTGTTCTTACTTCTTATCCTTTGCACTTACTTTCATGAATTATATTTTCTATCATATCTACTCAAGGAATCAAATCTCCATTGGTTATAGATCTTGCATTAGCACCTGTCCTCCTTTTGGTTGTGCTAATCAAATTTGCTTTATGAGGATTTGTATTCCAATGTATGTAGGACTTGGTAGGCAATCTACGTCTTAGCATTGCTTACCATTTTCTATTATACAATATATTATATACTAGGCATTATAGGAATAAATTGACAAATAGGACATCTAAAATGTTAAAAAAAAATTGATACCCAATATTTGTAGATATATTGGATATTCAATAAAATCGGATAACATATGCCTCTAACACAAATTGTAGCCTTGGGGTTTTCCTCATAATCGCTTTGGAATTTTGGTAGGACATGCCAAATCTAGAAAGTCAACACAAAAAACGTGTTGAGTTTTCCTTGTGTTTCTAGACTTCGACCATGTAGCTGACAACTTTTTTTACCTGAAATTGATGAAACAAAAAGGATTTTTTAAGGAGACTCTTTGGTTTCCACCAATATAAAATTTTCCTTATTTTGATTTAATTATTATTCATTTTCTATTTGAATTACGTTGAAAGTCCCGATTAATAGGTTGATTGAAAAATATCTATAACTTTCAAATGATATCACATTTTTTTTGAATTTGAAACATGCGTCACATTCTATGCTTCACATGCTATAGGATTTAAAAAAAATGAATTTTATAAAGTTTTGACCAAGTTATGGTTGTCAGACATATGAGTTTTTATATTTTAAAAAAGTTGTATCAAAATATCATAATTAATTATTTACTTGGAAACAAATTACAAAAAAATGTGTCACATTCAGAAACGAGTCTTCTACTTATATCTAGAATCTTATAAAAAAAATGTTATCATTTGATTGTTGTTAGGGTGGTTAGACATACACCCGCTTCTCATATTTTTCCTAAAATTTTAGTACTACTGCATTGAAATTTCAAATTTTCACCAAATAGATTAATTCTTTTTTAGATTACAACTAATAGCTTAGAAACTATTTTCAATTTTCTACAGATTCTATTATTATATGTTTTTGAAATAATGTTGATAGCTTCTTAAAATTTTATGTCAAGTTGTCTAACTCTATTTTTTTGAAATTCAATCACCACTTAAGGCCTAGTTTGGCCCACCATGATCTTGCACATTCCCGCAAGTTGTTGCTTTTTGGTATGTAACAAAAAGTTGGCTCCATTCCACTATTCTCTTACACTGTACCACAAATTTAGTGCACATTCAAAGGGTGTTCTTCTATTCCTCTTATCTTGCAAACCTTCCTGCTACGTTTCTCTCCCTTCATGGCTAGCATGATTTGAAATGGGGATAGAGATTCAATTTTGTTAGCTTACTGCAACTCTCTTTCCACCCCATCTTGAATGCAATTTATACACACCTTAAATTGTCCAACGCTTGCAAGCAACACTTTTAGTAACTTTCCCCTTAATTAATTAATTAATCTTAACTATTTAATTAATTAAAAGTCATTCTTCTGATTCAAATTCAAAAATTAACATTTTCCCTCTTTTCCCATAATTAAATAATTTTTAATTATTTAGTTATTTAATTTTCTTCCAACATAAATCAAATGATTTTATTATTTAATTAATCACTTTATTCAACTTTAGTTAAATAATCTTTATTATTTAATTAAATAAATTCATCTATCAAGTAGTTAGTTCTACCTTGTTATGATCACCATCAAGTTATCTCGTTGAATCTCAACCATCAAATATTTGTCAACATCTCTTCAATCTAAACTGTTTGTTGAAGTATTTAAATCGATATAGTCAACCTTAATTTCTTGTCTTAGCTAACCACTATATTCAAATCTTTGTGCATACACATAGTGAATTGGTGTCATAAATTTGAGATCCAACACGACAACTCGAAGAAGAGAAGAACAATGTCCTAGAATAGGATTTGATTGTAATAACTTTAATTTGATTACTTAATGTTTGCATTTAGCTTTTTATCATTATGTATTGGTAGAATATGAATTACACTTTGAGAATTGGGTTTTGCAATTGCCTTGTTATCTCATTGTTGGGTTATATGCCTAATTCCCTATGCTTACACAATGTATAATGATGAAATCACCAACACCGCCATTGTTTTAACACTCCACATGCCTTAGTCTATGTTGGAATGCTAGATACATTCAATCTTGGATTTCCTTTATCTCAATCCCTCCCACTGTACCAATTAATCATCCCATTAGATGTGTGAGTAGTCCCGCCACACTATTTCATGATTTCTTGGATTAGATGTCATATCCCACTTTGACATCACATAGGCTACCGTGTTGCCTGCCCTATAAGTATGTAATATTTTGAAATCTCTGAATGAAGATAGTTTGGCTTTTATTACTTGGATTAGATGTCATATCCCACTTTGACATCACATAGGCTACCATGTTGCCTGCCCTATAAGTATGTGATATTTTGAAATCTTTGAATGAAGATAGTTTGGCTTTTATTAGTTTGATAAATTTATTTATGTTACACACTTGTGATTCTCCATTAGTAACCGCATTAATATTTTTTTTGAGAATCTCCCTAAAAGTGAAGTTTATCAATTAAATCCATTTTTTCCACCAAGTTTACAGTGAGCAAAGCTACTTGTACCTTTTCTTTGTTGTTTGTCCCATTCTCAAGTTTTTGGGTTCCCAGAGCTATTGTATTTCCAATCTAGTCATGAGCAACACAACATGCTTTTGAAGGTACTGAATTTCCTTTGGATGCCCCATCAAAATTTATTTTGACTCTTTCTTCTTCATGCACTATCCATTCTACATTATTATCCCTACTAGAGGATGGATTAACCCATATGTTCCCATTAACAAGAGGATATGGATAAATATTTATTACACATCAAGGGATTGCTATTTGTCTAAACCATTTTCTATTTAAAGTGAAGCTTAAGGGAAGGTGTTACTTTTACTGGATATTTACATATTAAAGCAAAAACTATAAAAATATTCAAACTATTACTATAAACAAAATGAGAAACTAGTTTGATTACTTTATACAACAATTAGGTGTATAATAATATATTTATTTGGCTTAGAGCCCAGGATTGAGGGGTATCCATTACTTAGTACTCAACCTTGACCTCATCCCCTTATGACAATAGACCATAGTAATTGATAAATATTGATTCTGCGTAGAATTGTTGTGCTATAAATAAATTTATTATAAATGTCTTATAAATCATTTTTTATGCATAATTTTTTCACTAATAGGTACTTCACAATTAACATTTTGTAAATTGAACAATTTTATATACTAGCAATTCCAGTTAGTGTCAAATGGGTATGTCAAAGAGGTGTGGAAGGTCAATTAGGATTAAATATTTTTTTGTATATATTTGTGTAGTATATGAGGTCAATTTGTAGACTATGTAGGAAATGATGTAGAAGTGGTAACTTCAAATCAACTATGCATCCACATAGAAGGATCTAAACATGAGTGAAACAAAACTGTGAGAGAGAGAGAGAGAGAGAGAGAGAGAGAGAGAGAGAGAGAGAGAGAGAGAGAGAGTTNGTGAGAGAGAGAGAGAGAGAGAGAGAGAGAGAGAGAGAGAGAGAGAGAGAGAGAGAGTTTTCATCAACAATTATGTGCCAATAATCCAAATATGATACATGTCCATGGGGATCTATCTCTCTAGCCATCTCTCAATGCCACTCTATTTGACTCTCCCTCTATCTCTTTGTGTACTCTCTCTATCTCTCTCCATGTCTCTCTTTATATCTACCATTCTCTATTTATTTTCTCCACAAACATTTGCAACTACAACATTTAACATGTCATTTACAATTATACTAATTAATAAGTTTGAATTTCTATAAAAGAGAGTGCCTAGAGAGGAAGCCACTTTGAAATTGCACTAGATGTGTCATTTTTTATTGAATATATGCCAATTTATCAAATGTTTGTTGGTTTGATTCTCTTGATCGACCCACCATACCTACTTTGCATTTCTCTTGTTTACATTTCTTTCTCGCCTTTAAAAATCTTCAATTACATTATGCCATTATTTTTCTTATACCTATACAAATTACTTGATAAATTCTATGTAGAATCATTGTACTCTAAATAACTTTATTATATATGTCTTGAAAGCATTTTCCCAAACCAATTCCTTTTACTAATAGATTATTCACAACCTTTTTTCAACCAATCAACTTTTTTATAAATAATTTCTAATAACCTTTTTTAAACCAAATAAATAAATAAACTACTAACGAGTTTGTCTACTCAATTTGAAGTTGACTTGACTTCCATAGAAACGATACTTTGTTTATTTATTTATTTATTTATTATATTTCCTTTCATAATCTTACAAATTGCCGCGAATAAAAGCAGCAGCATCCTGATTATTATTTTTAATTAACAAAACAACTAAAAGAAGAGAAAACAAGAGCTATTCCTTACCGCTTGTACTAGCTTTTTGGTATTTCGTCGTAGTTTCCCTTCAGAGTTTGCACGATCCAGGAAAATTGAACTCAAATTCCACGCAAATGTGTCTTGTTTTTCCACGCGAAAATTAAATCTAGTATCAGAGGAACCAGGGTACAAATCCCATATCCACTGCAAGGCGTTCATCTGTGAACAAGCAGACGTTTTCAGTGTTTGATCCCATATTGTTATAATCTGTTAGAAGAGATAAACAAGGGACTTCTACGTGAGTCTCTTTATCTCAAATTAACATCATACTATATTTGTACGGCAGTACGATTACCAGCATCTTTCTGTATACAGGTAATTATCTCTGCTTAGGGTTCTCTTTTCTGTTTATTGTTTCAAATTTACCAGTCATTTGTTCCGTTTTCGTTAAACGACTATAATTGAAGTTCAGGAGAAATGTGCGCTTTCAGTGGGATTACGATTTTGAGAATTCTCTGCAACGAGTTCCATGTCAGTTTCTCTTTTACAACCAGAAATATGATGTACTTTCTTTTTTACAACCAGAAATATGATGTGTGGAATCCATACAATTGTCTATTTAATAACTACCCTTTTTCCCCTTCATGTCTGTTAAGTTCATGACTAAAGTAGACGTAGTAGAGTAAGCACTAGATCGAGTAGTATTCGTTATGTCCTTTTGGTACAATGAAATGTGATGAATTTTTTATGAATGTCCACCAGACCTAAGGGTTTAGCAAGACCAACGAGCAACTTGAGGAAGAAATTCCCGGTTGCTCAGGCAGAGTGCACAAGGGCTTCCAAGCTAAACTTCAGACATTCGGATTTCATACATCTAATCTTGGTTGGAATTAACCCTGTTTTTGCTACTTCGCCACTTTATAGATGCAAGTCAAAGAGTCAACCCCTAGTCCTGCTTTTTCTGTGTACGTGATTTGGATATTGTTGTTGAATCGAACTTGGAAGGCCTAAATAATTAGCGGCATCTGGAGACCAATGAGCAGTTCAAAAATCTACAAGGTAAGTGTTCATATCCAATGGCGAGTTCACAAACAATCCTAGGATTTTGTTCACCAGTATCATGGTTCTGCCTTGCCAATATACATTGACTTTTGGAACGTGAATCATCTATCACGAACCATTTGGACACATCCCCTGCTCTAATGTTCTGTTCTGGACATTTTCGGGATTAGTGACGTGCATCATGCCCCAATTAGAGGTTGTACGCAATTTGTTTGCCTTACCCTTGCATATGGATGTAAAATAGCTTTTCTCAAGCTGTAACTTATTTTCCACGATGACTGCATGTATAGATTTCTTTTCGTCATTATCACGTAAGTCTTTAAGCTGCCTAAGTTCTTTTGAGGCTCAAGGTTCAAATGCTAACCCGTGCTTATGAAGACATCTTAGTTCAAAGTATAGCTATGAGGAAATTCTTCAGCCTGGGATATGCACCGGCGTAACTGGAGGCAGGTGATGTCAGTGACCGGTGGATTACATTAATCATATGAGGAATTGCCCCAGCCCTACGCATGGTAAATTACCAAAGGTCTTACATCTGCCTATCCAGCAAGATGATTGGGCACGTGCCCCTATTATTTTTCTTGAGCGCCATTTTGTTTACTTTTTCATCATTCATAAACATTACTTATTACCACGGGGAGCAAGGTTGCCAAATTTAACTCGGCATTAGGGCAGTAAGTGCTCCATGTGCCCTATAGACCACAAAACCTACTATATAGGCTGGCAAACCTTGCCTATAGATTCTTTAAAGAGAAAATAATTTCATGAGAGGGCATCGGTGCCGGGTTAGTGCAAGCTAAACACCTAATAGCATTCGAGAGCCAGAAGCTGAGGAGTGTAGAGTGGAGCTATAGTGTATATAATAAGGATATATTATCTATAATTCATGTTTTGGCTAAATTGAGGCAGTATTGAAGACAATTCATAACAGCTTGAAACATTTCCTGAATCAGCACGACTTCAATGACCGTCAGTAGAAGTGGGTAAGTAAGCTACAAACTTACGACTTTGACATTGTCTATGTCAAAGGAAAAAAGTATGTTGTTGTTGATGCTTTATCAAGGAGACCTCACTTGTGCTCCATTGGAGAGATTACAGCTGATTGGAGAGAGCGGATTTCAGCTGAGTATGCCAAGGACCAGTGGGCCTTAGGCATCATTGATGTTATAGTGCATGATGATAGGTAATCCGTTGTGCATGAGCTTATCATTTATATTAGGTGAGATTTTTTTTGGTACGAGGATTAGAGATGAAGAAGAAGATATTGAGAGCCTTTCACGATGTTCCCATGTCAGGACACCCAGGATACTTCAAGACTTTTAAGAAAATTTGGGAATGGTTCAAATGGAAAGGTTCTTCAGTATGTGAGAGTGTCCTATTTGTCAGCAGAACAAAAAGGAGCACTCCTTCCCAACAGGTCTACTACAGCTCCTATCCATTCCTAATCGGATGTGGGAGTGCATTTCCATGGATTTTGTTACGGGCTTGCCTAAGGCCCAGAGTAAGGACTATATCTATGTTGTGGTTGATAGGCTCACAAAGTTCACTCATTTCTTTTTGATTTCAGCAACATACACAGCAACATAGGTTGCTGATTTATTCACCAGGGAGATATTCAAACTTCAAGAGTGCCATGAAGCATAGTGAGTGATCAGGACAACAAATTTATGGGTCACTTTTGGCAGGAGTTATCCAGACTCAGTGAGACAAAGCTTACTCCGAGTATGAGCTAACACCCGTTGATGGATGGGTAGATAGAGATTGTTAATAAGTGGGTGGGAGGATATCTCTGAAACTACATTGTAGCGCAGAAGAAGGCATGGGTTAAGTGGATGCATTTGTGTGAGTACTGCTATAATACAACTTTTCACATGTCTATACAATTGTCACCGTTTATGGTCCTCTATGGGTATGAGGCACCAAGGTTTTTAGATCTGCTGCTTGGGGATAGTAGACTGCCTATTGCCAACGACCTGCTGCAGGAGAGTCAGGACATAATGAGGTCTTTGAAGGAAAATATTTAGAAGGCACAAAATCTGCAGAAGCAGTATGTGGATCAGCTAAGGGTTGAGCGTTCATTTGTGGTGGGTGACATGGTGTATATGACGCTGTAGCCTTATTGTTTGTCCACATTCAAGAAAAAAGGAGCTGAGAAGTTGAAGCCACAATACTATGGACCATTCTGGATCTCCAAAAAAATTGGAGATGTGGCTTATGTGTTGGATCTATCGATAGAGAGTAGGGTGCACAATGTATTTCATGTGTCTGGCCTCAAGAAGGTGTTGGGACACAAAGTGGTTCCTTCTATAGTTTTACCTCCCATAGATGAAGAGGGGAAATTGATTTGAGTGTAGACCGAGGAGAGTTATTACGGAGTATTTGGTGAAGTGGAAGGACTTGCCGCTAGAGGATGCTATGTGGGAGAGCGAGTAGTTATTACAACATCCTGAGTTGAGAGTGCTTGAGGGCAAGCATTCTTGGGGAGGGCGGACTATAATATCCCATTCCTGGGCACTTTCTATTTTTAGCAGGATTAGCCTATTAGCATTGGTTCTCGTAGGCTAATACAGTGGATAGGGAACCCATCTAGGGATTGGTGGACCTTGTAGGGGATCTTTTGTGGCGTTTTAGGAGCTCAGAGCCAACTTCCCATTTTTAAGGAGGTATTGCTATTTTTAGACATCACCAATGGGCCACAAGTTTAACATCCATTGTTAGATTCAGTGTCTAG
This sequence comes from Thuja plicata, assembly GCA_018584345.1. Taxonomy (NCBI): domain Eukaryota; kingdom Viridiplantae; phylum Streptophyta; class Pinopsida; order Cupressales; family Cupressaceae; genus Thuja; species Thuja plicata. The sequence continues at coordinate 856,395 of MU228180.1, read as the reverse complement.
GAAATGATTATTAATAAACATTTAAATATTAAAGTTAACTTTAATGTTTTATTTAAATAAAAAAAGTTATTTTATTATAAAGAGATTTTATATAATAAAGTGACTTTATGAATAAATTATAAAATGATTTTATAATTAAATAATGAAGTGTCTTTATAAAGTCAATAATTCCCCTAGGTGGACGCACACGAGGAGGTAATAGAATTAAAATAAATTAGTGCAATGAAGGTTATTATTTTAAATTGCCAAAATAACCTAAAAGTGGCGTGGGTTTTGAGGAAGAGGAATAAAAATGCAATTTGGGTGGCATTTTGGCATTACTCAGGAAAATCATTTTTGGAGGGAAGAAGGACAAGAGTTCGAGAAATTTCTAGTCATTGAGAACGCTAATTCTCTTTGTCTCTGTGATCAGCAAATGTGTAGTATCACCCAAGGATTGTAGTGCCTCCCATGGTTGCATTCTGTTCCATGTTATTTTGGTCCGAGATATACTCTGGTTATGTTGTGGTGATTATCTGCATAGTGAGATGCATTTGATGACAATATATTATTTTGGTTGCCAATATCTTAGCTGTAATAGATAGTTAGATTATGTTGCTATTTAAAGTTTTGATCATATCATCATGATGATGCTATTGATGTGACATGACACCTTATGATGATATCTGGTGTATTTTGCATTCAAGACTGTTGATTATATTATCAGGATGATTTTATTGGATTCCTTGTTATTGTGCCTTATACGCTGTTGGATATTTCATTGTTACTTTCACTGGTATATGCTCATATTGTCCACCTTTGGAAGTGCTAGTTAGTTTTCCGCTTGTGCACGGCCGTGGTGTATTCTCTTGCATGTTTATTTCTTGCATTTGCTTTATGGGTATGTGATGCACTTATGTACATGATGTTTGCTCCATGTTTCAAAAAAATATTTGTTTAGTGCATATTTAACCCTATGTTCCAAGGGTTGCTTGGCGGGGCATTACAGATTTCATCTACAGGTGGCTTCAAATCAGGGGCTGCTATTGAGCTAATTTCAGGGGTTTCGCTAGTGCATCAATTGATGCATTCTGGTGTTGTTTTGACAGAGATTTGTTAAGCATTTCATGGCAGGTTTTTGAGTGGATTTATCAATAGATTTGAGGAGTTTATTCTTGGATCTTACTAGCCGTACCATACCTAGACAGGCCGTACCATTCTTGCCTGCAAGGTAATTGTTCGAAGGAGTGACGTGGGTTCTCAGGGCACGTTGAGATCAGATTCCCACAACAAAATCAGATTGTACAGTCCCATCAACAATAACCCTATTCATCAATAATTTATCATCTCCAGTTAGATGTTTGGTTTTGGGTTGCCTAGCAACCCTAGGCATTGGAAGAAATCAAGGTTATTACTGCATTTTCAGAATTATAAGATATTGATTGCTGCTGTTAATGAATGATATCATATCTTCTGTTATCATATGCTGATGTATTTTGCCTGGCATGAGGCGTTAGAAATAGAGTATGTTCCCAATTTACATTTATTGCAATTAAAAATCTTGAGTTTGTTAAGTTATTTATTAGTTATCATTCAGAAGTTGTTCCTTGTTATTCTCCTGCATTTATTTTAAATAGATGAAAAAACCACAAAAATGAAAATTGCAAAAAATACAAAAAATTCAGAAAACTACAGAAAAACACAGGAAATCAGGATATCAGGAAAAAATTAGAGATTACATTATCAGAGCAGGGTGGGATATTTCAGATTTTCCCATGTATAAGGCCTGCATATTTTCTTTGTTTTGTTTTAAGATCTATTTTCCAATTTAACTGTCTTGGTGTAGAAGCATATATTCTTGCTATACCAGAAAATCTATAGGGCCTAAATTATCCATCGAAATTGAATAGTATTTTTGGAGGCGGGTACTCTGAAGAAATAGGATCACAGGGTTTCGTAAGTCTGCAGCTTAGCATTTTAAGGTTAGTGAACTTTTAATAGCTGTATCTCAAGGCTTGACAGACTATGGATATGTATGATCATTTTGATTTTCAATATTTCCATGCTTATGTTTCTTTCTATGAAAATAATATTTCTTCAACAGTCAACTTATCTTGGAATTTATTACTCTGAATATTCAGACACATGGAAGGCAATGCTATATTTATCCAAATTTATATGAAATTGTTTTAGAGTCTTAAACAGCTTAAAGACAATACGTCTAAGATCATTTATCTTACAGGTTCAGGTGTATGCTTTTGTTGATATGGACTCAAATGGTAATGCTATGGATCAGAATCTTGGTTTGGAAGGCCCAACAAATCCAATGGTGACACCCTTACTTACTGACCTGTATCAATTCACTATGGCATATGCATATTGGAAAGCTGGGAAGCATCTGGAAAAGGCAGTGTATGCATTAGCAATTCCATTCACTTGTTGAATAGTTGCAGAAATTGGACTTATTTCCTTAGCAAAATTTTGCGTTCATTTGTTATTAAGCATACAAAAGGACAACCTTGTAGATTTCAGCATCAACTTTGGTTTGCTTCATGTTTGGTAAAGTGTGAACCAAACTTAAATTTTTTATCATAGTAAACATCACAGACTTATTTGTATATATTTGAGAACATTAGATCCATCTTCATATATCAATTGCAAGATATAAATCTTAAGTCGCATTTCAACGAGGTATTTCCTTATACAAAAGTATCTATGACATTGATAGCAGTAACATGAAAGAAACAGTTTCCATATTTATAGGATTCAAGGAATTTTATAATGCTTTTTTGAAAAATATGTAAGAAAACAATCGGGAGAGTCACTGTCCTTAATTCAGAAACTGGTAATCACCTCTTCGGATTTCTTCTAGAAGATAATTATGTTAGCAAATATTGATAAATCTATAAGGCTGCCGAGACCTTTGAAGTTTGAAAAATGCATGTGCCAATTTATGAAAATTGTGTTAACCTGTATAGATACATAAAAGTTAAAAGGACTTGCAGTTTGTCTAAAAATAATTTGTAGGTTTGTGTAAATATTGTTTATCATAATGAGAATCATTGATCATATGTTAAAAGTTAAAACAGATTCAAATTTAGCCTATCAACTGGCATCATTGGCTAGACTGATTTCCTGCCAAATAATGGTACCGGAAGAAGAAATGCCTATTATTGCGTTTGTAGCCATATTTTCTTTCCAGTTTATGTATTCAAATATGACAAATGTCAAAATGATATTTGGATTAACAGACATAAATAGGCTTTCAAATGTTATGAATATTTAATTAAATTTGAGAGGAAAACTAAAAGAGAGTTTCCAGGTTGATTGTTTACTTTTATTCTTTCATTGTTTTAGCTTGATATTTCATTGGAAACAATAAGGTACAATTCTTAGTGATTTTTGATTGAATTGTATAATAACAATCAAGGCATTGATGGCAATATGATATCAGATGCCATATGTTGGAGTGTTAAATGCCAGGCATTCCAATTGAGGCTGCCATTACTTTTTTAAATTATTTGACATGACTGTAGATGTTCATTCTTTCTTTAATAAGCTTTTTTAATATGTTTTTGCCAGTGCTATTTCCCATATTTGGGTATCTCATACACGTGTTATGCAGTGTAGCTTTGGTTGTAGCTCCCCTGATTCAGGTTGCAGTTCAGACAGGATCCCTTCAAAATGGTCAACTCTCCCTTGAGATGAACAATTCCTCAGATCTAAACACAGGCACTTTCAGGTTGGGTTTGCATGTCCAAAGGAAGATTCACACTGTTTGCAGTTGATTCACAACTTGTGATACACAGCCTTGTAACTTGCTGTCTTTGCACCTGCTGTGAATCACACTACAAGCTTCACACCTCCTGTAAATAACATTGCAAATAGTACTGGCAGCAACTTGGTCTCCACAAGCTCTATCAGACAAGTCACATCATTTATGAGGCCACATCATCAAATGCCCCTTCACCTTGAGTCCAGCGATGGCCATGGAAGTTGAAATGATTGGAATATGAACGATATTTACAACCTTTGTTCTTGTAATTGATAGTAATTATAATCTACCTACTAGGGTCACAATTTGACAAATGACAGGTACTGGGAATATGAATCTGTAACGTGTGTGAAAGCATAGTATTTGCTCCATGTCATTCCCTTTCACTTAAGATATATGTGTTGAAAATTGCTAAAAAGGCTCGAAAAATATGAAATAGAAAAAATGTATCAAAAATCTTAAAATATTTGAATTCCAAAATATATTGTCATGATGAGTTACACTTCACAACATATCACCTTCAGTTTTTGGTAGTCAACACTGATCAAATGGTTTTTCACAGTTTTGAGACTAGCCATTTCTGCTCCTACAATAACTCTTTGGATTTTATAATTGAATTGTTTCTACTATTTCACAGTACTACAGATACAATTGTAGAGCAGAGGAAGTGGAGAGAGAGCTCCACGGTTGTTCCCATAGAGTAGAACTTAGAGAGAGGAGAGGTAGTGTAGTAGCTTTACATATTTGTAAGAGATTGATGCCTTTTATATTAAGTATAACTTATTGCACACTTTTTTTTTGATGTGGTAATTCAATGTCAACAATAAATAATATCCTGTTTTAATATAAATTCAACTTGATCATTGATCTTATATGTATCATATGCTATCTACAATTTTATTAATTGAGTACATCGTAAGAACAATGGAGTACTAACGATTAACTTTACCTAGAACATACCATAATTACTTGCTCGGTCATGAAAATTCTTGTCTTTAATCTTCCATAGTTCGTCTCAGGGGTGCAATACAAACCCTCCATAGTGGACACAATCCCTATCCACCCCTCCAAACAGATTCTGTGGCCCAGGGCGGTAGAGTCAACGTTTAGACTATCCTACAGTGCATAGGGATGACTTCCTAAAGACCAGATACACTAGGTGTTCCTACCTGTGATGTCCCCGTTTTAGCAGGTCCGGAGGACTTGTTTATTAGCTCATCATTGCGACCTCCATGGGCTAATGTCTTGTTTTGGGGGTCTCTTGGTATGTACTTACTATTTTTAGCAAGTATTTTCCTGTTTGTTTCCATTTGTGGCAGGGTGTCCATTCAGTTGGTTTGTCAGAGCAGGGCAGTTGACTTGGTTTGGATTGATGTTATATTTAATTGATTAAGCTTGTCTTAATTAATTATTACTTTGGGGCCATTTATTAAGTCAAATCATTAAATCTAATAATATGCTTTTGACTTTGGTTTAGACTTAAGTGAATGAAGTTATATTTGAATATTCAAACTTTGAAGTATATGGCGCTCACTTTTAAGTTATGAGTGGAGTATATTTGAAGCTGAATGAATCGTGGCTTCTGGAAGAAGCTCAATTGTTTGTTAAAAGAGATCGAATTCATTCATGGCAGTACCTATTGATCATTTTATAAATTGATATGATTTGGCTTGAGTTCGAATGAGGGTTTGGAGAAATGTTTATAGAGCAGAGAATGATAAATTCTCTGGCTGCTTTGGCGCTTTGAATCAGCATGTATGCTGATGAATTGTGCTTGCACGTGCTGATTGATGAATTGATGAGAAGATTTGGTAAAGAGTCTACAAAACATTAGGGATATGGACAGAATTACAGTGCGTGGGTAAAGGTTTCGACTGTGATTTGCTGTGTTGAGCCGTTTCCTATCCTTCTAACGGCGTGAGGTCTTTTAGTGTATGCCATCAACCTTCTGGCTGCCGTAACCTGCATTCAACGCGTGACAAGCTATACAGCTCGTACGCCATGGCTACTAGGAAGTGGTTGGTATATATTCCTTCGATTAGTAGTGTTTGCTTTGGCTTAGAAGCTTTTCATAGAAAATCTGAAGTTTGTCGTCTAGTATGAGTTATTGGAATTGTTAATTTCATGTATGGTGGTTTTCTTATATATTCAAAAATACCAAAAAATTGTATAATTGTTTAAGAAAAAATATCAAAAAGCAATTACTTTCAGAGTAAGGGTAGATTTATAGTTGAATTCTAAGTAAGAGCTAGACAGGCTCTTTACACTACCATTGGTAAACTGAGATAACAATTCCTTAACACTTGTACAAAGTGGGGCTCATTATGTTACCTACTCATTCTTCATTAGAAATTGTCCTTCCACCAGCCCATCGGATGACTAAGCAACCAAGGACATCCATTGTTGGCATGCCACTGGCCCTAAGGTCCAATACTCCTGGTGGAATCTGTCCTGCTATCTATGTGGTATGAATAGCAGTCTTGCAACATCATATGCTCCTTGACTACTGTCAATCTTGCATGGGTAAGCTTATCTTTAAACCGGTCATAGGATTTCAATCGGTGAACGCCTTAGATGGAGAAGGTAGCCTACATAGTGAGGCATACAACCTCTAGCTATGATCTTATAGGGCCCTTATCCCATCCGTAGCCCTAAAAGCAATCTCTTGTACCATGGTTAGCATTGTAATTGGAAAACTGTTTCTAATTGGAATAAGTTGGTACCAACCTAGTAGTCTTTATGGCTAAACTACCCATTTGGTGTTTGACTGATATAAGGGTTTCATAATCCATTCTATCCCAAGTTGTTTGATTTTTATTAAACCAATAGGTTGAGCCAATAAGGTAGTCAACCTACTTCACAACCAATGACAATCACTACTATTATTTCCTGGCTTATAAAGGTATTGTAGTTGTTCATTATTAATAGTACAACAACGAATGGGCTTCAAAATATATGGAAGGAAAATACCAAAATGCATTGAGGGTAAAATTTTTCTGTTGTTAGTTTATTTTCTAAGCACTTCCCTATCGTCAAAATATATATCTATATTTAATGCCAAATTATACAATGTTGTCTTGATTTAACTTTTAAGTTAGCATATCTAATTTCATCCGGCCTTGACTTTATTACTTAATTTTAGGTAATCAAATGAGTCAAGAGCCTAAAAACACGTGAGATAGGGATGGACTCAAGAGAAAGCTCGTTACAGCTATGAAGCATAACTTTTCATTATTATCATGGTAATAAAATGACACTTAAGCTATCCCATCTTCTAAGCAACTCAACTCTCTTATTGGTTTTATATTTATAATTATGTATGAACGGGTCAAATACAAAGTAGACCGCCTTCTAGAAAATGGAATACTCAAACATCACCCACATGGGAGATCTTGAGTGAAAGAAAATAGGGTGGAACAAGTTCAAGAGGAATGGTTGCTTCAATTCTTTTTGCCTCAACCAGCAAAAGAGGAAGGATTGTTATTTAATTCCTTATGAGCGATAAATTGTAAACATGTATTCTACTTTGTTTTAATTACGTAGGCCTCCAGTAGGGAGTTAAAGTAAGAGTGTATACTGTAGATTCCATCTACACGGGTTGGCCCCATTACCTTCATCGCTAGCAAAGCGATCACATCATATGCCTGCGGGTCCCTTTCAAGAACATGCCTCGCTTTAAAGTTCAAATTCTCCGATCGACCCGACTTGTGTCACACGGTTAGAACTTCTAGCGTCTCTGCTTGAGGCTTCCCCTCCACAACGCCCGCAGATGTGACACACGTCCCGCGATTTCTTCCACCATTCAATGGGGCCACCAACGAGATATTCCCGAAATATGCTTTGTCACGAGACTTTCGCGACTAACAACAATCTGAACAGGTGTCACAAGGCAGTCAGTCTGTTAGTCGACGTAATCATAATTAACAGACCACAACGATGACTTTTTCATCTACAAATGGCAAGCATCCAATGGGAGAAATACACTTGCCCATATTACGAACTAACAAGAAAATCATGCCGGAATTTTCGCCATGCCGACAGATTGTAACAAAAAAATGATTATTTTTTTGATTGAAGTGGCCATAGGTTGTTGCTATAAAACTAGAAGGCTTGTATTGTAAAAAGGATGGTTAATGAATGGATTTTCATTGCTGTTAGGATAGTATTCTCACAACTCTGAGAAGACAGAGGACTTCTTAGGAAATAATTGTAAATTCATAGTGATTTCAATTCCTGTCAAAGGACTCCATGAATTTTCAGCCGGAGGTGTACTTTGTAGCATATGTATCCTGGAGCTTACTCTCCATCCTTGGCATGGTTTCTCTTAATGAAATTTGGGGACTGTGCTTGTGTTGCCTTTCTCCTCTTGTTAATAGTGTGTCCCGTGCTAATCTTTTAGGAGTTTGATCCAGTTTGCTTATGCCGGTGTGATTATTTTTTGTTTATTTAGGTGTATTTGTGATCATGAATGTTTCTTTCTCCTCAAATAGCCTGCTTAGGAAGATTCGTTTTGGGGGTTGTTTTTCCTTCACTTGACCCTTATACGAACTATTTCTGTCTAGAATCAAGAGCCCATTCTTTGCGCCTCTTGTTCTTCCTCTATTTAGAAATACTATTCTTGTATCATGTTTGTGGGTGTAGGGAATTATACTCAGGAGTTTTGAATCTTTACTTCGACCCTTGCAGTTGTTTCCCAATGTTGAGATCTGAACATTACATTTTATGTCATGTAGATTTTATATGTTTTGTTCTCTTAAACAACAATGAAGGGTCTATGGTGCATCGTGTCTTTTGGGTAAAGATGTGAATCTCTGATTAGGAAGGGTCAAATCTCTATGGATGTTATCCTACAAATTCCTAATTATGTCATGAAAAGCTTTGTTACAGGGAATCACCTTCCCTTAGCTTAGTTTGTTTGTGAAGGGTTCCCTCTCCCCTCTCCAAACCCCAATACGAAGAGCCGACTTCTAAAATCTCGGAGGTTGTTTTACAGGGCGCAATCCTGCCCCACTCCTGTAAAACTTCCCGATTGCCCTTATTTTGGCGTGAGCCTCTTAGGGATCAACATATATAATTTTTAACCTCCCACCCATCATACCCTAGCTTGTAGCTCTACATGGAAATGCAATATTAACTTATCTATCTAAGTTTAAGCATGTAACCATCACTAAAATAACACCTATAACAATTACACAAAACACAAATCCGCATAGATTGTATGCATTACTGTTAGACTTGGCATGATTGTCCTGGCATTGATTGTCATTGATGTCAAAACATCTATACTGACACTCTGGCGGTATCAGTTGTTTGGTCATAGGTTTTGGAGTTGGTGGTATATTCTGTGGTCTGTTGGTGATGGCAACTTGGCAAAAGTTTTGGGTGTGTACAAGAATGTTCCAAAATGTTGATGTCTCATACTTCCTGTTATTATTGAGTCTGTGTACTCAGATCCACTTACCTGTACACCTGGTGACACTTGATTGGTTCTTGGTTTAGAGTGATCATTCAGATATCTTTTCATTTCTGGGAACTTGTGCAGATCATCCATTTTGTTTTGGTGCTTTGGCCACAACATGTGGTGGTCCCTGGGTTCATCGGTGGTATTGAAGATCATTGGATTTCCTTCTTTTGGTCTTGATTGTGGCTTTCCAGTGACATCGACAGTTGTGATAAACATTGTAATATCTTATGTGTGACCTATGGTTCATATTGTAACGTGGTGGTATTGTAATCCTAGATTTAGGTCCGATGCTTGAAATTAAATATAATACTCTAGCTAATGCATCGGTGTAATCACACCTTTTGGTGTATGGCCGACATATGTAAAATCAAACACCGGTATAAATAAAGAACCTTTTGTATCTGTGGAGTAAGAACTTTTGTGTACAAGTGAATGTATGTGTGGCATATCTGTAGAGCATATGCGACGTGACTATGAATTCATGCGAAGGAGATCCGTGTTTGTGCAGAACAGTCTGTAGATCTTAGAGGTGGATTCTACTGATTTTCATATCCTCCAACAGTGAGCCTTCTTGCAGGGAGCATTTCTGGTAGTGAGCCTTTGTATCAAATCACCTTAACCGGTGTCACCCTAACAAGTGTTTTTACATTTTGTGATAATTAGTTTCTCTGTGGATTTACCCATCTTGGGGTTTCCACGTAATCTGGTGTTCTCCGTTTCGGTGTTCCTGTTCATTTCATGTTTATATTCTCTGTGGATGTTTAATGTGCTAAACCGACAAATCTTAAGTTGTTATTAGAACTGTTTAAGTGTTTAACAGACAGAGAGAAAGTTTTGTAAGGTTGTGTGGGAATAACTGATTCACCCTCCCTCTCAGTTATTCAACGTCTTCAACAATTACATTATCTTTGTTTTATTTATCACAATTTTGACCCAAGAGAAATCAGAGAAGTTTACAAATAAAAAGACTTTCTCAAAAGAGGCTGAAAGCATTAAGAACATTCACTATGTTTTCAAGAGTTGCAGCCTAATTTAAGGACTTTTTTTTACGAATAATGCATATTTTCACCTATATAAATAGAGGAAGACATGGAAGGAGAGCCAAACAGAAGCATTAGAGTAACCTAGAAGAATGAAATCACAATTCTTGCTACAAAGCTCTTCTATTTCTTCTCCACTCTGCAACAAACATAAAACATAAAACATATCCCCCAAAACAAAGTGGTTGTAGGGTTTTCAAGCTTTCCTGGCATACTGTTTTTGGGTCAAATTTGTAGATAGCCATGCCTTTTAGGAAATGACCGATCTTTCTTTCCATGCCCTTTGCCATTACTCTTAAATGAAGTTGTCTCCAGCCGTGGAAAGAGCAGGCGGCTCCATTATTTTTTTTCCATTTCTTCCAAAATGTCCTCCGCCTGCATTTTTTTGCCATGAAAAATGCTTTTTGTTATTCTTTTTTATATTTGCCCTCTAATAAGCATCGATGGTTTGATAAATATATATATATTTTCTTAACTTTTATTTACTTAGCACCCCCATTCATGTCTATTATTTATGCATTTATTATCATCACTTTTATGTTGAATAAAATTAATTTATAATTTATTTAAATGTTCAGTTAATTTCTTTTATACTTATAATTTAATTACTTAGGCATAAGCAACTATATGTATATATATTATTTTAGCTATTATTTAATACACATATACTTATTGATACTGATTCTACTATCATCATTATTATCTAGTGCCTAAAATTTGATTAAATTAAATTAAGTTCTTATCTATGTTTCATAAAATGAATTGGAAATGAATAAATTATGATGAACACACGGATGTCTAGGGCCCCTAGGTTAAACGGTAGCTCCAAAACGATTATGGCTAGACTCGCTTATCCTCCCAAGGAAATTATTAAATAAGTTCAAATGAACTGAATTGCGAAAATCTAAGTTATCGAAAGCGTTAACCAAAGACCTTGACACAATGTACAATACTAATTGTAACGCACCGACGAAACCACAAAATCTGGTTCATATTGCATCCTGGTGCCTGCAACCAACGAAAAACCTCACACAAGTCCACCATCACATTATTTGTCCAGGTTAATCCAAACAAAATAACACATTAAATTAAAGATAATAAATACATGAAATAATATTAGCATCAAAATTCACAACTGGCAAACACATTGACACACAGACATATGTCCATATAACAAAACTTAAGAACTCCACCCCTAGTCCACATTACATTGGGGCTAGGGTCACGCAAGAGAATCGTCAAGGTTTTTAGGGGATATGACACTTATATCAATATTCAATAAACACATCTCGTCTCAGATGTAGCTTTATACATACATACATACATATATATACCATAGATCAATAAATACATCTCTTCTCAGATGTAGCTTTACACATGTTTGTGTGTGTGTATTTGATAAGGTTTGCTCGCTTATTGTATTCACTCTTTTGAGGTGCATTAGTTGTATTCATCTTGTGGTCTTGAAATGCACATTACATCAGTGGACTGGCTTGTGTGTGTATTTGATAAGGTTTGCTCGCTTATTGTATTCACTCTTTTGAGGTGCATTAGTTGTATTCATCTTGTGGTCTTGAAATGCACATTACATCAGTGGACTGGCTGAATTCAAGAGATATCAGATCTTTCTGCGAATAACATAAAACTAAAAGCAATGTCCTTCAATATCTTCTGAATTATGTGAAACATATCTGCATATTTCTTTTCCATGTATGCCATATTTTTTTCTCCATGTTCTAGAATTGTATATAACATGCAAAATTGTTTGTGAGCTTTATATTTTTTGTTGTATATAACTGAGCTATTCATAGATAGTGGAAAATTAGTGTGGTTGAAGCAGCCTCTCATAGCTCCTTTATTTTTTCAGGTTTGACTTATTTTTTCGAAGGAATCCCTTTGGTGGAGAGTACACTGTGTTTGCTGGTTTAGAAGAGTGTATACGGCTTGCTGCAAACTTCAAATTTAAAGAGGAAGAAATTAACTTTTTACGTACAATTTTGCCCACTACATGTGAGGTAAAGCTACAAATTTAAGTCTTGCTTGATTAGATTGTCATTTCTCAGTTTCCTGCCATTAATCTCCATGTTTGTAACATGTACTTTGTCGCTTCTGTAATGACGTGTATGTTTCAATTTTACAAACATGCATACATATATGTATGCTTTTATGTTTATGCTGAAGCCTAATACACACACACACACATGTTGTATATATATTATATAGCAGTTTTTTCAATTGACTTGAGTTTTGGAGCATTCTTCTCGTAGGCGATAATCAGCCAAGCATGCAATCTTGTGACACTTTCAAGGGCACGGATAGCCAAGATTTTGATATTTTATGTCAAGTTTTAATTTTATTCAAGATTTGATTTGATCATGTCTGATGGATGGCTTGGGAATTCTGTGTTTGATCAACAGCTGACAATTCTTCTTTGATGTATGGTATTTGATCACAACCATATGATCATCATTAGTATCTGCTGTTCATTTCTGCACTCTTAGGGTGGGGAGAGAGGGGAGGTCTATTGTGTTTCTATGGGTCAAGGGAGAGAACTGCCACCCCCACTTTTCAAGAAAGGGTAGGGCGATTACATACATGCAATGTACATGCATACATATAAGTGCATTTATGTATATGTATATATATGCATATACACGTGTGTGAATGCAGATATATACATGTACATAATGCATACATACATATACATGCATGTGCATATATACATATATGCATCATGTGTATATGTTTATGTCTAATATCTATAAATACATATATTAATATATTATAAATATGTGTATATATACTATGGGTATGTATATGTATTATCAGAATATATGTAAAATACTATATAGATATATGTAGGTGCTCATGTACATGCTTATAAACATACATACTTGTTTGTATACATATGCATATTAGCATATATCTAAATATATTATATACACATATGTAAGTTTATATGTATATGTTTGTATGTAATGTTTATTAGCACCTATACACATATATGCAACTATATGCAAACTGTAATGCAGCAAATTCCAAAACAGAATGTAATAAATTCTAGTTTAATTTATATAGAAAGATATAAATAATTGAATATATCTAAATACTCTTGAAAAGCTAAATAATAGACATTCTTTAAACAAAAATTTCAAAGTTCTTATTACATATCTGATTACAGTATCACATATGGATCTTCTCACTCCACAAAGAAATCAATTGTTTTGGCCATCTTAGGTGTGGTACCCTCCAAGAGTTACATTTTTCTTATGACACAACAATTAACATGATCAATCTTCAACCCTTGGCGAGGACAATCCCATGTATATCTTGTATCTTGAGTTGGATGTATCTTATATGCTCCTTCTCCAATGTTCACAACCCACAAAACTACTAATTCTTCATATGTGAAAGAAATACACATTCATTTCAGGGGTTATATAATAACCCAAAGGGTGGCAATAAACCATCACACCCATTCATAAATTCATTACATCTTATACAAATATAAACTATTCATTTACAATTCCTCGTGTAAAAATCTCTCAAATACGAGTGTTTTTATTCAGAAAGTTATTTTATTATTTTAATCTTTTTACCTCAATTCTACATAGAAAATAATTCCTTTTCATTTCTTGGTTCACATGATTATCAAATGAATTAATCTCTTTTTTTGTGTGTCATTTTATAAACTTCATATGTTTATTTTTAATATTTTACATGGGAAAATCACCCGCATAATAATTCTCCTCCTTAGCTTAGCTGTTGTCCTCAGTACCTCAAGGAACATTTCCAAGAAATCACACAAAATTAGTTAGTTAAACAAGTATAGATGCTGGTTTCTAATTAAATTGGTCTTTTCCTGAGGGCACTATCAACATTACAATAAGTTCATTTTATTTTTACGTCAATTATGGTTCTGTTTCTTAATGTTTTCAATCTTCTTTCAATTATTCATTTATGTTGAACTTAAAATCCATAAGTAGGTTCCATAGAAATACTTTCTTAGTTAATAATAGGATCAGCACCATATATAATTCTTTAATAAACTTACACAAAACACATTATGAATTTTCAATTAAGGGGTTAGTGCAAGCTGATAGTTTAGTTCACCTATCCTTTCGAAGATCTTAAAAGGTCCACAGAAATGAGGGGCTAGCTTGGTGTATTTATCAATCTTTAAGGAACCATGTTTTGGTTTGAACCTAAGAAACGCTTGATCACCAACATTAAATGTAATGTCCCCATTTTGAGTGAGCATTGGAGTTAGTGGATTTAGCCTATCATTGGGTCCTTGTAGGCTAATACTGGTGATTAGAGGACCCTATTGTGGGTTGTGGCCCCATTTTGAGGGACTTACTATTTATAGTAAGTCAACAGTTGGTTCCACGGAGTTCAGATGATTTAGAGGAGTTATATGATGCTCTTAGATTTTATTTCCGGCTGAGGGAGCGTCTATTTTTAGTAAGTCACCCCATCAGGTTCATTCATCATATTTCATCATCAGGATCACTCTTGTGCTGTCTGATTTTGATTCTGATGCTTCCTCAGTTGTTTTCGCAAGACGGGTGAATTATGATTATTATTTAATTAAATCGGCTAAGGTTGCTATTTTTATTCGGATTGTATTTTGGGCATCCTAGTGTTATAGCTCGTTGGAACTGTGTTGAGAAGTTTTAAATCCTGAGCTCATAAAACAGGCACCTTATGTGTTAGATTATTGTTATTTTATTGAAAGGGTCTTTTTTCATCATTAAAGTGGAAAGAAATATAATAGTTTATTATATTTCAAATGTGCACATAAAGCATACTCTTAATGTAAGTGAAATATGTAATTAAGAAGCTAGGGTTCGATTTCTTGTGGAGAGATTATAAAAGACATAGAGAAGAAATCAAATTCATTATTCATTATTCATTTTTTGGTTTTCGAATTTGTTAATGGTGGAGATAAGGGTTTGGAGTTGGAGTTGTTGAAGAATTGTAAATTCTTCTTGCATTGGCACTTAGAGTTGGTGATTCTTATACCAGTGATTTGTGTTCTCATGAGGGTTTGATTCAGCATCATTAGTGTTGGAAATCGCAGCATGTGGATGCTGAAATGTGTGGAGGTAAACTGCGGCATGTACAGTTGATTTTTGTTAATAAATTCAGCGTGGGAGCCTCCAATGCAGCCGCTATCTTCCTTGCTAGTCGTGGTCTATAGCTTGTGCGTGGAGATGGAAAGCTTAGTTGCGGTCAGCATTGAAAAGCAGCCGCCACCTTCCCTATGACTTGCGGCCAGTGTTGGAGCAGCAGGAAGGAAGTTCAGGTTAAACTTAATTCAATAATGGTGTTTTGCATTGTAATTGTTACTTGTTTTTGAAGCATGTCAATGACAATATTTGTTAATCAGAAGAGCTATGTGCATAGTTTATAGAGTTATTTGAATTACTTGCATTGTCTTAATTTATTTTTTCAAAACAACTTATTTGCAAAACATCGAACTTCAAGAATTCATTAATTTGGTGTTAGTTGAGGGTAAGAGCCAGGCAAGCTCTTTACATTAAATTGTCGGAATCTTTTTGAATTTGTCCAAATTATATACTTATCTTGAGTAGCCTTAATGTTTTGTTTTATATTATTGATAAATTCTTCCATTTCTTGTCGATTTTTATTTTCATATTAGAATTTTTGAATAGATTCAAACCATGGATAGCTCATACACACATCACAGGTACAAACAGTGACAAGCTTCAACATATGTCACATATACATAGTGTGAATGGTTCACACAGACATCACATATGTGCAATATGATAACTTGTACACACATCACATATACATAATGACACTAGCTCACGCACCCATCAATGTTGTATGCATCATCCCATTATCTAGTTCACTAACACATAAGCCCATAAACATATCTCGTTTGGAAAAGGAATGTTGGTGTATCCCATATGGCATTGTGGATCCTATCATTTTCCCAATTCACTACCATCCATGATGCCAATAAAGTATCTTATAGTACTAGTTGTTATCATGGGAAAGAGTATAAGTATAACAAAATGCATAATACCTATGGCCATTTGTTGGAGTGCACTTGGGTATGTAACATTTTGTAGAGTACCAATCACACAGATATAAAAGGTAAAAAACCATATCAAATTCAAAATACCTACTGTTAATTGCCTAAGTTGCCGGATTCAGACCCCGGATCCGGGTCCGGATTCACCCCCTGGTCCATGCTAGATCCGCGATCAGCAGATCCCCACGGACCCCAGGTCCAGATCCGGACCCTGCCCGGATCCAGCACGGACCGGGCCGGATCAAGTGAAGTTTTCCTACCGGACGAAGTTTAAGACGTTTTTTTTTGGCAAAATTTATAATTTTTTGACATCCACAACCCAAATTTTTGACATTGCCGAACTTGGGCCCGCTGAAAAATAATTTGGGGGCCTTGACTAATCACGGAGAGAAGATTAGTAGTACTTTTTAGTGAAGGAATAATGGAGTTTGTCAGGGGATGAGTCAAGGCTTTTGATCCACGAACATTGTAGGAAGCCACGAGGAAAGCTAGAAGTATGAAGTTGGCTCCCTCTAGGTCCAAATTCTAGTCAAAGACTTTTGCAAGCAAGAAGGACAAGAAACATTTCCACATGATTTCAAATCAGATGAGGAGGACGTCCTCTATATTAGACAAAGAGGCCTTAAACAAATTGAGAAAGAAAAAATTATGCTTTACTTGCAAAGAGCCTTCGTCTTCAATTCATAGATGTGCAATGAAGGGGAAAGTAAACCAAATGGATACTATTTAACTGATGAATCAACAACAGATAAATCAGACCAGGAATCTGATCTTGAGGAAAGGGAGAAAGAAAAGTCTTTAGAGAAGTCAGAGGAGGAGAGTGAGGGAACTCTTGCCCAACTATATAGTTTCCAAAAGAATGAATCATCTCGAGTTTGTGGAGTCCTTGGAGAGCAGCATGTAGTGATATGCCTCATACTCATGTAACCAATCTATAAAACCTTCTGCATCTTGCTGGTTACCTCCTGTTGTACTATTATGTTGCAAAATCGTAGGCATCAATGGTCTAGAAGTTGCTACTATAGTAGTTTTGGAATGGTTATTAATAGGTATATTTGTGTTACTAACCTCCCCATTGTTTCGTCCATTGTTCTGGTTGCCATTATTACCTCCATTATTTTGATTTGCATTCATGTTTTGCATCATATGTGATATGAGTTGTACAAACTGCTACTGCCCCCTTGCCAAATCATTCATAATTTCCTCATTGGTCTCTTTTGTCCCCCATATTATCCTTAACTCCTCCATTTAACAATTTTGCAATCGAAGCTTCCTCTTGTGTATCTCTTGCTGCTCTGGTGGATCATTGTGTCTTCTCAAATAATATTTGTGAGAACCTCCTGGCCACATAAGAAAAATCTGCTACTCATTGGATGCCTCCTCTCATCTCCTTCCGTCTCGGTAGGAGCCGAATAGACATATCAGAAGGGATATTTACAGGCAATATATTCACACCACTTGGGTTGATCCCCATGGGGGGCTTCGCCTAAAGATGACTTTCTACTCTGAGCACTTTCTCGAGATTCGGGACGAGATCATTGTCTGCCCTTCTTACCTTTCCCATCGCTGGTCGCATGCTCTCCGCATCTCCCTTGGATCCTTCAGAGTGGGATCACATTGGCTCCGCATTCAGACCGACCATCGGACAGTTAGAGAGGATAGGATTTGCCAGCTCTGTAGCATGGGTGAGACTGAGACTGAGACTGAGACTCATTTCATCTTCCGCTGTCCTATCTACTACGAGATTAGAGGGAGATTCTACTGCTTGTTCAGGGAGACTTGGTCTCTCTCCTCCTTTAGGTACACTGACTAGAGGTGCCTTGCTCTTTATCTCTAGGAGGCCTTGAGACTTCGGGACCTCTCTCTACAACATCAGCTCCCCTCGAGACCACACCCCGATCGACTCATCACCTCTTTCTTCACGGTAGTATCCCTTGCGCGTGGTACCAAGCGACAACTCGGTCCCCCTTGGCCATACCAGATATGTGAGGCCGCACAGGAACTCCATAGCAACGGCCATCTTCTTCTTCTTCCAGAGGTTCCCAGAGACGGCGTGGGGTCCCTCCTTGCCCTATTGCCTATCCCACAGTTCTGAATTTTTTCTCGGCTGCTCAAGGCAGCTAGTGGGTTGTTTTTTTGGTTTCTGTTTCTTGCTTTTGTTTCTGTGTCGTTTTCTCTCCTCGGTCACCGTTTGGTGTTCCTGCTGTGGGCTGGCCTTCTACTTTGTTTCGGCAGTCCCTTGGATCCTCTCTGTGGTCTTTTGTTGGACATTAATAGATTTATCTTATCTGCTAGCAAAGAGGGGTTCAAATTCTAATAGGCTGGCAAGATACTCTGCATTCATACCATTGTAATAAGTTGAACCAATTTTCTAAACCAAATTTATGCAATTTTCACAGTTTAACTGAGGTATTTCTTCAAACAGTTTGCATGCTAGCAGTGCTGAGTTTGCTTTTTCAATTGATTTGCAAAGATATAATAGATAATTACCATAGCATGAATTTTTCCAATCTTCACATTGCTAACAACGACATTTTTAAAAATATTATTGCATAGAATAATCACAAAATTTCTCATCACTTTTAATATTTCTGTTACAAAAAATGTATTGTACACAGAAGTTTCATATAGAAAATTAAATACCAATATTATAAACTAGAAATTGCTGACTGGACTTGGAAATGGTCACAACTCCAATCAAACTTCATTTGTTCTTCCCTTTTAGTGGTATGACACCCCGTATATAAGTAACACTGTATGACAACTTATATAAATACTAATTATCATACAGCAACAAACAAGGCTGCCATTTCCTTTTAATGGACTATATTGACTATGTTTGATCCTTCAATATTCCGTGCTTCTTTTAGAAGAGTCTCCTAATGGCTGCGGAAGGCTTGGAAGATCCCTCCAAATCTACATTGGCATACAACTTGGCTTTCAGCTCTTATCACTAGCAATTGTTCCTTGCCTTGTTGTTGTGCATTAGTAAGGGTATGGCTAGGAATAGCTTCCAGCATCAATGAATATTTTATCTTTTGTTTCTTTTTATTCTCAGCACACACCACAATAGCAAACTTATTGTTGGCCTGCAAATCACAATAAATTTGTACTTGGAAAATTGGTGCTGACAGCTGTAGATAAAATCTTTGTGTCGCTGATCAAGCACAAGTGTGAATTGTGAATAAATTCACCATGAATTTGACTAGGAAGAAATATTTCCTCTCCAAAGACACCTCTAGGGTTTTCATACTAGGGTGTAAGGTTGAACTCAAAGTACAAACTTGTAATTAGAGAAATAAGATGCCCAAGATATCCTAATGAGCTCCCTCATTTCTCTTTTATAAATTCCTTGAGAACTTTCAAGAAAGTATAATTTAAAATTCACCTTTATATAAATAATCACCTTGTGGCCCCATAAAATGACTATTTTATTTTTGCATTTTAATTTAATCTGTAATGACCCTTTCTGTCAAAGTATAATTAATGGGTAATATTATTTAATTAATTTAATAAAGTCTTATAAAGTGACTTAAGTGAAATATTCAAAGGAGATTGATGAAGTCACTTTGTCTCCCTGATTTAAATGAAATATTAAAAGAGAGGGAAATTGAAGGTGGAGTTTACAGTGGTATTGGAGAGTGGGGGGAGTAGCATATGAATTGGAGTTGCTAGAGAATAGCATAATTCATAATCTATTTCATGTATCGTGCCTCAAAAAGGCAGTAGGGAAACATATTACATCTTCACTTGAGCTCCCACCCTTGGATGCGGAGGGCAAATTGATTTTGGTTCCTAATGAGATTTTGGATGTTCAGAGAGGGGAGATTGAGGAGCAAAATAATTAGGGAATATCTTATCAGATGGAGAGACTTGCCCCTAGAGGATGCCATTTGGAAGGGTCAAAAAGTCATTCAACATCCTAATTTGTAATTGCTTGAGGGCCAACAATTTTGGGAAGGGAGGACTGTAATGCCCATTTTGAGTAGTCCGGAGCGACTAATTAGCCTATTTTATTCCCCTAGGCTAAAGTCGGGTGAAATAGAATAATTTAATATTATATGACAAAGTATATTTCATAGGTAATATTATTTAATTCATTTAATAAGTCTTATAAATTTCCTTAAGTGAAATATTCAAAGGAGAATAATTAAGTCACTTTATGTCCCTAATTTAAATGAAATATTAATAGAGCAGGAAATTGAAAAGTTCTTCTAGAGGCTTCGGAGGTTAATATAAAAGTACATTTTGAGGCTCATTTTCACATGCTTGGATTATTTCTCTTATTTGGATTTTGAGAGCTTCTATAGGAGCCAAATCCTAGGACAAAACCCTTGGGAAATAGGTTTTGGTGGTGAAACTATCCACCTTAGTTGGTTACAGGTGGAATCACTTAGGTTTTATAGTTGCACATCAACGTTTGTGGTATGAAATTTGTGAAGTCTTCAGGGAAGACAAATTTCAGTATTTTGAAAACTTGTAAGTTGACAGGAAGTGATCGCCATCTCCTCTCTATTGCTGGACATTTATTTGGGTCAATTCAGTGGGTTATTGTGTCTGACATTCATGGTGTAAGGTATTTCTAGGAAAAGCGCTTGAGTTTAATGTGGCAGTGACACTTTTCTTGCAGATTGGATATGACATTTGGAGCTAATGTGGGGATAGAATGAGCCTATGCTAGATGTGAGCATCCTCTGAAGCTGGGTGGCTAGATTGCTGACTGAGCTTGTAAGCTTTAGTTGGGTGTTTGATTTTGATAGTCTTTTCTTGGTAAATGGGACTACAAAGAAGAAGAATACATATTGAATGTTGAACGTCAGTGGATTCGTTAGCAGCTTGAGATTGTGGGGTTGATTGGCTGGACGTGGGAAGATTCTAGGGAATTTTGTATGCATTCACACTTCAATAGCAGCATATACCAACCTGTTTGCTGCTGTATGTGTTCTGTGGAGGTTTTGGGAACTATTACAGGCTTATTTACGAGGCAGTTCACACTCACCAATATATTTCTGTGCCCTATGTCATTTTTGCAAAAAGATTTCAGTCAACTGGAAGTGGTTTAGTGCTATGCAAACACTTCCGCATTTCCAGTTTTATCAAGTCAGAATTTGAGGTCAGAAATAAGATCTCCTTCATTGTATTTTTGACATTTAAAAAATATAGCATACTGATTTAAAAGCAGACATAAACTGTTATTCTGTTTTCGTATTTTTATATTGTATTTGATAAATGCATGAGATGATCAATGTGATTTGACAATTAATCTGCCTGCACATGAAACTGAATAAACACTGCAGACTGTACAAACCTGTAAATCATACACGAAAATTAAAAAAAAATTGAAGGGGGGATTTTACAGTCAATAAATGAATTAAATGAAGTCACCTGCAACAACTCAAGATAACTTTATTAATTAATTAAAAATAATCTCTTATTTATTTCTCTGAATGAGCCTATGGGAATAAAATAGGCTAATGACACTTCCCCGAATGCCTAATATGAAGGAGATATTACAAAATTTTGATGGATAATTGTTTGTACAGGTCTGGAAGCATTCTGATAATGCACTGCAATATTCCTACCAGCAAGGGAAACTTCTCAGTGTTGAAGATTGTAGCTGCAGGAGATATCTGCTTACCTGAAATGATTGCTTCAGTGTACAGGTTGTGTGTATGTGGCGTGTTTGTTATTGAAGAGCTACATCAAATGTAGCGTCATTGTTATTGTGAACGGTTCTTACATATGCTGCATCTCATTCCTTGGTGTCGTTCAGTAATGGCAATGAAGTGTATTCAATCTCAGCTTATGAAATGGCTCCTTTACGGTAACCGCAGTCCATTCATGTACCGCGGCTATGAGAAGATGGAATGGCACATTTCATTACTGCTGCCGGTTCATGCTTACGGCGGACTTCTTCCAAGCGTCTTCCTTCTTTTATATCTCTCCTTTATGGTGTCGTGTTTGGAATTCTAAGAGTCACCGTTTCAGTGACGACCTTTGTTTTTAGTGCCACATGTGCTCGTGGCTATTGCGTTACTAAACATAATTGAAGAGTCACCGTTGGGCATTGATGAATGTCATCTTGTACCGTGACGCGATTTGGTTGATCGTATGTGTGGCCTTACATTGGGTATTGAAGATTATCGGTTGTAGTGTGGATGAGCTTCCTGTTGTTGAAGCGATCATTCAGTGACTTTTGTGTTCATCGGGTTGCAGTTGTAGGGTGGTAGTGAGTCTACAACGATGATGGTCAGCTTATTCTTGTTTTAGTATTAAGCATTTTGTTCACAGGAGTTAGTGGGATTTTTTTGTTCATTTCTTGTATGTAGTGTCCATCATATGAGCATTTCAGAATTTCTTCTAGTTGCAGATTTATTATTTGTAAAGAGAGTACTGTGGAATTTTTCAGTGTGTGAAGGCTCGAAAGTTTGTGAGTTTTGTACTGAGACTTTGTTATTATTATTCAATAAAGAAGTACTTTTTGGTGTTGTTGGGGTTTTCCCTCAAGTAGGAGGGTTTTCCTAGGGTAGCTCTCGTGTTCTTGTGTTTTTGATTTATTAGTTCTTTATTTTTATGCAATTCTGATTCTAAATTTAACATGGTATCAAAGCGGGTCTAAGTAAAGATCCTGAACCAGAATCATTCAAGCATCGAAGTATTTGTTTCTTCTCTTCTAGATTGTTTCTTTTAAGTTTCCAAAATGGTGAATGGACTCAAGGTTCAAGATAGGCTGGATGGTGCATCCAATTTCACATTATAGAAATTCAGAGTCCTCATTGCTCTAGAAGAAAATGATCTTCTAAACTATGTGAAGACTGATGTGGCTGAGCCAACCGATGATACTGAAAAAGCTCAATGGAGGAAGAATAATATTATGGCAAGGAAGATATTGATTGATTCTGTAAAGGATCATCTTGTGCCTATTATATCCAAGTTGAATTCAGCTAAAGAAATGTTTGAGTCTTCAAAGCTTGTATGATTTCAACAATACTAGCAGAGCTCTGGCCTTGAGACGTCAACTCCTTCATATAAAAATGGTCAGAGGAGAATCAGTTGTCTCCTTCATAAAGATTATAGAATTGAAAGATCAGCTTAATGCCATTGGAGATACAATTGAAGATAAAGACCTGGTTATGTTGGCCATGAATGGTCTCCCTCATTCTTGGGAGTCTTTTATTCAAGGCATTAATGGAAGAGATGAATTACCCAAGTTTGGTCGTCTGAGAGTTGATTGTATTCAAGAGGAATTCTAATTAGAAGCAAGATGAAATGGACGAAAATCTCATCATGTAGAAGATCATGTCCTAGCTGCTCAAACGTCTAAAAGGAAAGGAAGAAAAGGATATTTTAAGAGGAATAGAGATAGGAATTCAGATTCAGCTCCTGAATTGAAGAAGTAGAAGGATCTCTCTAGAATTCAATGTTTTAGATGTGACAAGTATGGTCACTTCGCAAGAGATTGTTTAACAAGACCAAAACATCAAGGTGTTGTTGCAAATGTTGATGACGCTTCACCTCATAAAGAATCTAGTGAAAATTCAGAGGGATTTTTATTTATCTCAGGCCTCTCAAGCAATGTTCCAACTGATAGTAATACTTGGTTAATTGATAGTGGTGCTTCATGTCATATTACAGGATATCGAGAGCATCTTTCTAACTTGGTAGAAAAAGATATTCATTTGCAAGTAATAATTGGTGATGATGCTTGTTATTCAATGAAAGGTGCTGGGACTACTTTTCATCTAGATTAAGGCATTCCTCTTCATTTGAGTGATGTCTTGTTTGTTCTTGAAATCAAGAGAAATCTGATTTCAATTTCAGCATTGGAGGATAAAGGGTATCAAGTTGCATTTGCTGAAGGTAAGGTACTTACATGGAAGAAAAACACTAGCATTAAGACAACTCTTGAAATTGGTGTTCGTCAAGAGAGTCTATATAGACTTTCTACTCGTCCTATTCAAGCTTTAGCACATGATTCTATCAGCACAAGTGAGCTGTGGCATAGAAGATTTGCTCACTTAAATTTCAGAACTCTTTCTTCCATGGAGAAGATGGTTGTTGGTCTTCCAAAGCTCAATCAAGAACATAATGGTATTTGCAAAGGTTGTGCTCTAGGTAAGAATGTTAAAGGTCCTTTTCACAATAGTGAAAGTAGAGCAAAATAAATTTTAGATATGATACATTCTGATTTATGTGGGCCTATATTTGTTGCATCTTTGAGTATTTTTGGTACTATGTGATTTTTATTGATGACTTTTTACGTAAGACTTGGATTTATTTCTTAAAATCTAAGGAGTCTGATGAAGGGCTTTCTAGATTTAAAGAGTTCAAAGTTCAAGTTGAGAACATGTTTGAAAAAATGATCAAAGTTTTAAGGTCAGATAATTGAGGGGAATATACTCCTAGAGTCTTTCAAAATTTCTGTCTTGAAAGAGGGAGTTTTGTGTTCCATATAATCTGCAACAAAATAGAGTTGCAGAAAGAAAGAATAGATCCGTTGTTGAGGCAGCGAAAGCTATGATTCATGATCAAAATCTGCAAACTTTTCTTTGGGAAGAAGCTTGCAGAACAACTGTTTATGTTTAGAATCGAAGTCCTCATCAAATTTTGGATAATATGACTCCTGAAGAGGCATTCATAGGTATTAAACCATATGTTAGTCATTTTAGAATTTTTGGGTGTCTTGTTTATATTCATGTGTCTAAAGATAAAAGATCTAAGTTAGAACCTTCAGGCAAGAAAGGAATTTTCGTTGGTTACAATGAGTCTTCTAAGGCCTACAAGATCTACATTCCAAGACAAAAACATATTGAAATCAGTAGGGATGTATCATTTGAAGAAGATGTAGCTTTCAAAAGATCAAAAGGGTCTTCCATGGAGATAGATAGAGAACCCAAGATATCTCAAGATATGGACATTGCTGCCCTAGATTCTCCTTCTGAGATTCAGAGGGAGACTACTGAATGAGAAGAATCTATTGATCCAGTTGATCCCAGAGAACCAACCAATGGACCAAGTAATGTCTCATCAGACAGGAAGATACCCTTGTGGGCTAGACATACTATGCAAGAGGCTGAAAAATATGCAGCTCCTCGTGGCACCTTTAGAGAAAGCAAAAGACCACATAAGTTTTCAGGTTATTTTGCATTAATGAGTCATATCATTGAATCCGAACCTTCAAGTTTTGAGGAGGCATCAAATCAACAAGCATGGAGAGATGCTATGACTGAAGAATATCAATCTATCATCAAGAAGAATGTTTGGGATATTGTTCCTAGGCGTAAAGAAAAATCAGGTGTATCTTCTAAGTGTCTGTTCAAAATTAAGCATGCAACTGATGGGAGTGTTGAAAAGTATAAAGCAAGATTTGTGGCAAGAGGTTTCTCTCGAAAGGAAGGTGTAGATTATGAGGAGACATTTGCTCATGTAGCTCGGTATACTTCTATCAGAACTATCATCGCTATTGTAGCAGTTAAAGGCTAGAAATTACATCAAATGGATGTAAAGACTTCATTTCTGAATAATGTGATTGAAGAAGAGGTGTTTATTGAACAACCAGATGGCTTTGTGATTCATGGGAAAGAATCTCATGTATGCAGATTGGAAAAGGCCTTGTACGGTCTTAAGCAAGCACTGTGTGCTTGGTATGAGAGGATTGATCAATACTTATTAAGCTTGGGATTCTCCAAAAATTATGCAGATCCAAATCTTTACTTCAAGGTAATTGATGATAAAGCTTTAATCTTAGTTCTTCATGTTGATGATTTATTTCTTACTGGAGCTGATAATTTCATTATCAAATGTAAGAAAGAGTTAGCTACTGAGTTTGAAATGAAGGATCTCAGTCTTATGCATTATTTTCTAGGACTAGAAGTGTGGTAAAGGCCTAATGAGATTATTCTGAGTCAAGGGAAATACTCTATAGACATTTTGAAGAGATTTGGTATGCTGGATTGCAAGTCCATGTCAACACCTATGGAAACAAATCTTAAAAAGTTACATGAATGTGCAACCAGTTCAGATTTAGTAGATCCTACCATGTTCAAACAATTGATTGGATCGTTGATGTATCTAGTCAATACTAGACCAGATATTTGTTATGTTGTTAACACTCTCAATCAGTTCACGTGTGAGCCTAGACAAATTCATTTTGTTGCAACAAAGCATATATTGAGATATTTGCATGGTATAGTGCGATATGGTTTGAAACACATTGCTTGTGAAGATCTGAAATTGCAAGGATTTTCTGATTTTGATTGGGCCAGGTGTGTGTTTGACAGGAAGAGTACTTCTGGTTGTTGTTTCAACTTAGGCTCTGCTATGATTTCTTGGTGCAGCTGGAAACAATCATGTGTGGCTCAAAGTACAACAGAAGTTGAATATGTTGCAGCTTGTGTGGCAGCTTGAGAGGCAATGTGGCTTCAAAAGCTTCTTGCAGGACTGTTTGGGCAAGCTTTAGAACCAACTGTGATTCATTGTGATAATCAAAGCTGTGTGAAGCAATCTGTCAATCTAGTATTTCATGATAGAACCAAACATGTGGAGATTAAATATCATTATCTAAGAGATATGGTTCAAAGGAAAGAAGTTCAACACAAATACATTTGTATTGATGAGCAGACAACTGACATTCTCACCAAGCCACTTTCAAAAGTGAAGTTTTCAAATTTTCGAGATAAGCTTGGTATTGTGGAGAATGATGCTCTTGTCGAGAGAGAGTCTCAACATCAGTGATTCTTGCTTCTTGTTAATAATGCATTTTTCTCTGAGATGGAGAAATTTGAGGTGAAAGCCCTTGTAATGCATTTTTTTTGAGATGGAGAAATTTGAGGTGAAAGCCCTTGTAATGCATTTTTCTCTGAGACGGAGAAATTTGAGGTGAAAGCCCTTGTTTGCCTCTGAGACGAAGGTATTTCTCTTTCCACTCATGGGAGTAGCCATAGTGGAGTCATGTTGAGAGACTCCATGACAACATCACGTTGAGTGACTCCGTGATGAGAGCCTGTGTACATATTTATTTCACACACGGGAGTAGCCATGGTGAACATCATGTTGAGTGACTCCATGATGCTATCACGTTGAGAGATTCTGTGATAAAGTTTTTTGGTTTTCTGTGATGACCCTAATTTTAGCAGGTTGTGGCAGCGAATGGGTCAGCTCATCATCACGACCCTCGTGAGCTGATGCAGAGTTTTGAGGGTCCTATTTGACAGACTTACTATTTTTAGTAAGTCAGTTGGTCAGTTTCCATTTCTGACAGGGCAGTATCGGCAGTGGTCAATTCTCCAGACGATATTTAGTTTTCAGTTTCTTGGACCGGGGACTTACTATTTATAGTAAGTCTATATTTGGCAGTTGCCATTTTTGGCAGGGCAGTGATGAGCTTGTTGGTCAGTCAGCATGGCAGGTGTTGTAGGAATTATCATCAGAATTACATTTGGTTATTGCTTGTGTTAATTAATAACAATATGTTATTAATTAATATTAAGACGATATTATAATGATAATAATACTTTATTATTATTATAATGTTTTGGAAGTTTATATTATAAAGAGCAGTTAACTGATGATGGTTTTTGGAAACTTTGGAGACCAAGGAGTTATAAATACAGGCTCATTTGTGAAGTAGATTATCTATTGAATATTAATTATTGAATTTGTTCATGGGAATTGTTCCTACTTTCTGTGCCCTAGCCAGGGTCAAATTAGTTGATTGAAGACTAATTCTTCTTCATCTAATCCACAATTGATTGCTGTTGTATAATCAATTGCCTGTAATCGATTGCTGTTGGATAATCGATTGTTGCTTCTTCGTGCTGATGTATACAAGAAGTTGTAAATCTCTGAAAAACAATTATTGTTGAATTGAGGCCTGCCTGGAAGAGGTCAATCCATAAGTTGCTGCTGCGATAAACTTACTATCAGGGCAGTTGTACAGGCTGCCACGCTTGAAGTTACTGTTCAACTTGGAGAGTTGAAAGTGGGGTTGGACGGTAACTCCAACCCGCACCATAACCACGGGTCTCTGCAAGAAACCGCGGCCACCATCATTAGGCACAGGAGATTTAGTAGCGTTAGCTACTACGGCTACAACAACGCTGGATTATAGTGGCGTTAGCCACTGCTGGAACATACTACAGCACCAAGGGTAGTGGCGTTAGCCACATGTAGAATTGCAGTCGCGTGTGGAGGAGGAAAGGGCAGCGTTAACACTAACTGCTGCCAGAAGATAGGATCACCGCATGAGGATCTTTACTGGCTGCGCTACATTAGCAAGCTGCTCACGTGAGGACACCAGCGTAGCAGCATCATTGTTGCAAAGGGCCATAGTTGCTGCCACTTACCATTCACGCTAAGGAGTCATGTGAAGGTTGCGGCAAGAATATCAGGTTTCTAAATATTTTTATTTGTAAAAAGGATTTGAAGGGTAGTCAAGTTTGTAATGAATCCAGCAAGGTGAATAAAGAAACGAATTTTGAAATTCAGAGCATTATTACCAATCTGATATTATATTTATTTGCAATGTCACTTCATACTACGATTTAAATTGATAGGAGTACATTTCCAGCTTATTAAGTATTTATAGAAAGAACGGAATAGAGTTTCAGTGGTTTTTTTTCATAGACGAGCCAGTGGGTTCAATCACAGTGATACCAGAACTTGCCTGCCAACTGTTTGATTAAATGCCAAGTGTATGATTTGTACGAAAATTGGTAAAATTTAGATGGTTTATCGATGAGGCCAAGTTAGGCTCATCATAGTGGTATCAGAGCGGTTTCCTGCCAGCCTGCAGGGAAATCGGGTTCATTAATTTTATTATTATTTGAGAAGTCAATTATGGAGAGATACAGGCGGCTTAGTTCAGAGAGCCGGCACAGCAGTGCGAAGAACAGTGATAAAATAAATACATTAATGGAAAGTATGGAGAGACTTAGACTTCATCAGCAAAGGATGGCGGTAAGACTGTCGGATCCAGCGACAGTAGATAGGGCAGCAAGATATATGGTATTTGCTTTCCGTAGACCGGCATCGAGATCGCAGGGTAGGAGGCTTGAGTTTTCCCCGACAGATGTCAGAGATGCAGATCCACCAGTAAATATTACGTCACCTACTCATGGATCTGATGATAGACACTCCACACAGGGACAGGTGGAAGTGTCAGTATCAGTGATAGACTGCAGGACTGAGCTTCAGCAGATTGAGGCTTTCCGTGTAGTTGCTGCAGTTGGCACAGATACAGTGGATACAGTAGTTGCCTCTGATAGTCCAGACTCTCTTGAGGAAGGACTAGTTATCGGAGATTTATATGTCAGCTGTCGTAGTGT
>MU228180.1:805027-825777 GCA_018584345.1 Thuja plicata | reverse complement strand
TGATCACCTTGTAGAGTGGGGTAGTACAGCTTATGAGGCACTCTTGGATAGAGAGGATGAGGTGAGTGAGCTTACTCGGGAGCTCACGACGACTTCAGAGGTCTTAGAGAGCACTCACTTGGCTCTCCAGGAGTCTCAGGCTCAGTTAGCAGAGGTGACTGTAGAACTGAAGCATCTTCAGTCTACACCAGCACCAGAACCAGTTCAGTTACATATTATGGTGTCTGATGATCTGATGATGTCCACAGTTGGGGTAGTTGGATGTGATAGCAGTAGGGATACATCCACCCTTGATTTCAGCATTAGAGGTGTAGATTCATTTCCGTCTGATATTTGTGCAGTTGAGTTAGACACTGTAGTAGAGAGTTGTAGTGTGCCGGACTTTGGGATGGATACTACAGTTGGTAGCAATACTTCAGGTGATACAGTACAAGACATTGTAGGCAGTGAAGTGGACCAGTCAGCATTTTGTGTTCCTGTTCATGACACTACTCCTTTGATTGCTCAGCAAGGAGGCATGGTATCACCTGAGTCGGTTATTGGGGAGCGCCTAGCTGGTAATGTTGGGCAGTTGGTGACGTCACAGTCACCCGATGACCAGTTATGGTTCCGAGGGGAGCAGTTGGATGCTACCTCTTATAGATGTTACTGCCCGGAGTCATTCTTGGATCACCATCTTGAGAGTTCAGAAATTCGTGAGGGATCTTACCGAGCTTCTGAGGGTGTTCTCATCCGGGGTACAGGCGCGATCCGGCGTTTGGTGAGAGAGATTGTAGGTACTTTGACTACGATGCTCCCTCACAGAGAGTTTGAGGTTGGGTTTGTTGAGAGGGTCACCTAGGATCCTGTCCAACCTATTTTGTAGGGTTCGAGCTTGGAGCCATCCTTGGGTTCACGATTGGGGAGTGATGAGCCCTTGACTGAGAGTGGAGGTTTCTATCGTCATTACGTGGTGAGTGCTCATTATTTTTCCTTCGATCCTCATGTTGACGAGTTGATGGCACACAGATGTGGATGGGCTCTTAGTCCTTATCATCCATTATGGGATGGGCTCTCGCCATCAGCAGTTGATGGTAGTTTTGGCTGCAAGTCAGTAGCAGGAGACTTGGAGAGTTACTGTGACTACAGAGATTACACAGTGGGCGGATATCCAGGCCTAGGTACAGTTTGGTACAGAGGTAGTCAGCAGTGTTGTGCAGGGGATCTACACACTCAGTACAGATTTGTTGGGTGTGCTGGGGGAGTTCAGTATATCGGGGATCCGAGCTCCCCATACTTCTTGGTTTTTGATGATCCTGAAGTTCACTTCTTTCGGGATCCGGGCAGAGACAGACTCAGTACAGGAGTATGGGTGAGCGGGTTTTTGAGGTCTCTTTACAGGGCTATCCGTTTCACATTTTGGGTGACGCTACAGGAACTTACAGTTTTCGCCAGTAGTAGGGTGTACTTTTTTCTATGGGACCTAGGTGGATTGTGATGTTCCTTGTTCCGATGATTACTTGAGGACAAGCAATCTTGGGGAGGGTGGACTGTGATGACCCTAATTTTAGCAGGTTGTGGCAGCGAATGGGTCAGCTCATCATCACGACCCTCGTGAGTTGATGCAGAGTTTTGAGGGTCCTAGTTGACGGACTTACTATTTTTAGTAAGTCAGTTGGTCAGTTTCCATTTCTGACAGGGCAGTACCGGCAGTGGTCAATTCTCTAGACGATATTCAGTTTTCAGTTTCTTGGACTGGGGACTTACTATTTATAGTAAGTCTATATTTGGTAGTTGCCATTTTTGGCAGGGCAGTGATGAGCTTGTTGGTCAGTCAGCATGGCAGGTGTTGTAGGAATTATCATCAGGATTACATTTGGTTATTGCTTGTGTTAATTAATAACAATATGTTATTAATTAATATTAAGACAATATTATAATGGTAATAATACTTTTTTATTATTATAATGTTTTGGAAGTTTATATTATAAAGAGCAGTTAACTGATGATGGTTTTTGGAAACTTTGGAGACCAACGAGTTATAAATACAGGCTCATTTGTGAAGTAGATTATCTATTGAATATTAATTATTGAATTTGTTCTTGGGAATTGTTCCTACTTTCTGTGCCCTAGCCATTGAAGACTGATTCTTCTTCATCTAATCCACAATTGATTGCTGTTGTATAATCAATTGCCTGTAATTGATTGCTGTTGGATAATCGATTGTTGCTTCTTCGTGCTGATGTATACAAGAAGTTCTGAATCTTTGAAAAACAATTATTGTTGAATTGAGGCCTGCCTGGAAGAGGTCAATCCATAAGTTGCTGCTGCGATAAACTTACTATTAGGGCAGTTGTATAGGCTGCTACGCTTGAAATTACTGTTCAACATGGAGAGGTGAAAGTGGGGTTGGACGATAACTCCAACCTGCACCATAACCACGGGTCTCTGCAAGAAACCGCCGCCACCATCATTAGGCGCAGGAGATTTAGTAGCGTTAGCTACTACGGCTACAGCAGTGCTGGATTATAGTGGCGTTAGCCATTGCTGGAACACACTACAACGCCAAGGGTAGTGGCGTTAGCCACATGTAGAATTGCAGTCGCGTGTGGAGGAGGAAAGGGCAGCGTTAACACTAATTGCTGCCGGAAGATAGGATCACCGCATAGGATCTTTACTGGCTGCGCTACATTAGCAAGCTGCTCGCGTGAGGACACCAGCGTAGGAGCATCATTGTTGCAAAGAGCCATAGTTGCTGCCACTTACCATTCACACCAAGGAGTCATGTGAAGGCTGCGGCAAGAATATCAGGTTTCTAAATATTTTTATTTGTAAAAAGGATTTGAATGGTAGTCAAGTTTGTAATGAATCCAGCAAGGTGAATAAAGAAACGAATTCTGAAATTCAGAGCATTATTACCAATCTCATATTATATTTATTTGCAATATGTCACTTCATACTACAATTTAAATTGATAGGAGTACATTTCCAGCTTATTAAGTATTTATAGAAAGAACAGAATAGAGTTTTAGTGGGTTTTTTTTCATAGACAAGAGCCAGTGGGTTCAATCACAGTGATACCAGAACTTGCCTGCCAATTGTTTGATTAAATGCCAAGTGTATGATTTGTACGAAAATTGGTAAAATTTAGATGGTTTATCAATGAGGCCAAGTTAGGCTCATCACATTTTCTCACAAATGGGTGTAGCCTTTGTGATTGTCATGTTGAGAGACTCCATGACATGAGAATTTGGAAATGATATCTCCTTTGCTAAGAGGGAGTGTTGAAGATTGTAGTTGCAGGAGATATCTGCTTACTTGAAATGATTGCTTCAGCGTACAGGTTGTGTGTAGGCGATGTTGTTTGTTATTGAAAAGCTACATCAAATGTAACGTCACTGTTATCGTGAACGGTTCTTACATATGTTGCATCTCATTCCTTGGTGTCGCTTAGTAATGGCAATGAAGTGTTTTCAATCTTAGCTTATGAAACGACTCCTTTACGGTAACCGCAATCCATTCATGTGCCACGACTATGAGAAGATGGAATGACACATTTTATTACTGTTGCCGGTTCATGCTTACGACAGACTTCTTCCAAGCGTCTTCCGTCTTTCATATCATCTTCAGTTTTTTTGAAGAGCTCTCCTTTATGGTGTCATGTTTGGAATTCTAAGAGTCACCGTTTCAGTAACGACCTTTGTTTCTAGTGCCACATGTGCTCGTGGCTATTGCGTTACTAAGCATAATTGAAGAGTCACCGTTGGGCATTGATGAATGTCGTCCTGTAGCGTGACGCGATTTGGTTGATCGTATGTGTGGCCTTTCATTGGGTATTGAAGATTATCGGTTGTAGTGTGGATGAGCTTCCCGTTGTTGAAGCGATCATTCAGTGACTTTTGTGTTCATTGGGTTGTAGTTGTAGGGTGGTATTGAGTCTACAACGATGATGGTCAGCTTATTCCTGTTTTAGTATTAAACATTTTGTTCACAGGAGTTAGTGGGAGTTTTTTGTTCATTTCTTGTATGTAGTGTCCATCATTTGAGTATTTCTTCTATTTGTAGATTTATTATTTGTAAAGAGAGTACTGTGTAATTTTATAGTGTGTGAAGGCTCAAAAGTTTGAGATCTGTATTAAGACTTTGTTATTATTATTCAATAAAGAAGTACTTTTTGGTGTGGCTGGGTTTTTCCCTCGAGGAGGGTTTTCCCAGGGTATCTCTGATGTTCTTGTGCTTTTGATTTATCAGTTATTTATTTTTATGCAATTCTAGTTCTAAATTTATCACTTAGAAATTTCAATCAACTCTTATCCAACTAGTCAATAATGAACGTACACCAACAACATAAACTTCTACGCTGCCAATCTTCACCCGATCGCTCAGAAATAAGAACTTAGAATACATGAATCTGATAATAGTAGTCCATTAGGAATGGGTCTGTAGTAATAAATTATCACTTGCTTTGATGGCATAGGTACACCATTCTTTTTAGGGAAAGGTTTGATGCCTTGTCTAACAATGCCATAAAAATGGGCTTTTATTTGACTATATGAGTTTGAATCCTTGGCAACACATCCTTAGCTAATTAAAATATACCCCCTATTGCGTAGAACCCATTGTATCATATCAACATACTTCCAAAGAGGAGAATTCAAGTTTGTTTTGAAATGGAATAGACCCATGGAGCTTGAACTAGCTACCATTGTAATTTCTATGGAAAAATGTTTTCTAAACAACACATATGAAACAAATGAAAACAAACAAGCACACAACATTAAATGTTCAATATTTTAAGAATAGTGACACGTTTATATAAAAATGAAAGGAAAACAAGAAATTGAAAGCAAAGCAAAAGAGTTTTTTTGTATAACAAAAATGTAAAATAAAAATTCTCTTTTTTCAAAAATCTTTTTCTATGCTGATCTTGATAGCTAATGAACTCTTGCACATGCATAGGAATAACAACACAATTACTTTGCCTTCGATGATTAATCTTGCCTTCGATGATTAATCTTGAACTCTTTTTGTGTAATGACAAACAAGAATGGAAATTCAACAAAAATGAATGGTATTTGTCTTTTTGTCAAATGAGGTAAAATTAAGTTTGTTTTAGTGTTTCAAATGATTGAGATGACACTTTTAGGGTTAGGGATTTGTTTTGGTATTTCATAGTCAAAATCAAATTCGAAAAATTATTTAAAAAATGAAAAATAAAAAATGCATAAAAAATAAGATGGGTTCTTTACAGTTCTGGTTTGTTATTTGTGGTTCACTTCAGTTCTTCCAAGACAAAACCATAGTTTTCTGGAGGCCTCTTGTGTGAATTTCTGCTTGTGTTGAATTGCACCATGAATCTGGTTTGAACTGGACTTGGATCTAGGGATAGATGATAGTGAACCAACAACTTAGCATGCAGGGTAATACTAATATCATACACAAAGAAGCCAAGGGGTTGTAATTTGTGCAAGGATTGAAGGGGTGAAACCAAAATTTAGTGCATAGAAAATCCCCTTGAAAGTCCAATGGATCAGATTGTAGAATAAAATCCTTATCCTTAAGTAAATCGAATTCAATACTAAAGAAGCCCCCACGCACAGGGAAAAATAAAAATATCTTCTTCCAATTTCTTTTTTCAATGCTAGAAGATCTGTGTGTAGGTCACATAATTTGGGCCATAGCTTCATGAAATTACAAATGAGTGCATGATCTTGCATATATTCTTTGCATTTAGACACCTCATCAAACATTTAGATTTTAGGAGTGTGAGCATAGGACAGAAAGATGGAGGGAGAACCATGCCTGAGGAATTGTTGCTGAAGTTGGATTTGATAGACCCACTCTTTGAGTTGCTCCTTTGAAGTCCCGTGTCTATCATTTCTAGCTAAGTGATCAAGGTAATTTTGGCTGATGTGAATTGTGCGGATTTCAAGAGAGGAGGGGATTGTAGTGCCCCCTATCGGACAACCTTAGGAAATATGCAATTGATTTGTGTAATAATGGAGATATTCATAAACCGTACCTTGGTATTTTCTAATATATACAAACTCAAATAAATATGGAATACTGAACTTTCAATAAATGAAAAACCAATATCTAGTTATTGAGATCCTTAAAACCTCAATGATAACAATTTAATGGCAATAAATCAATCAAATGCTGATGTGAAATCTCATAAATATTGATGTACATATGTAGCAGAAACCTCTTCAATATTATATTGAGCGGATACAACAAATATTATTACTAATTAGTAGCAACAAATACTCTGAGCAAATCGAAACATCATGTATGCAGCAAAATACCAAGTACCATTAATACCATTACCCTACAATTTTCAATTGCAAAGCTATGATTGGAATTAAAAGAGTACGACAACTTCTTTAATTTGTTTGGCAGCTGTTGAATATTAGATGCTGCTGGAAATAAGTGCAGTAGCTACAGAGTATTTGTTGCTGCTCAAATAAGTTTAACAACCTTAAAGAAAAATGCAGCACCCTTGTAGTCTCTATGGTAGGCCATAGGATATGTATTATGTACAGCCGGACACCCTCTAAAAAGATTTTGATTTTCTGCACAGCAGCAAATAGAATACTCACTACAATCCTTCACAATTTTTTTATTTATTTACAAATATCAACACCAATAAGAATCTCAATAACTGAACTGAGAACTCAAAATCTTCAACACAACTGGAGATCTTAAAAAATCTCCTGAAACTAGAAATAATCTTTAAACATGAGAATCAAGACGGTTCTTGTCCTCTGGATCTCTTACAACAAGGGTTTTTGTCCTTGAATGCTTCAATCTTCAAACTGAAAGGAATAATAAATGACAAAAAATCGATGATTTGCTTTGAACAAATGATCTTTTATAGTTTCCTTTACGGCCCTCTATTTGAATTTACTTTTTCCCTCCAAATATTGAAAAATATTTTTTAAATTACAAAAAATACTTTTGAATTACATATTGAATTGAGTGTTAAAAGCACTTTAAATATTACATAGGCCTTATAATAACATTCAAGTTGCCCATTGAAAATAAAACGATTAAGCCCAACTTAAAATATTATTATTTTTTCATTATTTTATCCCTTAGCCTATGAGAAATAAAGTATAGGTTATGGATCCTTAGTTAATTCTTTTAGTTTTGAAAAGGGGACGTGATAGGAAGAAGATTTTTCCTTGGGCGAAGAGGCTGCAAAAACCCTTGCTAGAGATTGCAGTAGCATTTGCTCACCCAGTGACATTGTAAGCTTTAGAAGATAGCTCTTTAGGCATCCAAAACTGCCATCCGAGTGGAACTCGAGGAAAAATAGGAAGATTTGAAAGCCCTAGCTTGACTGTCAACACTTGTCAATTGAGGCATAGGCAGCAAAACATGGAAAATTTTCCTACTATTGATAGGCAAGATTGTAAATACTAAAGACTAACACGGGACACCACATGTTGGGGCTCATTTACCCTCCATTGCATTGAAAGAAGTTGTTGCAAACAAAAGCTTGAATGAATTGAAATATGGAAGCCTCATCTACATACACATTGAAGACTTCTCAAGACTCATGGTGGGTGTAGGGAGGTTAGCTTAGATCATTAGGGTACAAAAGATCATTGGCAAGGAAATTTTTAGGGAACATTACAAAAGATATAGAAAAATTGCCCCTGTTCATCAACTATGGTATAAAATTCTGGGTTAAATTGCGGGGTATCTCATGGTGGACATGGGGTTCACCTTGGTTTCTTAATATGGTTACACTTGACCATGCCTCAGGGTACTCCCATGACAAAACATGGTGGTGGGCTTTGGTCCACGCATTGCCATAAGTGCAACCCCTGCTTCCAGGTGTCGCCATGGCCACTACAAGGGGTGCCTTGCCTAATAGGATTTGAACTTGGGTCTATGATATGACGCTCTTCATTCTCTAGTGCTAGGCCCAAAACCTTTCAAGTTGGATCCACCAAAAAAAAGAGTACAAAAGAAAGTTATAATAATGCTCATCAATTACTAAAGTAGGTCAATCAATTTGAAAATTCTAAGTTACAACTAGACATAAATCTAATGGCCAAAACAAATCTAAAACATAATAAGAAAACAAATTCCAATACACACGTTATCAAATTCAATACGAATGCTGTATTTTTATGTTCATTGACAGTTGTTGCTTTTACAAGATACCTTGTCTCGTGTCCCCATATTGAAGGTTCCCTTGTTAAACATTCAATTGCTCATGTTGACTATGTCTCTTCTGTATGCAGGTATTGATAAATATTATGTCAGGGTATTTTCTAGCTCAGAGATAGATTTCATTTCAGTTTATCAGTGTATACATCGGAATTGTTGATATATTTTTGTAAGATGTAAGGCAAATGCAACATTTTTCTAGTGAAAATGATTCTTTTCTTTCTGGAAGATGTTTATTCAAGAAGGCATGCCAATATTGCAGGAGGGATTTTTTGTTTATCTGAGAGGAGTCAATTGTTTGGACATCAAGATATATGCGATTCCAGAAGGTTCAGTTGTTTTTCCTAAGATACCCCTCATTAGAGTTGAGGGCCCAGTAGCGGTGAGTTTGATAGACTCAATTTAAAGTTAAAATAAAATATAGTACGCGCCATGAATTTTCTTTCATTTTATATGTTGTCTTAGGTTGCAGCTTTGGATAAGCTAAGGCTATGTCAACAGCTTTAGAAAATTTGTTTGTGTATAATGATTTCTTTATTGTTTAGTATTCCTTATATGAAAATATAATTCAGAAACACTTGCAATGTGCTGAAATTCTTGGCCATGATTGGACATCTTAGCTAAATACACAAGCAGAATTTCTGACCTTGAATTGAATGTCTTGCTAAATGCAATATTGTTGTATTCTTTAGGTCGTTCAGCTTTTGGAAACACCATTTGTTAATTTGGTCAACTATGCATCGTTGGTTGCAACAAATGCTTCAAGACATAGGCGTGTTGCTGGCAAGTCCAAAATTTTGCTTGAATTTGGACTCCGCCGGGCCCAAGTAAGCTTGTCCCTATTTCATTTTTGGAAAAGTCAATAGGGGTTTCCTGGTTTCTGTGCCTGAGTGAATTTTGAATTTTTCTGTGTAGGGTCCCGATGGTGGAATAAGTGCATCCAGATACTGTTACATGGGTGGATTTGATGCAACCAGGTTCCCTTCAATTTAACTTTTTAGGCAGAAATTGTGCATATGTTTCTTTCATACTGTTGAAGTGGGTATTAATGATTGTCAGTGGTGCTAACTAGTGAGGGATGCACTCATTCTTAAGCACTCTGAATTATTTTGAATCAAAACTCATTCTAACAATGCATGGGCATAACATAATGTGTATGCAAAAGAATGTACGATTAAAAGTCAAAGAATCCACCATGATGGAAAATGCATCTTCTCTCGGACCAAGGAGTATTTTTGCATATTGTTGAAACTAGAAATCCTAGAACTTAATAAATGCAGTGTGAATGAGTTTATAAAGCACAAAATTGCGTTGTTTTCTTTAAAATGGGTATCTTCCAGATTTCTTGCTGCTCCTCTTGCAAAAGAGGCAATGGTTTATAATAGCTTTTAAAACAAAATTATATAAGTCAGTGTCAACAATTTCTTCAAGATTATGGGAGAAAATCTCCATTAAGAAGAAACATTAATTTAAACCAAGCGGAAATAATTCTTTCCTGGATCCACAAAGTGGAGCCATAGGATGAACTGGGGCCACTAGAAAGATCAGCAAGTGAATTCATTCACATGATGAGTATGGAGGATACATTATGATTAACCCTTACGCTTGCAGTGTTAATCACAAGTGTCGTAGGATCAGCCTCTAGATTGGTTAGCGGCACACATAAGAAGTTCAATTGAAGGAGGGAGGCAATACAAAGTCAAAGGGTCTAAAATTCTAGACCTCCATATGTGGATTTGTGGATGTCTATTTAGGGGCCATAATGACCCTTAGGATGACATGGAAGTGGAACTTTTGGGATATAAACACATCACATGTTAGAAAAATAAGCCTTATTTATATGCATATCACTGGTTGGATATTTCACCTACTAGTTGAGCCTTGTATCCCATATCATTACATCTGTAAAGAGCCTACCTGGCTCTTACCCTCAATTAACACCAAATTCTGATTTCTCACAAGTAATTCGAGTTCTTTTGCAATTTAATGTTGAATTTAGAGTACAATAATTTTAATTTTCAATTTTCAAATTCAATTACAAGTAACCATTCAAGGATCAATTACAGTGCATTCTATTTGATTTAAATTCAAAACCCCCAATTACAAAAATCAGCACCACGCCTCTGAACATCTAATTGAAAACCGACATTACAAATATTAACTTACATGAAAAGGAAACTAAGCATACAATTCATTCAAATGAACCTGATTAATTAATAATCCTCCAACTCTGGCTGCGGCTGATAAGAATGACGGCAGCTGATAGAATAAGTGGCCATAGCTGGGTAGGAAGTGGCGGCTTAACAAGAACTCACGCCACTTAACAAACTTCCATCAGATTCACTTCTCAAACCCCCATGTGCTGTAGCAGCAATCAAATATGCCGATTCCTACCTTCAATATGCCCACACGGCTTGCAGAGACAAACCACAGGCACACACAATTCATCAGCATCCAATGCTGATTCAAAGTGTCTCAAGAACATGCAAGGAAAAACTACGTTTCCTGCCTGGATAATTGTCTTTGAACCCTCTCTCCAGACTTCTCCCAAAATCGAACCATAACATGAATAATGAATAGCATAATGAATGGAATTTGATTTTCATTTCGAAGTCTTTATAACCTCCCAAAAGAAATCAAAATTTTTAGCTTCACCAACACACTTGCATAACTTAAAGCAATACTTAGCTTTTCTTCCCAATTGTATTTCATGAGTTTGAAATATAATAATTAATCATATTTCTCTCCAAGGCTTTAGAAGAAAACATTTAATACTTTGGCAATAAATAATAAGCTCTTAATAATTATTCAAGTATAACTTAATTAATAATCATCAATTATCAAATAGCTTATTAAATTTCCCGGATGAATAACTTGCAACGCAGATATTCACTACTCGAGCCAGACGCCATAATGCCCTGCCATAAATAAACATTGCCAAAAATAGACTTACTATAAATAGTAAGTCCCTCAAACTGGAAGCTTTGCAAATCTTTCCCAACTCCAACTGATAGCAATGCACATGCGCCCTGCTAAAAATAGAAATCATGATGATCCCTTGAAAAAAGCACTTACTATAAATAGTAAGTCTGACAATCTGACGCGAACGAAGAGCAATCCTGGCATCACAAACCTCCATAATGGAAACTGACCACTGGCTCTGCCAAACGACCCCCTCTAACATCCCAATTAGCCCACGAGGGTCACAAAAATAAGCTAACCCTGTGTGCCTAAAAATGGGGACATTACAACATCCATATTTTTGAGGGCTAGCATTTATAGGTTGGTGGCCATTTCATAGATTGGTCTAGGCTGCCCATTTGGCAAGAATATATGAAAATATGATGCTTGTACCAAATTCCTCAGTGAAATTAAAGAAAAAAGTGTGATGCGTTTGGATCATGGTATTGAGACATTGAGAGTCTTTGAAAGATTCGAATCCTGAGCCAAGTTGGTGGCTGTAAGTTTTGTGGCTTCAACTAAGCCAACTCACTTGGTTTGCTTTTGCACTTTTTTAGTATCAGCCCACTCATGGAGACAAAAAATCACAATTTTGAAACTAAAAATAAAACCTACATCTGCAGCTATGCCACTTGCCCAGTCATTTAGGACACTAGAAATTATTTAGAGATTCTGCACTTTTCTATAGCCTTACAATTCTTTGCTTTAGAGGACAGGTGGATGTGTCAGCATCTCAACCTATAGGTAAGGTTATTTCTTTTTCAAGAAAAATGTTTATTCTTTTCTTCTTTGTATGCTTCTTCTTATCTTCTTTGTGTGAATAATGCACTATGTTTTATATATTTTTACCATTCCTCTCTATGGATATTTAATTAGTCTTTTAGCATTTTTACCAATTCTTTGTCTTTAGCTAGCACAAAATGTTTCTATGCATGGGGTCAATGAGAGATGCCTCTTTTTAATGTTTTTATTTAATTTTTTTATATATGCAATTTTTCTAATCCTTCTGTAAATGTTTTGTATTTATAGTGAATTGATTTTTTTGTAATAAATTAATTTTGAATTTTGTAAGTTTTCTTTAAGTTTATACCTGTGTCATGTCAGTTTTTTGCAGAGTCCAAGTCTGAGTGTAAGATGTGATCAGTGGATCTGAGTCTCAATGCTGTGGTTTGGACTGTAGGATTTTAGAATCAACACTAAAAATTACACTCAAGACATTTGGCGATCAAGCTCATTACCACCAAAATTATCTAGTAAGAAGCAAAAACTGGCAGCAAAGGTGAACAACAAATGACAGTCTCATTTCCTTCCTATGTGTTATTTAAAAGAAAAATATACATAATTATAGCCTCTTGGATGGATCAATCTTTCTGACTAGCATCCAAGAGGAGTTGAGACGACTTAAGTGAGAAGAGGAGCTAACTCAACAGGTAGAGGCAATAGTGGCACTTGATGAGGCGGAGTGTCATCTATTTACTTTTAATCAAGGAATAATGAGGCAAAGGTGGAGCTAGGTTCCTTCAATCAAGGAATGACATGTGCTCATTAGCTATCTAGGAATTAAACATATTTACCCAAGAAACTTTATAAAAGATGTGCAATAAAATATTACACCAACACCCCTCCTTAAGTTCATTTAGGGAGGAAAATGAATGGATCTGGAAAACTACCACTTTAATTATCCATGTACAAAATCCCTATATAGGGATAGATAGTCATCCCCAAAGTGGAGAGAGACCCCTACCAAGAAATAGCTTCTAGAATTTGTAGTAGTCCACACCAGAATTGGGTGAAGGATAATATTGGATGTTGAAGAAGATCCACTTGTATCAAGTAACAATTGTTGCTTTAGGAAGATAGACTCATTATGCTATATATATGTTGAATTTCCATTCCAAAGGTGGAATGAAGAGTGGCAAGATGAAGATCTCTCGAAAAGTTAATACTTCTCTGTGCCTATCCTGAAATGTGATTCATTCTAATTAGCAGACTCAGATACACTTGTTGGATGTGTCATTGTCAAAGCATACAGAGGTGGAGAGAGAAAAGGCAGATTTATATGTACCATTATTACATCTAGAGAAGGTGATGAAGCTACAGGAGAGCTGTCATCAAGGATAAGAACAATGTTCTTGATGGCATTATAAAAATCCCTGATGTGAGATTCTACGAACAAACACGGTGTTTGGTAAGTATGTTTCCCATTGCGGTGGATCTTTTAGGCATGTAGGAATTCGCTAAAGAGTTATTAAAAGCATTTGGAGAAGTTGTGATCTTTGTAAATGTAGGAGGAATATCTATAGTTGTCTCTACAATGCCAATGGATGTGTGATGTCCCCATTTTAGCAGGTGCCTGGGACACGCCATTGTTAGCCCATCACTGCGACCTTCGTGGGCTAATGGTTTGATTTGGAAGTCTTTGGTTGAGAACTTACTATTTATAGTAGTCTCCATTTGTGGCAGGGTGTCTGAATAGTTGACTTGCCAGAGCAAAGCAGTGGGATTTGGCTTTGAATTGATTAATTAAGTTTGACTTAATTAATTCATCTGTTGAGGCTTATATTAAAGTCAAGTCATTAAAATATTAATGGCGGTTTATTTATCTTATGTTTGGACATCAAAATTGGAGGAATGAATATAATTGAATGTTATAATTCAAAATTCAAACTTTGGAGAACCTAAGATCCTTTTAAGTCATGAAAAGTGTCTAGCTGAAGCTGGAGGTTTGTAGTGTAATGTTGAAGCCAGGGTTCGATTTGCATTAGAAGATTATTTAAGCCAAAGGATGGAAATCGAATTTCATTAACTGATTATGCTTTTACTATTGAAGGAGTTTGTGAAGGTGAACGATTGGGGTTTGAATTTGAATTTGTTGAGCACAAGAATTGGTAATTCTTGGCGGCTGCCTGGCACTCAGAACTGGCGGTTTATGTTAGCAATTTGTGTATGCTTTTTTTTCCTTGGTTCAATCTGCTTCATCATTGTCTGAATTACAACACTCAGGAAGGGTGGAATGCGTGCTTGTTATTCAGTGATTAGAGAATGAGTTGGGCGTGAGTATGTTGTTTGTTACTTGTTACATGGCGCGGGTGATTGGATTGTTAACTGCCGATAATTAACAAAGGATCCCGTGAGTGAAGGTGTTGCCGAATCTTCCATAGGTTTGTTTGTTGATACATTGCAGAGTTAAAATTGGCAAGAGGAAATTTGGCATGAGGAACCCTGCTGTTATTATCCAAGCGCCACCGAATTGACGACACCATTGCCATGTCATATAACTTCTATTTGATCATGCTTGTAAATGAAATTTCTTTTCAATAAGAAGTGCGAATATAGTAGAGGGAATTGTGTTTGTGAAAAGTTTCAGAATTTTAGTAATTAAGCATTGTTGTTTATTCATATATTTCGAAAAAAAGAAGAAGCAAATATATTACAAGAAATAAAAAAATACAAAATCTAAAACAAAGAGACCATTTGCAATTGAATTTCAGTGATTGAGCCAGCCAGGCTTTTTACAGGATGCGAGGTTATCCAAGGAAATTTCATGAATGGGTGGAGGTTCATGTGGATCTGCAAACAACTGTTTGATTGTAGCTCAAAGTAGTTTATTGCACTTAGTGTGCTAAATGTGATGTAATATGCCCACAGAAATATAAAGACAAATTAGTTGATAGACTTTGTCATACTTGCCTAACAATTTATTCTTTTGTTAAGAATACTTGGCTCAAGGAGTCCAAGTAGATAGGGAACACAATCTTGCTGAAAGTTGTG
Organism: Thuja plicata; assembly: GCA_018584345.1. Lineage (NCBI taxonomy): Eukaryota > Viridiplantae > Streptophyta > Pinopsida > Cupressales > Cupressaceae > Thuja > Thuja plicata. The sequence goes on along the minus strand of MU228180.1, from coordinate 810,885 downwards.
ATTCTTAATCCTTTCTCACTAACACTTGTTTCATTGGCGATTTTATGTAAAAGTAGAAGTGCTGAACGTTACAAGTGAAAAAATAAATAAAAATGCCATTAGTTCAATTCATTATATTGAGTCCAAATATGAGCAAACAAAAATTACTAAATGTGAAGTGTACAAAATATAACACTTAAATTAAAATGGCAATATAAGGAGTCCATATGAGCTCCAATCGGACCTTTGGAAGTTTCATAAATAAGTACTCAACAAGAATTTGTTAAACCCACAAATTCTAAAAAAATGGGGGCACAAGTTCCAAAAAATACTATCACCATTATATAACCACTTATAACATAGCTAGAGTAAAAAATAACCCTAATTGGAGTTTGGATAAGTGAAAAGGAACTTTCTAAATTGAGGTGTCAAATTGAAATTACACCTTACAAGGATTCGCAAAGTAGGTGCTGATGTCAACTTGATATTGTGCTAATGCTAACATGTTGATGAGGCATTGTCTGTGTTGTCTGGTACATTGTCTGAGCTATTGTTTGTATAGGTGTGATTTGTTGGTTCATATAGTTTCTGTTAAGGTGACACATTAATGTGAGTTTGATGTGAGTTTTCATATGGTTAAATGTTGCTAATTGGGTGAACTAGTGGTGATTGACAAGCATAGATGATATGGTCAACAATGTGGTTGGATTGTTGTTGAGTGGGGAGAAAGGACATTGATTTGTAGAGAAGTTGACACGGGTGTTTGAAAAACTATTGGTTTTGAAAAAACTGTGGATGACTTGAGAGAGAGAGAGAGAGAGAGAGAGAGAGAGAGAGAGAGAGAGAGAGAGAGATTGTCGATATTAGAAGACACGCACTTTTGATTTGGATATTAGGAATGATTCATCAATGATGCTCCTAGATCTTTGTGCTATTGAAGTGTTTTCCATAATTTTCTTTTAAGTTGGTGAAGATGTGTAGACAAATTGTTGGGGTTTGAAAAGGCCACTAGTTTATGATCAAACAATGGGGAGAACTGTGTGCTTTGGGTGGGGGAGCCTTTCAGGCATGTCTTCTCAAGCTCAACCTATTTGTGTTGCACAAGCACTTTTCTCAACAATGTACTAATTGTTGAAGTAAATTTCTTGCTACGACTTGAAAGAATGTTTTGTACATTGAATAAATGGAGCCTCTTCAGAAAGTGTTTGATTTAGACTTGATAGGCAGTCCTTTGGTTTTTGGCTGGTTTAGATGAAATGTTTAGCTCTGTTCTGCCGCAATACCCTTCCAACAAAAGTCACTTGCCAAAATAATAAATAACTTGCATTTTTCAAACTTTGATAGTCTGACCCATGGTTCAAGGATTTAACAAAACAAGAAGGAAAACTTTTTGGGGTTGCTTGACGACAATAGAGAGCTAATATTTGCTCTATCATTAACCCAAAAACAAAGTACTTGCAAAACGTAACTAAAACTTACAACATTTTGTGTGAAAATAAACATAAATGAGAGATAAAACTAGCATAATAGCTAAATAGGCACTGATAAATGTTTTAAGACTCTTGGTGGATGAGTCATGGTGATAACTGTCCAATAGGAGTTAAATAAACTTAAATGAAGAGATGAGCTAACTCAATAAGTAGAGACAATGGTCCCACCTATTGAGGTAGAGGTGGCACCTAATTGCTTCTATCATGGAAATTGAGCACATAAAAGATGATAGAGATATTGCATCAAATAAATAAGAAGGGAAACCATTCTTATAAGGGATTAAAGCATGAGAGACAACCTATGCTATTTGGGATAAATAAAAAGAACACACTAAATGAAAATAAAACACAAAAGTACATCCTCAAGTCAAAATAACTTATTAAAGTTTATGCCTAATAACTAGTTGACCCTAACCATTTAATATTTACTTTAACATCCTCTCTTTATGGTCAATTGTAGTCAGCATACAATGTTTATTGTTCTGTTTGATAATATTGGTTATCCAACTATGCATTAATTGTTCATACTTCATATTAATTATCCACTTTGGGTAGTTATAAGTGTCAGTTGGTTGACAATTGTGTTCCTCTTGGAAACTGTCGGGTCCTTTAAATATATTGTGTCGTCAAGGGAAGTAGTATGATCTAGTTGGATCAATTCCGATGCTTGGCTGATCATCGCTAGTCTTCCTCAGTAATAATTTCATGTGCGAATAAAAACATATTTTACTCTTGTATTTGGTATATATTATCATCTTTATTTATTTATGTGTTTAATTTATTAGATATGGCAGTAAACATTTGGTGTTTGTGCCTTAAAAGAAATCGGGTCATATTTGAGCAATTCATGCTCTTAGATCCCAATAAAGGCAAGAAGAGGCCACAAGTTGGCTGAGACCATGAGATCAAGCAATCTTTAAGGATCAACGAGAAAATGGAACGTAGTAGGAGATTACGAGAAACACTCTTGGAAAATACAACTGAACGATTCCAAAGTTGGAGCCCTTCTTGAGAACATAATCAAGCTGAAAAGTCAAGAAAACCTCCTCTTAGGTAAGCCTATAAACTTGGGCAACTTTGGCTTGCCACGGTTATATTCTGAAAATTCCCTTCTGATGCAAATTTGGCCCTTGGAAGATTCTTGTTTGGGAGATTTCAGAATTTAACTATGCAATCCCTAGTGGAGAAAAGCAAAAGTTGCCCAAGTTTAGAGGCAATCGATCGAAGGATCTTGTCAGGCATTCTAAGACTTCTGAGACAATCTAGATAGCAAATGGGAAGATGACAAAGCAATTAGGTTACGATCTTTTCCAGCCACCTTGTTAGGTGTAGTGATTGATTGGTATACAAAAATTGACCGAGGCCCCATAAATACAAGGGAGACATTAAAGAAGGCCTTCTGAGAATTTTATATTGCTTCGTGATGATAATAAAATAGCAGTAGAAATTTACAATACAAACCAAGGCAAGCACAAAAATGCACGAGCTTATGATCAAAGACTGAGAATTGCTAGTAAAATTGGAAACAAAATTGGCCCACAATCTAAAAAAGTGATGGTTCATTGAAGTTTTATTTCCGTCATTGCGAAAAAAATGTAGTACCACCATCGTCCTATTCTGAAGCCTACAATTGGGCAATGCACATACAAAGTGAAGATAAATTGCCCTTGCATAGTGAGAAAAAAAGAGGAAGATGGAAGTTCTGATGACAATAGTGACAATGAATTGAGACGATACAAGCACTCCAATGGGACATGCTTCAAATGATGAAAGAATTAAAAGCAGAGAAAGAAACCAACAAAGAAAGTAACGAGCTATGGTGTGTTGAGTGCAAAACTATGGGGCACAATAAAGGTAATTGTCCTAGAAAGATGTTTTGTGAGATTTGTTAGGTTATGGGTCATTGAATAAAGGAGTGCCCATACAATCTGAAGACTAGGAGTACACAAGTATGCTTTAGAAGGGAGAGTCCTGTCTATCAAAGCCACATAATGCGTTGCTAGACAACTATCAAAATCAATGAGGGCAAAATCAAATACATTATGACTCGAAAGGACATCCTATCATATAGTGTTGGCAATGTAGCGAATGGGGACACTTTGCGAAAGCCTGCTAGAACAAGCAGGACAAAATGCAATTATTGTGGAAATGGTGTGGACTTGGTGACTGTGAAGATGACTATTCAAAGCAAAAGGGTATTAATATGTTGGGTCAAGATGAGGCAATTTTGACTATTACAAGAGCATGTATGAAGAAGGTGATATACCCAAAACCTTCCACAGAGTAGGAAAGACTCCGAGAAGCCAGAGCACAAGTAGAGTGAGCAATGCCTAAGGAACGAAGATACTCCAACAAAACTACCCAAGGAATGGAGAACCTCCAACAAAACTACATTTATGTCATTATGGTCGGTATTAGAGAAGAATATAGTGCGTCAAGTGCTACAGACAACCGTACCAATCAAGGTGACAAACCTTCTTCAAACCATGCCAAGTGAATTATAAGACTCATTATATCTCTTATAAGACTCATTAGTGAATACAAGAGATCTAATGAGTCTTATAATTCACTTGGTTTGTAATTAAGGGAATAGTCGCCGATCCCTCATTAATCTGATCTCTATCTTGGAATGATGAATTATGACGAAGCGGTTCAACAACAATGGAACACTATGAAAGAAACTGAGTTCTGATTTTGATTACTATTCCTGATAAATCTCTTGTAGTCTTCCAATGAGTTGACGGTTTCCCTACTCCATTTGCTCTATACACGTGTCCTTGACCTTGCAACGGTGGGTGAATACCACCTTCACTCGGTGGTTCTAAAGATCATTTGAGTGTTTCTTTTATGAAGTATGTATGAACAAATCTTCCTTGTCATAGCACAAATTATTAATCATTCTGTCTAGATATTTAGAAGTTGTAATCCTTAAGGATAAGGAAGCACTGTTAATTTTTTCCGTGCCTTCATAAGCTTACATATCAGCTAGAGGAGAGTCATGTGATGCAGAGGAATGGCGTGGATTTGGGGCAGCGATGAAAGCTTGCGTAGGTTGAGATTCCTTGACAAAGTTATTAAGCCTTTCCAACTGATCTGGATATGCTTGAAGGTATTCTACTTTAGACATTTGAATTTTGGTCTTCTTAGCATAATCTATAATATCAAATGCTTGGAAAGAACTTGCCAAAGAAGAAGAAAAGATTTCTGTTTGAGACTTAAGATTAGACGTACTAGGTTTCAGCACATTGGTAGAAACTGAATGAGGAATACTTACTTGGTTATTTTGAGGAAGAGTAGGTAGAGGTGCTCCTCTCTTTGCAATAGCGACAGGCATTTGCATATCTTTATTGGTTTTGTCATCTTCTTCCTTCTGACGTGCTAACTTTGTTTGAGATCACGTCATAACCGCATAGGCTTGGGCAAAATCCTCCTCTGGATCCGTGTCATCATAATGTACATAACCTGTGCTAAAGTCGCCAGCTGCTTCATGATTTTCATCATAAGGAACAACAATTTCCTCCATTTGATAATCATCCGACAAAATGCCAGTTTGATCATTCTCATAATAACCCGTGGCAGACTTGCCTGGCGAGGCTTCAAGAGCAAGCCTCTCTGGAGGAGGGAGCTTTGCTTGATTCTTCGCTGCATAACTGTTGGCAGCATTAAGAAATGTTCTCTGTGGGATATCTTTGGACAGAGCAGCAAACGATCCTTGGGATATCTATTTTTTGAGTGCAAGCAATTCATTTGCCAGCTTTTGAACCATAGGATCCGTACTACCCGAAATGGAAACATCATTGTAAGAATTCCCATTGAAGGAACTTCCTTTTGATCGATCTTTGCGAATCTTGCCAGCCATGATGAGATCATCCTCAATCTCTGTCGCCAGAGTGTGAGCATTAGCAAGACTTGTAGGAATTGCTTGTCTCAACAAGAATTTGACATCTGGATGTTGAGTATTGATAAAGAAGCACTTCAGATTTTTGGCAGTAGGTCGGAGGTAGTGGGAATCCGATTTGCTAGTTTGTTAAACTTAACGATGAATTCACGCATACCCTCTTGTGCATCCTTCTTCATTTGTGTAAGCTAAGCAAGTAAAGCATTTTCATCCTCTGCAGGTTTGAAACACTCTTCAAACTTGGTCTGTAACGTGTCCCAACTTGTAATGGCTCCAGCAGCGAGGTTGAAAAACCAATCGGAAGCAATTCCTGCAAAGTCTCTAATAAAAGCCTTATTGATACATCCTCATGTTCTACCCCGAACACTGTAATGGACACCCCTGAATGCCCTCAAAATTAAAACCAACTTGCTGATAGGAATTTTGTCAAACAGTTTGCATCCACTCCTTATTTCTCCGTTTAATGTTTTAAATCCCTCAAGTCTCCGGAA
>MU228180.1:776514-798179 GCA_018584345.1 Thuja plicata | reverse complement strand
ATTTGGCCCAAACTGGAAAGGACTAGGCCAAAACATCTCAGGATCCCTTTGCAATCCATGTTAGCCTCCGGGACCATGCAGACATAGGCTAACTGCAACTCAATCTGGTGATGGCTAAAGTGGGGACATTACAAACACACCATAGGCAATATAAAATGTTTTAATTTGTTCATCTGGGTGTTGCTTGCCATCACCATAGAACTTGGGAAAGTTCTTACGGGAGTCTTGAGGAAGTGAATGTATCAGTGGAGTGAGATTGAGGGGACCAAAAGTTGTACCCCATGGACCTATGGTGGCCATTGTGGGAAAAACCAGGATAGAGGCAATTAATGGCTTGAAGAAGAAAGGTGCTTCTTCACTTGGTATAGAATTCCTCTGCTTTGATGGTGGATAACTAGTAGTTCGTGCAAGTGGAGATGTAGAAGCTAAGAGAGAAAACCTGGCTTGCTGGGCCTAACTTGGTGTATACTTTGATGTTTCACCCTTCCCCCATCGAGAATATGGCTTGATTCCTTCCAGTGTGAACAATTAGATCAACCTGAAAGTAACCTTTTGTAAAATAGATCTATAGTAACTTGGATGTAACTTTGTTTAGTTCTCTCTTCTAGAACAAACGTTTAATCTTTGCCTCTTTTTTCAGAAAAAGATTGCATGTGAACAATTAGATCAACCTGAAAGTAACCTTTTGTAAAATAGATCTATAGTAACTTGGATGGAACTTTGTTTAGTTCTCTCTTCTAGAACAAACGTTTAATCTTTCCCTCTTTTTTCAGAAAAAGATTGCAGCTGAGAGAGTAATAGATTTGAGAAAGCTTTTTAAAGAAAAATTTAAAGAAGCAAAGTGTCCATGAAGACACAAAGTCCTTCGTGGCTTCTCCGGGACAAGAAAACAAATTAGAAGCTCAAAGTCTTCACAATTAATCTTCTTATCAACCTTTAGATACAAATAGTAGTTACAATGTATTCTTTACAACTGCTCAAAGTTAGTTTGTAAGATACACTTCCTTATGCGTTCGATCCCCAACGGAGTTGCTAAAAAATGTTGTCTAAAGCTACAATTTTGCCAAGTTATAGTCTTAGTTACTTGCAAATTTTTTAGCCAACGGGCAATACACAACATATTTAAAGGACCCGACTGTTACCAAGAGGAACACAATCGTCAACCAACCGACACTTACAACCACCCGAGAGTAACAACCAATGACAATTAAGACACTGACGGATAACCAATATTATCAACATAATAATAAGCATTATATGCCGACTACATCATCCCCCACCAAAAGAAAAAGTCGTCTTCATGATGACAAGTATACATCAAGTAATATTCGGGAAGACAAATGGCAAGAGTGTAGACAATGACATGTACCGTGCAGACTCAACATTGTAGTGTACTCAAAAATCAAATGGGGGTCTGGGGGAACGCCTCTTGTAGGGTCAAGGGGCAGCACCCCTTGTGGGGGTTTGGGGGCAATGCCCCTAGCAGGGTCAAGGGGCAATGCCCATTACGGGGGTCTGGGGGCAGTGCCCCTCGCTGGGTCCCGGTGCACATCATTTTCTTGAATTTTTAAGATGCCAAGAACACTACTGATATAGCCCAAAAATGTAGTTGCCAAATCTCTTACTTGTCAAACAAAGAATTGGAACTCAAGGAATTGCTGCTACCATACGGAAGGGTGCAATAAGGACAGACAAAAAATTAAGCACAGTCGGAAGCATGTCCTCCATAATGTATGGAAATGGATCTGATGAATAGCTCGTATGGTGTACGGTTGGAGGGAAAGAGCTGTGCGATGGTTGTGTGATGTACGTGTACGGATGGAGGAATGAGTGTACAACGTACAGTTGGGAGGAAAGAGTCGTATGGTGATTGTGGTGACGTACACGTACAGATGAAGGAATGACCTGTACAATGTACGGTTGGAAGGAATGAGCTTTACGGTGATTGTGGCGATGTACGCGCATGGGTGGAGGAATAGCTTGTATGGCATACGGTATAATTGAGCAAGGTATCACTGACGACTTGAAGGCAGGCATGTACAACTTGGAAGGTGGCATGTACGCCTTGTAGGATGCCTGTATGGATAGTAGCATGGCGGCATGTACGGCTGGTAACATGGTCGCACAGACAACTGGTAAGATGACATGTACGGCTTGCATAATAGCCTGTACGACATACAAAAAAGACAGGATCATGCCTTTACAAAGACAACCCATACAACATACGTTGGAAGAAACCAATGTGGTCGTACAGAGTTTTGAACATGATGTACGGACTGCAAAACCTGCCTTTGGAAGGAAGAGTCAAGTTGTCATACAAAAAAATGCACATTGGGCCGTACGAAACAAGGAAGGCACTTTTGGTGTTGTGCTGGATGTAGAATTTGTCCAGAGGGCCGTATGGGTGGATGTACAGACCGCTGTACATGATTGCAGACTCGCTCAAGATGTGTGGGATGCCATATAGAGAAATAGAACTTCTGTATAGACGTATGGGCTGGTGAAGTTGCATGCCGTACTGAATATTGGAACCGTACGGGTGGTACGAGCCACTTCAAAAAATGCAGGAACTTTTCATGTCGTACTGCGAGATGCCGACCGGGAATGTGTCGAAAATACTGAATTTTGTTTGAAAATTTATCTTTGACTAGTGAATGCAATTTTTTTTTCTCTTTTCTAATTTTTTTGTGTTTTGATGTTTTTTTTGATTTTTCAATAATTTGAAATTTAGGAAGCAATGAACTACTTATATTGAAACAAAATGGATAACTTGAACTTTAACACACTACTAAATTCATCAAATTTTATATCTTCTCAGATAAATTGACAATGTAGCAACTGTGCCAGGAAAGATATAGCATATAATAATTGTGTGGATGAAACTCTTGCTGCTCCAATTACGCCTGCAACCCAATCTGAGGATTTTGAGGGTTATTTTAATTCTGATCTGCAATTAAAAGCATGCCCTAGCTGATGTCAGCTGGTGTACACAGCTGTACGGCCTCCTGTGGTGCTGATGGTGACTGATCAAACTCTGATTAGCAGCTAGCTGGGTCGAATTTGCCTGGTACAAGATGAAACTATGCTGTTCCCTTCCAAGTCGAGCCCCAAATAGCACCTGTTCTCATCTATGCTGCTGTACAACTTGCTAAATTTGTCTACAGCTTCTCAATTCGCCCCACAATATTCAGATCTGCAAATTACTGTCTTCTCTCTTATTGATATGAATTATCTTAACAATTCCACTCACCAATATGCTCAAACAGCTGATAAATCAATGTGACATCCTCCATTGGCAGGCTGGGGAATCGTCCAACCTGTAAATCCTTCAAGAATTTTCGTTCTTAAAGGGGTCTAGTGCTGCAATCTCTGATCCAGAGCTCTCACCACAAGTTTTAGGCCAAAATGATAACAAGAATGAATCTCAAAAACAATTTAAGCACCAATTGCTTCAATAAGCTGAATAGACAATGAATTCCTTCTTTCTTGCAGGCTGGGGTGTTGTCCAACCTGATAAAACTCAAGGGTTTTCGTTCTTGAGCCTCTAATCTGCTAAAAACCCTTTTCAAGAGCTCTCTTCAATGCTGGTGTGAAATTTCAATAACCTGGAATTTGTAAAATAACCTCCAAATTCCTTTTTTAAAAGGCTCAAAACCCTAGGTCGTCACTTTTAGGGTTTCCATGATTTCACCTTATTCTTTTTAATAAAATGTAAGCCTTCCTTTAAAAATTGACTCCTAAGGCACTATATTTTATTATTATAATATTTTCCCCCCTTTATTACAACATTCTAGGAAAAGGAGGCATATTTTATTATAACTTATTTTTATTATAAAGTGGTTCTAATATCACCTTAATATTTATTTATTTATATCCATAACTGAGGAAATATTAAAATATTTTGGAAATATTTAAGTGTTTCCTTGTTTCTTCATAAAATGCAATCCAAGGCTCATATCTAAATTATGTCTGAAGCACTGTGATCTCTGATGCTGACTGAACGCTGTAGGCTAATTGACAGTTCCTCCAAAAATAGGAACTTGCCCTAAAAATTAGGAACCTTGCTCCAAACACTAGAAATTGCTCAAGAGGCTTATGCTCTTCTTTGTGGTCCCCCGGGTGGTCATCCAGTCAACTGCCAGTTCTCCCTAAAAAATAGGATACCTCCCTAAAATGTAGGAATTGCCATCTAAAATTAAAAATGGCTCACAATGCCCTTGCAATGCTCTATGACCCCCAGAATGTGTCCCATAACCATCTCGTTGACCTACGGGAACTCGTGTGATTGTTCTACCCTCTCCTCATCTCCTGTCGCCTAGAAAGGGGACATTATATGTACTGTTGGCTAAATATTTTGCAAGCCACCAAGACTACAACTTATCAAAATGTTACTTTTAGGCAGCAGTATATGAGATTTATCTCTCCTCTCAGCAATATGGGAGGCTCCCTTCTTACCTGTAATGAGCCCAACTTGGCTCTTGCTAAGAATAAATTGATTTTTTCAATCACAAATAGTAAATCTTGCCAGACGGTATTATAATCAATTTTACAGTGTAATTTTCAATCCACGAGCATAAGTATTTCCCAGCATATATATATTATTGTAGACTTCTGGTCTTTCACTACTTTCCAAATTCACATGCACTTCTCACAATCTATCTTTACTTTGATAAAAATAAAATACTCTTTGGTATTTTATCAAGTAGAAGATTATTAAACTAAATAACATTAATTAATGTCTACTCTGCGAAATTCTAGAAACCAAATACAGATTTGGGTGTGATTGTGAATACTGTTTTATTTCTCCTTATACAATTTTTAAATTGTTTCCTTGAGGGCACATGGCAGGCTGTATGATTAATAAACTTAACATACCATTTGTCAATTATCATTAATATGGAATCAGGGTAGAGCATTGAACAACACTCTACCTCAACCCACGAATTGAAGGGCTGGTCCACGTGATTCCTTAATTCTCACGCGACAGCTCCAGCAGTTGGCAATATCCCACGCGGCAACTCTAGCCGTGGCTAACGCCGCTGTAAGTCACCACACTCGACTGCTAGCCGGAGCCACACTCCTAGTTTCTCACCCGCGGCTGATAAGTAGCGCCAAACAACACAGTCTTCCCACGCGATTTTACTGTGGTTGCGGGTTGCTGTTTCAAACTTCGGCCTAGTATCATCCGAACCCCAAAGTGAATTCTGAAATGCTAGAAGGAATCCACCAACACCCTACGCAGCTAGAGTAAAGACGTCCAGCTATTAAACTCCTTGCTGCTGTCACAAAACGACCTCTTGATGCAGGCCCCAGTCCAAATTAAATTCAGTTCTGAGAATGAATAACTCCCTCCAGTCACAGGCAAACAATACGAAGGAAGCATAATTGGTTATACTTCAACAACCAATTGAAGAAATGGCTCTAGAAGTGTATAGTCGGAAAATGGAAGCACTTCCATTGTAGACTGGTTTAGCCTTCCGAGTAAGTGGTTTGGGGTCATGTCAAGCGCCTTGAATGGGTCTCTGACTTGTACCTGGCTTTTTTCCCTATTCTACCCCATTTCCCACTTTTCCACCTTGCTTCTGACATCCAAAACTGAAAATTGAGATTTTTGACCTCAGGGTCAAAATTGACTTTTCTGGGTCAAGGTCGACCTCACCCTTGACCTAGGTCAAGGTCGACCTCGACCTTGACCTAGGTCGGTCACAATCGACCTTTTTCTGACTTTTGGTCCAAATTCCAGATTTCCAGGATTTTTGGATCTCGGGCTTCGGAAAAGTTAATTCCTGCTTCCAGGTCGGTTGTTTTGGGTTCCGAAATGATGACTCTTAAATTATATTTAATATAGGTCCACTTCTAAGGGTATAGGTCTAATGGGAATTTAATTCTCCTATGTAGGCCTCTCTAGAAGATTGTGCCCTAGATTGGTATATAATTAAGCTTTCTCCTCTCATTTTCTCTAACCATGAATAACCATCATCAAGCATAATCACAAGCGCTCAAGACTTGAAGAGACAAGATAAGAAGAAAGATTTTAAGCAAGCATCTACTTTCAAGCATTCAAGCATCCAATTCATCAAGGATATCCATTGGTAGCCATTGAAGGATTCAAAGTTCTATGGAGCTCTCTTGTTGAAGATTTCTCCATCCACATTCCTCCAAGCCTCTTCCTCTTCCAAGATCCATTCAAGATTGGTGTTGTAGATTTACAAGCAATTGATTTGAGACATTCTACATTCTACGTCCATTTGGTGCATACATACTTGTGGATCCATGGATTCGAATCCACCACAAGGGCTTCTATACAAGCAAGGTGAATTTGTTTATTTACTTTGTTTACTTATGCAATTTCAATTACATTATAAGGTTAATTCTAAAACCGGGGTTTGACCAAGGCAAACCCCTCCCCCCAACAAACAAACCATTTTTCTTGCAGGTACAGGTTCGGGACAGCGAATTAAAGTTCAGATCTGGATACCCTTTTCGGCAAACTTTCGGGATCTGCGAACAGATTTTCTGTCGGAGTTGTGCAGGTCTAGGTCGACTTTTTGGGGTCAAGGGTGACATTTTCAGGTCGAGGTCGACCTTGACCTAGGTCAAGGACGACCTCAACCCTGACCTAGGTCACAATCAAAAATTCTGGGTCAAGGTCGACATTCTCAACTAGGTCAAAATCGACCTTTCTCAGAAAAGAAAAAGATTTCTAGGTTTTGTAGATCTCGCAGTTTCGGTTCAAGATGCGAAAATTCAGGATCGCGGAAATCAATAGTTTCTGAGACTGTCTGACAGGGTTTTCAACAAGTTCTTTTTCAGAGGTAAGTATTTTATTCAATTTTCCTTTGCAATCATTTCCAGATTTACACCCCTTATCAAATACAATTAAATGTAAGATGATTAATGGAGGCTTAGGGTCTCTTTTAGGTGCGAATCCCCATTGTTCAAAACCCTATCTAGATTCCCTCTCTATTTTCTATATTACAAGAAGAATCAGTCTTCCATATGCCAAATTGATTCAGTATCAAACCCTTATACCTCAGCAAGGGATTTGATTTACAAATCAGAACTTCTCAGAGAAAACAAACAAAATATAATATATTCAATCGATGCCAATCCCCATGAATGAGCCCATATTTATAATACTTTTTGAAGCCAAAGTTTCCCAAAAGAGCATTAGTTAACAACTCTCTTTTTGAACAACTTCTAAATTGTTATTATAATAATGTGGCTTTATTAATTAATAACTAGTATTAATTAATAGAAATTAATTAATAAATATGAACTCATGCGGTAAATTCCGCATCTGCTGCTGGTGATGACCGACTGCCATAGCCACCCATTGCACTGCCAAAAATGGCAACTGCCAAAAATAGACTTACTAAAAATAGTAAGTCCCTAGCCAAAGAACTGCATACTCTGAGCATAGTCTGAAGTTCTGATCACTACCGATATTGCCTTGTCAGAGATAAACACTGACCAATTGACTTACTAGAAATAGTAAGTCCAGACTTACTAAAAATAGCAAGTCCGCCAATTGGGACTCTCAAAACTAGGCGTCAACTCACGAGGGTCGCGATGATGAGCTGACAAAGCCACTGCTAATAACTGCTAAAATTGGGGACATCACAGTCCTCCCTCCCCAAAATTGCTTGTCCTCAAGCAATCGAGTATCTCACTAAAACCTCCACTAGGATCCCATAAGAAACACGTGATGTCCCTGCTATCTCAGAACCAACTGTAAACCCATGACATCAGCAACACCAGTAACATAACCTGTATCATAACCCCAAGTGCCTGTGCTGATGAAGTGGAGATTTGGACATTACCAGGCGATGACTCAATAGGAGAACTCATCATACCAAACTTCACTGGCTCTCCTCTGTCATCTTGAAACCAACCCATCTTAGGCACAGACCATCTCTGCACGTGATGTAAATCCCGAACATGTGAGTTGAAAATGAGGCTGAAAACACTCAACACAGTATAGGCTCGATCCCCAGTAGGATCATCATTGTCCCCATCCTCATGCTGTTGCGATGACTCCTCAATCTCATCTGTGCAAACCCACATGCTGCGGTTCACTGCCCCCTTTGGCCTCAGAGCACAAGTATGACCTTTACAGAAAGGCCCCTTGCACCAAAAGCAAAGTTGTCTCCTCAGGTTGTAATGTGCCCATTTTCAGCAGGGTCATTGAATGGATGGTGCCAGGTCATTATTGCAATCCTCGTGGTCTGGCAAGGTGTTTAGAGGGTCATTGGTGTGAACTTACTATTTATAGTAAGTCAATGGATAGTTCCGATGAGCTCAGATGAGTTAGAGGAGAGAATGATGCTCTCAGTTTTCATTTCTGGCTTCCGGTTTGGGCTCAAATAATCTTGGAGAGAGCATCTATTTTTAGTAAGTCACCTTGTCAGGTTCGTTCATCATCTTTTATCATCACAATCACTCTAGTTCAGACAGATTTCGATTCTGATGCTTCTTCAGTTGTTTTCGCAAGACGGGTGAATTATTATTATTATTTAATTAAATTTGCTAAGGTTGCCATTATTGTTGGTATTATATGTTGGGCACCTTAGTGTTATAGCTCGTTGGAATTAGGATGAAAAGTTTTAAATCTTGGGCACAAGAAAGAGGGACCTTGCGTGTCATAATTTCATGATATTGATGAAAAGGTCATTTTTGGAGCCAAATGAGTTAATAAATTATATTACTCAATATGTGCCTAAGTATAAAAGAGCTTCAAGTGAAAAGTGTGTGAGAGAAGACACTTTTTAATTATCAAAGCAATAGGCAAGGCATTCATTCATCATCGATTGAATATATTATATTTTGTTTGTTTTCTCTGAGGAGAAGTTTTGATTTGTAAATCAAATCCCTTGTTGAGGTATAAGGGTTTGATATTAAATTGGTTTAGCATCTGGAAGACTGATTCTCCTGGAGCTATTCTTCACTTGGTGGCTAAAGTATAACCAATTTCTCTTCCTTCATACTATTTGCCTATATCTTGGAGGAAGAAAGTAATTCTGAATCTAGATTGTTATTTGAACTGTGACCTGCATAAGAGGTCGAATTCATTTCTGCAGAGAAGAAGTTAACAGCTGGACGTGCCTATCCGAGCTGCGTTTTGCATTGGTATTCCCCTTCAGCATTTCGGGATCCTCTTTATTATTTTGGGTGGCTGCTGGACCCGAGATTTAACGTCAAGCTGCACCCACAGGGAGCTGCGTGACCTAGGCAATGCTGCGGGCTTCATTCTTCAGCCGCGGTTGAAGCACACTTGAGTTGTGGCAGCAATTAGCTATCGCGTGGGAGGCATCCAAGTGGCGCTAGCCATTGTTAGAGAACTACAACATACGTGGACAAAAATGGTATTTACAGATACAGTCATTTGATATTTAGTAATTGCCAATGCATTAATGTTTGAATAAATCGAATATAATTTCCAGAATTATATATTTGATTTAAGATGATTGCAAATGCATTAATGTTTGAATAAATCGGATATAATTTCCAGAATTATATCATATAGGTATTTCTAAAATAATTGTGTATGTTGGCTGAGAATATCAAATTGAAATTGAATATATTGAATAAAGGAGATTTTTTCTATAAATTGTATCTTCGTGCCAAAATCAGATTTAAATAACAGTAGAGCTAGGTCGGGCTCATTACAGTGGTATCAGAGAGGTTTCCTGCCACCTTGTGGTGTAGGAAATTTATTATTTATGTTGATCATCTATTATATTTAAGAGTGATTAGCACTCACATATTTTGAGCTATGGATAGATACAAGCGGCTTAGCTCCGAGAGTCGGCATAGCAGTGCGGGAAATAGTAATAAAATATATACATTAATGGAGAGTATGGAGAGACTTAGGCTTCATCAGGAGAGGATGGTGGAAAGACTGTCGGATCCAGAGATAGTAGATAGGGCAGCAAGATATATGGTTTCTGCCTTCAGTAGGCCGACATCGAGATCGCAGGGTAGGAGGCTTGAGTTTTCCCCGACATGTGTCTGAGATGGAGGTGTACCAGTATGTATGGCACCTACTCATGGATATGATGATAGACACTCCACAGTCCACACATATACATGTGGACGTCTCAGTACCAGTGGTAGACTGCAATACTGAGCTTCAGCAGGTTGAGTCTTCCCGAGTTGTTGCTGCAATTGGTGTAGAGACAGTTGATACAATAGTTGCCTCTGATGGTCCAGATTCTCTCGAGGAGGGAATTGTTATTGGAGATTTATATGTCAGCGGTCGTAGTGTAGCTCCGGAGCGAGAGGCAGGACTTCTCTCAGGTGGGATAGGCGAGAGCATGGAGCTACCTTGTTGTGGTATTGATGATCAAGGTGTTACAGCTGAGTTGGCAAATGTCGATTCATGTTCGGGAGTTATTGATTCATATCCTGACATTGATTCATATGTGCAGAGTCAGGAGATAGCAGTTGAGCATCTGTTAGGGGATGTAGATGCAATGAGTATGGACACTTCTGTTGATATAAGCTGCATGGGGTATGGCATTCCTTATCAGATATTGTGCAATGACTCTGAGGTGCTTTTGGATGGGTCCTAGGATTAGGACTCAGAGGGACTCTCTGTTATTGGCAATACTACTAGGGTTTCCGCTTCTTCTGAGGTGTTGGTTGAGATACCGAAGAGTTGTATCGCAGTTGCAGATGTGTGCAAGGACAGTAGCACACATGGGGCGAGCAGTTTTGATTCAGTCTCCTATCACAGTGCAGTTAGTGGGACAGAGAGCTTGCATAGGAGGCAGGGCTTATAGAGGCATCATGTGTCTAGTCAGCTGAAGGTGAATGACAAAGACATCTCTTTAGTTGTTGAGCATTTTGATGCGATTCGTCAGATGTTAACCACATCTGGTTGGGGTGCTCCTATGTCAGATGAGCACGGTGATAGTAGCCTTTCCCTAGCAGAGGTTCATGCGCTCCGAGAGGTTGTCAGGGTCTTGAAGCATAATTATACACAGTTAGTTGCTGACAGGGATTACCTTCTGGAGTGGGGCAATACTTGTTATGAGACCTTGTTAGGGAAAGAGGAGGTGGTTGAGCTTAACCAAGAGCTTGAGGTGACTGTGGACTCACTACAGTGTACCCAGTTGGCTTTCTAGGAGTCACAATCACGATTGGAGGAGGTGACCGTAGAGTTGGACCATGTTCGGTCCACACCAACCCCAGACCCAGTTCAGTTGCACATTGAGGTGGGTTGTGGTGAGTTTGCTTCTACGGTTGGAGATGTGGGATGTGATGATGTGGCTGACACATCTGTCCGAGTTATGGGTGCAGAGGAGGTAACGACATCAGTGGGGATGAGCTCTCACAGTGATTTGCTTCCTGTTGCGGGAAGTGAATCTATTACCACATTTCATATAGCTGGTGGCAGTAGACAGTTGGCAGTGCCACATTTGCAGGAGGATCAGCTGTGGGTTGCGGGGGAGCAGGTTGATGCTTCCGCGTATAATTTTTACTGCACTGAGTCATTCATGGAGTATCTACTTGAGAGTGCAGATTTGCAGGGGAGTTCGTACCGAGTATCTGAGGGTACTCTCATTAGAGGCTCTTGCGCTATACGATATTTGGTGGGGAAGAGTGTAGATACCTTAGCTACAATGCTTCCCAACAGGAATTTTGTGGTTGGGTTTGCCGAGAGGGTTGCCCAGGATCCTACCCAGCCTGCAGTTAGGTGGAGTCAAAGATTGGAGCCATCTCCTAATTCCCAGTTTGGTAGTGACGAGCCATTGACGGAGATTGGGGCTTTCTATCGACATTATACTGTGAGTTGTGCTCATCATTCTTCTTTCGACCCACAGACAGAGGATTTGGTTTTTTATCGTGGTGGCTTGGCTCCAGTTTCATACCATCCATTGTGGGATGGGTTAGTACCATCTTGTGCAGATGGGATCAGCAGCTGCAAGTTATATCACTTGTAGTATCTTCATGCCCAGGTTGGTTTTGCCGAGTTTGGATTTGGTGGCAGTGACTCAGGTACCTATGCTTGTTATCATATCCACAGTGTGGTTGGGTGTGATTGTCAGTTAGACAGGGACGCAAGGATTGACAGAGTTGGTGTTTCAGTTGGGTGTGCAGGGGGAGTTCAGTGTGTATGTGATCTGAGTCACCCATACATCTTGGTTTTTGATGGTCCTAAGATTCATTTCTCGTGGGATCCAAGCAGAGATAGATTCAGGTGGGGAGTGTGGGTGAGTGATTGTTATGGATCTTTTTACAGAGTTATTCTGTTTGTTTTTCAGAGGATGCTACAATAGCCTGCACTTTGCGCCAGGGGCATGGCTTACAGTTTTCCGTGGGATCCAGGTGGATTGTGATGTTTCTTGTTCCTGTGATTGCTTGGGGACAAGCGATCTTGGGGAGGGAGGACTGTAATGTCCCCATTTTTAGCAGGGTCATTGAATGGATGGTGCCAGGTCATTATTGCGATCCTCGTGGTTTGGTGAGGTGTTTAGAGGGTCATTGGTGTGAACATACTATTTATAGTAAGTCAATGCATAGTTCTGATGAGCTCAGATGAGTTAGAGGAGAGAATGATGCTCTCAGTTTTTATTTTTGGCTTCCGGTTTGGGCTCCAAGAATCTTGGAGAGAGCATCTATTTTTAGTAAGTCACCCCGTCAGGTTCTGGAGTGATTCTGATGCTTCTTCAGTTGTTTTTGCAAGACGGGTGAATTATTATTATTATTTAATTAAATTTGCTAAGGTTGCCATTATTGTTGGTATTATATGTTGGGCACCTTAGTGTTATAGTTCGTCGGAATCAGGATGAAAAGTTTTAAATCTTGGGCACAAGAAACAGGGACCTTGTGTGTCATAATTTCATGATATTGATGAAAAGGTCATTTTTGGAGCCAAGTGAGTTAATAAATTATATTACTCAATATGTGCCTAAGTATAAAAGTGCTTCAAGTGAAAAGTGTGTGAGAGAAGACACTTTTTAATTATAAAAGCAATAGGCAAGGCATTCATTCATCATCGATTGAATATATTATATTTTGTTTGTTTTCTCTGAGGAGAAGTTCTGATTTGTAAATCAAATCCCTTGTTGAGGTATAAGGGTTTGATATTGAATTGGTTTAGCATTTGGAAGACTGATTCTCCTGGAGCTATTTTTAATTGGTTGCTAAAGTATAACCAATTTCTCTTCCTTCATACTGTTTGCCTGTATCTTGGAGGAAGAAAGTAATTCTGAATCTGGATTGTTATTTGAACTATGACCTGCATAAGAGGTCGAATTCATTTCTGCAGAGAAGAACTTAACAGCTGGACGTGCCTATCCGAGCTGCGTTTTGCATTGGTGGATTCCCCTTCAACATTTCGGGATCCTCTTTAGTATTTCTGGTGGCTTTTGGACCCGAGATTTAACGTCAAGCTGCACCCACAGGGAGCCGTGTGACCTAGGTAGTGCTGCGGGCATCATTCTTCAGCCGCGGGTGAAGTACACTTGAGTTGTGGCAGCGATTAGCTATCGCGTGGGAGGCATCCAAGTGGCGCTAGCCATTGTTAGAGAACTACAACATACGTGGACAAAAATGGTATTTACAGATACAGTCATTTGATATTTGATAATTGCCAATGCATTAATGTTTGAATAAATCAAATATAATTTCCAGAATTATATATTTGATTTAAGATGATTGCAAATGCATTAATGTTTGAATAAATCGGATATAATTTCCAGAACTATATCACATAGGTATTTCTGAAATAATTGTGTATGTTGGCTGAGAATATCAAATTGAAATTGAATATATTGAATAAAGGAGAGTTTTTCTATAAATTGTATCTTCGTTCTAAAATCAAATTGAAATAATAGCAGAGCCAGATCGGGCTCATTACACAGGTCCTCTCTGGAAGCATCATCAATTCTTCCCGTTGACTTGCCCTTGTCCTCAACAATTGGCGAGGACTCCTCATCAACAAGTGGAGAACCAGATGACTTCGGGGCACCCTTGCTCTGAGATGATGCCTCAAGATCCTGGGCCTTCTTCGTCGCCTCTTGTAAAGTGGGTGGGTCTAAAGACTTAACCCATCCATGGAGTGGCTCTGCTAACCCCTCCAAAAATAACATCACTCTCGTCCGCTCTGATATATCATACACCATGACGAATATGCGCTGAAACTCGCTGATGAAGCCCTCTAGACTAGTTGTCTGCCGCAACTGAGCCAATTCTTTGAAATAAACCTCTGGGTCTTTTGTGTCGAAGCGCTCGATCAACCTGTCTACAAACTCCTTATAGTCAGTAATCTGGTCATGATGTAGCGATCTCAATCCATGGTACCACCAGTCATGTGCAGTCCCATCTAAATGCAAAACTGCAAATCTAATGGCGTCCTCAGTCATCGGACGCAAGGCGAGGTAGGTGTCAAGTTTGTGGATCCAAGCTCTAGCAGTGACCCTACCGTTGCCATCAAAATGTGCTAGCATCATCTTGCTAGCCACTTGTCTCAAATCATTCTGCCCCATCCTCTGTTTATCCTGTGCTTGTCTTCGCCTTGAGTAGTCCCGTTTCTGTGTCAAATATCTATCAAAATTCAAATTTTGCTTCAAGGCTGGAGGAAGGGCATCCCATTCAGCATAGTGCGTGACTATATCATCAACAAAAGGGATATTTTCAGCATCAACACTGGCTACATCAGTCTCTGGTCTCATAAATCTGGGCCCCTGGGGTTTGAACTGATCTCCCTTGTCACCTGCCCTATCTGCTCTGTCATCTCTTCGGGCTCTATGCTCATAATCCCTGTGCATGTCATCAATCCGCGATCTATGTGATGTGACAGAAGCATCACGTGACCTCTCCCTACTCTGATCCCTCGGTATTACGATCCGTCTCAATGTGTCAGAAAGCTCATGTATTACATTAGCTACATGATGCTGGCATGGTGCTAGGTTCCTGAAGGTTTCCCTAGCCTCCCTGTCTATATTTGCTTCAGCAACAGCTGCAGGTCTTGCAGGACGTGCTGAACCGCTTGGATTATTATCACCACCACCAAGCATTGTGCGAAATTGAATATCTGCATCTTCATTTGGTGGGGGTGACTGACCTCTCCGGTAGTAATGCCTATCGGGAATAAATCTCCTATCGTCTTCCATGATTCAATTCCCAAATAATAATAAAAAAAATGAACTCGATTTCCCTGCAGGCTGGCAGGAAACCGCTTTGATACCACTGTAATGAGCCCAACCTGGCTCATGCTAAGAATAAATTGATTTTTGCAATCACAAATAGTAAATCTTGCCAGACTGTATTATAATCAATTTTACAATGTAATTTTCAATCCATGAGCATAAGTATTTCCCAACATATATATATTATTGTAAACTTTTGGTCTTTCACTACTTCCCAAATTCACATGTACTTCTCACAATCTATCTTTACTTTGATAAAAATAAAATATACTCTTTGGTATTTTATCAAGTAGAAGATTATTAAACTAAATAAAATTAATTAATGTCTACTCTGTGATATTCTGGAAACCAAATACAGATTTGGGTGTGATTGTAAATACTGTTTTATTTCTCCTTATACAATAATTAAATTGTTTCCTTGACGGCACATGGCAGGCTGTATGATTAACAAACTTAACATACCATTTGTCAATTATCATTAATATGGAATCAGCGTAGAGCATTGAACATCACTCTACCTCAACCCGCGAATTGAAGGGCTGGTCCACGTGATTCCTTAATTCTCATGCGACAGCTCCAGCAGTGGCTAACGCCGCTGTAAGTCATCACACTCGACTGCTAGCCGTAGCCAAACTCCTAGTTTCTCACCCACGGCTGATAAGTAGCGCCAAACAACACAATCTTCCCACACGATTTTACTGTGGTTGCGGGTTGCTGTTTCAAACTTCGGCCTAGTATCATCCGAACCCCAAAGTGAATTCCGAAATGCTAGAAGGAATCCACCAACACCCTACGCAGCTAGGGTAAAGACGTCCAGCTATTAAGCTCCTTGCTGCTGTCACATAACGACCTCTTGATGCAGGCCCCAGTCCAAATTAAATTCATTTCTTAGAATGAATAACTCCCTCCAGTCACAGGCAAACAATACGAAGGAAGCATAATTGGTTATACTTCAGCAACCAATTGAATAAATGTTTCCAGGAGAATCAGTCTTCCAGATGCCAAATCGATTCAGCATCAAACCCTTATACCTCAGCAGGGGATTTGATTTACAAATCAGAACTTCTCCTTAGAGAAAACAAACAAAATATAATATATTCAATCGATGCCAATCCCCATGAATGAGCCCATATTTATAATACTTTTTGAAGCCACAGTTTCCCAAAAGAGCATTAGTTAACAACTCTCTTTCTTAACTTCTAAATTGTTATTATAATAATAAAGTATTATTATAATAACGTGGCTTTATTAATTAATAACTAGTATTAACTAATAGAAATTAATTAATAAATATGAACTCATGCCATAAATTCCGCATCTGCTGTTGGTGATGACCGACTGCCATAGCCACCCATTGCACTGCCAAAAATGGCAACTGCCATAAATAGACTTACTAAAAATAGTAAGTCCCTTGCCAAAGAACTGCATATTCTGAGCACAGTCTAAAGTTCTGATCACTGCCGATACTACCCTGTCAGAGATAAACACTGACCAATTGACTTACTAAAAATAGTAAGTCCTGACTTACTAAAAATAGCAAATCTGCCAACTGGGACCCTCAAAACCAGGCGTCAACTCACGAGGGTCGCGTTGATGAGATGACAAAGCCACTACTAATACCTGCTAAAATTGGGGACATCACATTACCGCACGTGGCTTCAATCAAAACTGAATTGTATTACAAACAGTTCTTCTTGCTACGGTTATACCGGTGGCTTAAGGATTGACGTAAGAACAATCCTTAAGACAAGAGTCTATTTTGACTAAAGATGAAATAAATATAAGAGCTCAAAGTCTCTTATTTTTACTTCAGATGATTACTCTAAATTGGGATACACAAGAAAGCTCAAAGTCTTTCTTCGAACAACCTCTACTTTGATAAAAATTCTATCACTGAAGCCCAAAGTCTTCAGCCTCGAATTGTTGCACCCACTACTATCTATAGTAATCATGATTTCCTGAAGCACAAGGTCTTCAGAAAACTTCAATTAAAATGTTCCAATGAGATACGCAAAATAACTATTAAGTTGAAGAAGGAGCAACAAATGCAACATAAGAATACATTCACCAATTTTCAAGACAAACAACTCAAAGTTTGCTAATCTTTATTCCTTTATTCAATTGCTCAATTCTTGCACAATGAAACACAAAGTTTTCAGAACTCAAGAGATTTGCCTATAGTTTTCTTGGTTATAACAAAAGATGAAAATTACAATGGATCTCACTCCTTTATGTAAGAAAAACAGAGGAAAATGGAGAAGAAAGGGGAAACCCTTAACCACTTTGACTTTTTCAATGCTTATTCCTAACTAACTTTGACTTATTCAATGCTGTAGGGCCTAATGTACTTGCAATATGACTACATGGAACAGGTTTGCACGTGATACTATCACATGCATTTACATCTTGTTCTTACATTGCATGTAATCTGTCAATTACAAATTGGAAAATGCAAAATGCAATATTCTAAGTGTCTGACAAGACACAACCCCTTTTACATCATCCATTTGTCAGTCTTCATGTTATTACAGGCTGCCCCATGATTGATATGCTTAGGTTTGGTGAAAGCATCTTTAACCAGAACATGAGCCTGTATATCGCTCTGCATCATAATGGTGATCACTAAGAAGCATCTTTGTGTCTTTCTGTTTCAGTCTTGAAAGCATTCTATGTGCTCATTATTTAACACTTTTAACCTCCTTGTCTGGCTCCATCATATGATTGCTCTTGCTTTGTATCCTTGTATCATGGGAAGAACATGAGAAGATCTTTCTTCAACTTGCAACAAGAACTTGCATCATTGAGGGGAAGGACAAACTTGATGCATCTTACAAGTGAGTGGAAGAAAGATGAAAAATGAAGTTTTTTTGAAGTACTGCATATGAATGAATAACAAGCTTTGAGTTTATGAAAATGGAAGGTGTATGCATACATGGGTAAGTGTTCAGTATGCAAGGTGGGGTTTTTTTTTGGAAGCATATGCATATTGAGGGAAAGTCAAAAAGTGGGCTTTTTTAGCTATCTTGCATGATGGAAGTTTACTTTTGTCTTTTGACATGTAAATACGGAAAAGGTGGGTTTTTCATCACATTTTGCATATAGGGCAGCATTGGATCTTTTTGGAAAATCACCGTCAAGAACGGGGTTTTTAATCCCGACTGCATATGAGGATAAGTGACATCCTCATATGCAACTTAGAAGAAAGTGAGAGAAGAAGAAATGGAAAAGAAAAAACATGTACATACAAAACTAAAGAAATGCAAATATAAATTTGCAACAAAGGGGAAGAAAGGAAAAACCATACCTCCTTGGAATGCGAAGGGAAAGACAACAATTCTCTCAAACTTTAAAATTCTAGAAACAAATGAGGAATTTCGAATTTAGTTATGGAAGAGCAAGTTTGGAGATATATAGGCAATAAAACTGATTAATTTCTCATGCAAATTAAATGTGTTTACACGAGTCATGGAAAGAAGAATGACAAATGTCTTCCACACATTACTAAATTGCACAAAGTCAGCAACTATAGTGGAATGATTCAACCAAAAACGTGCCCTAATTGATTACAAACTCTGTTGCAAAGCAAAACAAAAACCACATTCATCAATTCTAAAATAAATGCATTTTGAATTTGAAGAATGAAGGAAAACGTTTTTGTAAAACAAGGAGATAACTTTCCCAAATCCCAAACAAATAGGAGTAAAAAACGTAGAGATTAATGGTAGATTCCTTGCATACAAAACCGTTTTTGCTTTGTGCTATGCCCTAGACGGGTTTTTCTTGGTAAAACGCAGCTATGTGTGGAGTTGGTTTTATGCGATTTGCATAAAAAATCCCATCTCAGCTCTATGGAGAGGAAAAAATTGTTGCTTTTGTGGAGAGAAACCAAGTTTTATTGCTCTCTTAGCACATTGAAACATGCTCTCAACACAAAAATCGACGCCCAATCCTTGAAGATGAAACCGTGGGTTTTGAAACAGAAAACGTGTTTTAAAGAACATGTGGCATATTTTGATTTGTAACGAAATGTGCGATGCACTCAAAAAACGACGCCATGTGCTCTTTCATCAAAACATGCTTTAAATAGCATATGTGATAGTATTTTAATTCGACGCCATGTGCTCTTATATAACGGGTTTTTAAAAGCACATAGCATATGAAAACACTTTTAAACACATGTAATCCTTACAAAAAACGACGCCCAATTATCTCAAGTGAAACCGTGGGTTTTTGAAACATTGCATATGTTACTTCCCTTTAAAAACGATATGCTATTCATATGAAATTTGACGCCATATGCTCTTTATAAGGGAAAACGTTCTTTTTGAAAGTTTTGACATATGCAAAGTTCAGGAAAATCGCCACCACTTGTTTACATAAGTGAAGATGCACTTTTTTAAACCTTTTGCATATGCTTTGGCAAAGAAAATCGCCACCAAGTGTTTTAAAAAGTGAAAACTTAGACTTAGAAAGAATAAAACGGGTTCTTAAGGAAGCAAACACATATATTAATATATGTATTCTTGACCAAAATTCTCACCATTTACTTAAGTTATGAAGAAACTTTAAATAACTCAAGGTAAATGCAATTTTATTCAAACAGCCCACCTTTATCTTGTTAATTAAATGTAAGACTTTAACATAACATAAATATTTAGATTAAATATGCAAATGTAAATGAAAAGTCCACTTCCTGAAGAATATACATAATCTCTGATATGCAAAACTTAAGTTCTCTAATGACTTGATATGCAAACATGATGAAAAAGCCCACTGTCATTAAAAACAATAAGCAAAACTTCATAGAATGATGTGAAATTTTGAAATGGAGGCTTAAATCCACCTTACATATAAAAACAATTCTTAATTTGTGCAGTTGACAAGAAAAAGTCCACTTTTTAAAGACTTTTGCAAGACGTGCAATCTGTTCGAAAAACCCCATTGCCAAGACGCTTTAAACGCCTATAACTTAAGCTAGACCAACCCAAATGACGCCTAAGATAGCTCAAAACGAGCGGAATTGCGAAGGCCACAATCCTAAGATAAAAAAAACCAAAAACAAAACACAAAGAAAAACGAAGAAAAGACAAGAAAGACAAAATGCTCTTAAGAAGTAAAATCAGAGGTGAATCAAGGGATGACTGATTCCCTCGAACCAACTTCTTTCAAAGTATCGAAAACCTTAGAGAGAAATCCTACCAATTACTAGAAAATTGCGTAGGGTTGTTCAATTTTGTGAATGCAAAATTGAGGACAACACGTACGTCTCTACTAAAAAATGGAGATGATGCTTTTCTTACAACTTCTTTTGTATGTTGGGGGTCCTTTCTCATCAAGACTGCCTTCGATTGCTTCTGCCAGAAATAAAAAGGATACTCTTGTTGAGATTGTGAACTGCACCATTGCCTTTGCTCAATGTTCATTATTTTTAGCTTTCCATTTTCTATCTCTATACCATGAGTTGTATCGTCCATAACTTTACACACTTTCATCTGTTGCTCTTCATACAAAGTTGTGGCTTCAAGAGAATTATAGGTTGGCAAGAGTACCTCATTGTCCTCCATTTGCTAGTAGAATAGTCCATTTAGGGAACTCGTCTCATCCTTCGAGGAGCTTCAAAGTTCTAACACCCCTTTGTCATTGGCTTCCGCTACTCTTCCTTCCTCCATCTCAAAGTCTGCGTCCTGAGATTGAGTCTGATGCCAACTCTTGGAAGACCACTCGGTTCTGTAGGTCTATGACATATTCTTCCGTCACTCTCGATGAAGAGTGTATTTTTCTTCTAATTGTGGTTTTCCTTCACTGTGATCAACTAGTCCCTTCTGAGGAGGGCATCATACGCCTTCATTTTCCAGTAGGATGACAACAAAGTCCAGAAGAAATGTTGAGTGCCAATGGTGACCTTTTGTGTTATGAGCGTCCCAAGTAGTTTGATGTTGTGCTAGTTGGCACCTACCAAATGGAAGGTTGGCTTGTCGAGGGCCTTCCATGTCTCCTGCGGTAATACATCATGCCTGTTGGCTAAATATTTTGCAAGTCACTAAGACTACAACTTGCAAAACGTGTGTTTTAGGCAGAAGTATGTGAGATTTCTCTCTCCTCTCAGCAATAGGGGAGGCTCCCTTCTTACCGCAGGTGGCTTCAAGTAGAACTGAACTGTAACACATACAGTTCACCTTGCAACAGTAATACCGGTGACTCGATGATTGACTTAAGAACAATCAAAGGAGGTAGCAGTTGATTTATCTAAAGACGAAGTGATACAATGAGCTCAAAGTCTCCTGTCCTCACCTCAAATAAGTACTCTAATCTATTGTCCAATACTGAAGCTCAAAGTCTTCAATCCTTGGAGTATACCAACCACTAGTTTTTATAGTAATCCCGATTTCCTGAAGCACAAAGTCTTCAGAAAACTTGGATTAAAGATGCTCCGATGATTTAAACAAAGAAACTATTTAATTTGAACAAGGATCAATAAGTGCAACATAAGAATACATTCATTGATTT
>MU228180.1:755986-776464 GCA_018584345.1 Thuja plicata | reverse complement strand
CCGATGATTTAAACAAAGAAACTATTTAATTTGAACAAGGATCAATAAGTGCAACATAAGAATACATTCATTGATTTTCAAGACAACAACACAAAGTCTGTCAATCTCTATTCCTTTATTCAAATGCGTAACTCTCTTACAATTAAACACAAAGTTTTCAGAACTCAAGAGTTTTGCCTATAGTTTATTTGCACAAACAAAAGATGCCAGATTACAATGAGCTCCCTCCTTTATATAGGAAAAGAGGAGAGAGAAAAGTGGAGAGGAAAGGGAAAACTCTCAACCACTTTGATTTATTCAATCCTTATCTCTAACTAACAAACTTTGAACTATTCAAAGTCTATCTATAACTAACTAATCTTTGACTTATTCAATGCTTCAGGACCTAATGTACCTTGAGCATGATTACATGAGACTACTTTACATATTTTCGTGTAATCTATCAAAGATTCTACACTTTTACAAAATGCATGAAAGCATCTAAGTGTCTGACAAGACACGACATCTATTTGCATCATCCTTTTTTGGTCTTCATGCTGCTACAGGATGTCTGATGACTGATGTGTTCTAGTTTGGTGAAAACATCTCGAACCGGAACATGAAACTGCATATCACTCTACATCATAATGGTGATTGCTGGGAAGCATCTTTGTTTCTCTCTGTTTCAGTTTTGAAAGCATTCTATGCCTGGAGTCATTTCATACTTTCCACCTCCCTGTCTGGCTCCATCATATGATTGCTTCTTGCTTTGTATCCTTGTGCCATGGAAAGAACATGAGAAGATCTTTCTTCAACTTGCAACCGTATTGAAAGTACTTTTCTTCTTGCAACATGACTCTTCATTATTTGAGGAGAAGAACGCGCATCTCATTAAGGACACAAAAAGGTGGACTTTTTGTACCGTTTTGCATACTTGAAAGCTGAAATCCTTCTTTAATATGTAGTATGAACATTATGGAAGAAGTGGGGTTTTCAATCCATAACACATATATATATCAGCAAATGTTCAAGGTGGAATTTTTTGGAAACATTTGCATCTTACAAAAGTCATGCATGAAGGTGGGTTTTTCAGATGTAAATGCACATCTTGGGAAGTGAAGGCAAGAATGAAATGCAATTTTCTCCTCTTAAGGCATGATGGACTTCTTAGGCAAATTTGCATATTAGGATCAAGAAGTGGGTTTTTCCGGCTATATGGCATATGGAAACTTTGCATCTTTTTCAAATGGGAATATGAAAAAGTGGAGTTTTATAGGCTGACTGCATGGTGGACAGCACTTTGCATTTTTTTTTTTGTGCAACTTTTAAGAAGATCATCATAGGAACGGGTTTTTTAATCCCGACTGCACATAAGAATAGATAACATTCTTATATGCAACTTTCAGAAAAGATGAGAGAGAAGAAGAAAGTGTATACAAACAGAATATAAAGAAAGCAAAGAAGAAAAGAAAAGACCAAATTACCTTCCTTGGATTCAAAGGAAAAACCAAACTCCTCTTCAAAGAAAAACTTGGGAAAAGAAATGAAATTCGAAATTGCTGATTAGAGGAAATTTGCAGAGTTATATAGACTCCAAAATTGACAAATTCTTGTCAAAATCAAAGCTAATATCATTGGTCTTGGTTTGGGGATAGACAAGTGTTCATCATGCATCAAAATTTGCATGCAAACAACAAGAAAAGAGGAAGAACTCTTCAAAAACATGGCCTATGATCATGGCATGCCTTCCACTTCTTGGAAAGAAACAAGTCTTCATTAAATATGGAAATTCGAAATTGCTATTGACGGGGAAAATCAATTCATTCAACTGCAGATTTAATGGCTATTTTCTTGGAAAAGAAGTCTGAAGCTTTAACTAAGACATAGATAGTTCTCCCCATGGAAAAAGCCATTAAAAGTGGATGCAAATTCAAAATTACAAACTCCAACTCCTTCTTGGAAGTTATCGTAGCATGCTGTGGGCTGTTGTTTTATTATTTTTGAAAACATTCATGCACTTTAGGAAGATCACGCCATGCTGTGCATGTTTTAACAAAACCCATAATCCATGCATATCGTTTTAAATCAACGCCCGATAACTAAAGTTATCCACGGTTTTTTAGATGAGATAACATATGTATTAGCATATGTATTTAAACGCATATGCAAATACATATGCTATTTCATTGCCGCGGGCTTTAGAAAGAATACACGGGTTATATTGAAACCAAATGATATGTTTTAAAAACATAAATCAACGCATATTGGCTGGAAAGATGAGACATATTCTTTTAACAATGCCGTGTTTTAATGCCAGGTCATGCGATGAGAAGTGATGCTTTATTGTTTTAAATCAATGCAAATACTATCTCAAAGAGAACTGATACCATGCGTTTGATTTATGTTTTAAGTGAAAGGGAAAAACGCGAGCTTTGTTAATAGAATAACATATGTCTTGAATTACATGCAAGCCCAGCGGTTATGTTATCCATGCCTCTCACTAATATCGCGGGCTTTGATTAATAAAGGAACATATGCAATGGCATATGTATTACATATGTGTTGAATCAAAACTGCAGGCTCTAAAGTGACGCATGGCGTCTATTAACATATGAAACAATATATAATTTCATTGAAAATTAACGCCATGTTTAAGAGATGAAACCGCCACTTTCTAATTCCAACGCCTCCCTTCTAAGTCGACGCCTTAGTTAAATAGGATATTTTAAAATAAAAGATGCTACACTTTTATTAAAAATCAAACCTTAATTAAGGAAGATGATATGCTTTATTATTGTAAAAACAATGCGTTAATATTAAAATAAAACTAATTATAATACGTATTATAATTAGCTATTATTTTAATATTAACATTAATATTCGATATTATTATTATTTTAAAATAATAATAATACATTGTTTTTAATTAAATAGTAATTCACAATGGATTATAAGATTTATAAATCAGAAGACTCTTTTTCATAAATCTCATCTTTATCTTTGTCGTTTTTAAAATAAATTTCTTTTAACAATATATGCATATGCGATAATCGTTTTTTAGAATCTATTTTAAACGCTAAAGAACTTAAAATGTCTGTATGTGTCTTTAAAATTTTAACGATTTGATATGCAGATGTGATTCAAGATCTCGCTATCATTAAAATTTCTAAGCAAAACTTTGCAGAGTGGCGCAAAATTTTAAGATAGAGTTTAAAATCTATCACTCATACAAAATAAGCTTTAAACTTTATGCGCTCGACTAGAAAAAGACCATTTCTTTACTGACCTTGGAAGGACGTGGAAAACTGTTTGCAGAGCACCTAAAACACAAAGACGCCAACTAAACTGGAAACAAAAAAAAAATGCCAAACAAAGCGAAAAAGAGAAACAAAAGACTGGACGCTTTGTAAGAAGTAAAACGGAAAAGGACCAAGGGATAACTGATCCCGCCAAATATAACTTCTTACAAAACCTCGACACTCTTAGAGAAAAACTCTTAGCAACCATTGAGAATTACGTAGGGTTGCCCCAATTTTGGGGAATGCAAAATTGAGGACAACAATGCCTGAGCCTCCGTCAACGATGGTGTTTGTCAACTTCCCTCCCATTATCTCCACCTCAACGATGGTTGAATTTCTTCCAATGCCCACCGTTAGCAACATCAGATAAGTGGCTAGGCTGTCTATTGACTTCTCCTTGAGCTTGCCATGCTCCTTGCCAATTGCGTCGTCACCCACTACGTTGGTGATGACCATCTTTAGTTGTGGCATGGCTTACAGGAGGTCGGTTACTCGTACTAGTACAATGGCCTGCAACATCTGTCTCATAATGGCTTTCTCGGACTCCGACTGCAGTGGGGTATTGACGACATCATTTGTGGACCTTCTCTCATCCGCTATTGCCTTTTCAATGTCACCTCTCGCTTCCTGAAGTCTTTCCTTCTCCATACGGGGGTCGAGACTCCTCCGGGTCTTTTATGTCCAACATATTTACTCCCTTTTGCTTTGGGCAATCACTGTCCTCATGGTTCCCTAGACCACACCACTTGCACAACAAACTCTTGTTGTTCTGCCCGCTCTAACTATTCCGCTCAAAGTGACCCCACTCGTCACATGTTCAACACTGTATGATAGGACGTCCTCTCGAGTCATAGTGTATTTGATTCCATCATTGATTTCCATAACCACTTGGCGATACATTTTGTTGTTTCGATGTAGTGGGCTCCTTGTGTGAAGAGTGCTTGTGTACTTCTGGTCTTCAAATTATATGGACACTCCTTTATTGAAAGACCCATGACCTGACAAATCTTACAGAACATCAATGTAGGACAATTACCTTTTGTGTGCCCTTCAATTTTGCACTTGGTACGCCATAGTTCATTACTTTCTTTATCGGTTCCTTTCTCGACCTTCAGTTCTTTCATCATTCTCATCATGTCTTGCTGTAGGGCCTGGACTACTGTTGATTCATCATTGCTACTACCCTCGGTGCTATTGTCATCATGCATCTTCCTCTTCCCTTAGGAGGATGTCTTGTTTTCATTCTCAATGTCCATCGTCAGATTGTAGGCATCAGTGTACGAGGGTGGAGGCACTACTTTCATCCTCTTTCATAGGGAGCTAATCAACCCCTCGATGAACCAACTCTTCTTCAACCTGTCGGTTGGTTGATTCTCCAACTTGCCCAACAATTCCTTGAGCCTACGATTGTAAGCCTGCACACTCTCGTTCTTCCCTTGTTTGCTATTATAAATTCGGCGACAACCTCATTGTCATCTCATAGCAATTCAAACTCGGCCTCAAACTCCCTCCTGAGTGCATCCCAAGAGGCTATGAATGAAGCATCCAGTTCTGTGAACCAGTCGAAGGCTGTACCCCATAGTGTTGCTGGAAACACTCTCAGCCTATAGTCCTTATCAACTTGACTATTTGTTACCCAGATAGTCTCGCACGTCTTTTAGTGCCTCGTAGGGTCTTTCAACCCATTCCCCGTGATCTTTGATAGTTTATGCTGATCCACATTCGGACTTGTTAGAGGAGTCGCCATCTTTCTCACTTGCTTGCTCCCTTGTGCGCCAAACTTGGGTGGACTGTTTTGACCACTACGTTTCGGTGCTTTCCTTGAAGCCTTGACCACGCGCATGTCCTAAACATGTCCACCTCTAGCGTCCACAACACCTCGGGTATTTTCAGGCTCTGACTTGTACTTGTACTCCCTCTGTTCGAGCGTCTTTGGTTCAGATCCTCTAATGATGGGTTCTCCTAAGACAGATAGGTTCTCAATGCCATGCAATATGTCTGTCAGTTCAAGATTTTATTCTTTGTACTCCTTGTTTGACAATGTCTGTACAGACGATTGTCTTACTTGTTTGGCGAGGTAGGTTTCGTCAGGGGGCGGTAAGTTTATGGTAATTTCTTGTAATCTTCTTCTCCATTCTTGTTCTGTAATTCTTAAAGATCTCTTGATTACTTGGTCTTGAGCACGTTGTGGCCTCTTCTCGCCTTTATTGGGATCCAAGGGCATGAATCACACAGTACTAACCTAACTCCTTTTAAGGCAATGACGCCAAATGTTTACTACTATACCTGGTAAATTACATACATGACATAACAATACATATGGTATTGTGTATCAGATATAGGAGTAAAATATATCTTTAGTAGCTCATGAATTCGGTACAGAGATGCTCGGCCAAGGATTATATTTCATCCCATGATACACTACTACCTTCCCTGGTAGTACACAACATATTTATAGGACCCGACAGTTGCCAAGATGAACACAACTATCAA
Organism: Thuja plicata; assembly: GCA_018584345.1. Taxonomy (NCBI): domain Eukaryota; kingdom Viridiplantae; phylum Streptophyta; class Pinopsida; order Cupressales; family Cupressaceae; genus Thuja; species Thuja plicata. Next base: position 770,693 of record MU228180.1, on the reverse strand, counting down.
CCAACCGACACTTACAACCACCCAAGAGTAACAACCAACGACAATTAATACATTGACGACAATTAATACACTGACGGATAACCAATATTATCATTATTATATGCCCGACTACAATCTGCAAGTTCATAAGTAGACCATTTTATTGGAGGAAGATCATCTTTCACTTCTTCATAATGTGGTTGAGTGCAATCTCCATCATCCTCTAGTTGGTCAAGTATAGGGAAAAGTTCGGATGTCCTTATTAAGTTTACTGATATTCTTGACGATATTCTCCTCCTTGTCTCATATTCATTTGCTGAATTGGCCCAAAAGTCTTCCATATATATTTTGTGCTCGTATTTCTTATCATTTACTATCCCAATGTGGTGATAGGGATCAAAGATGGCTCTAGATTTGTAAAAATGAAATGGATACCATTGCTATTCTATATCTGCTTTCTTAGTGGGTTGTGTTGATACTTGATGGCATGATTCCAACATTTTCTCTATGAAAAGAGGAAAGGAAAATCCAGCCTTTTTCTTGCCTCTTTGAATTTTGTCATATGTTTCTAGCTGTCTTATGACTTCAAGCAGTATTGTCTTGTTGGTGGGATAGGTTGGAAGTCTATAAGGGCATCCCGCAAATCATTGAATTCTCAAGTATGTGAACCTGGGGAATTGGATATACCAAGACCCAAACCTGCTTACCAAGTCCTTGGCTTGCCGTGTCAACCTTTGATGAGTGCCTCCTTGCAATGTCTTGGTGATGTACATTAAGAATGCATATTGACTCGTTTGAAATGGGACTTTTCTTCTAAATGTAGTTGCGGGTAGCAATCATATACTTTGATTTGACCTTTCTTATTTCCCACTTTGCCTATGCAATCCAATCCTGGGTATTTGAAACATCTTGCCAGCATGTAAATAACATAGAAACTCATAGAGAAGGACCTTGTGTGTTCCAACCGTCTTAACTGCTCATCTAAATTATCCCTAATAATCCTCGCCCAATTGATCATTTTGACTCCAGTGGTGATTTCTTCAATGGGGTAAAACATCCATGGTTCGAATGGAGAAGCTTGAGGGCTTCCCATGACTCTGTTAAGCAAGAAGACGAGGTCTCCATACTTCTCCTTGAAATTTGTTTGGAAAAGTTTCTTAGGCATTTTGCTGTGACGAGCTCTTGGTTTTTCTAACCATTACTTGTTGATAATTTCTGCAAAGTGATCAGGCTGTGCTTGAAAGATTTTCGAGGCTTGTTCTCTAGTCTTGTATATGGTGGAATGGTATTCTGGAATACCAAAAGCTTCTCTGATGGCCACTTCTCCAATAAAGGCTAATAGTCTTCCATCAGGTGCTATAATTTGTCTTTCCATAATGTTGTAATGTTTGGCACATTCTACAGTTAATTCATTACACCTCATTGCTGGCGAAAATTCAGCTGCTTGGACAATTTCGTTCCTCATCATTCTTTGAGTTGTGGGTGAGGGAAGACGTCCATCTAGTCCATACATCTGGTTCTTGAAATCTTCGAGGTCCACATGGCCAAGATTGGTATCTCCAACCTTTTTCCATTCTGATGATATCTTGGACTCAAATTGTGCTCCTTTGTTTTGACAAACTTCATCTACACTTTCCTTGATATTCCTCCTTGGGTTGTCATCTACCTCCTGTAAGAAAAATCTAAGTTAGGAAAGAGGTATAATAGTTAATTTTAAATTGAGAATGCTAAGTATGGAATTTAAGCCTAATTCTGATTGCAATTTACATTTCTATCCAAAATTCACCTTCAATTCTATGAAGATTTGAACTTTTAATCAAGAATTAGGATTGTAATATGAAAAAGCAGGGATGAACTTGCTCAATACTTGTCAAAAATTCTGTCCTAAATTAATAAATTCTGCCCCAACTGTGGGAATTTTCAGATTGAAATTCTGAATTTGATTTTGAAAATCTTCTTCAAGTCTGCAAGAAATTGTCCCAGACCTGTTTATCAGATTAGAAAACCCTTTGAAAATTAGGCAATTTAGCACATGAATTGCCTCTAAACTTGATAGAATGTGAAATTTAGAATGAGAAACCTTCAGCAATCATGAAAATTCCACTGAAATATTTGATCTGTACCAATGAATATCTTCAACAAGCATGAAAATCAATCTGAAAATCGTCCAAAACCCCTCTCCTTAATCTGAAATCAGAAAAAGTTGCTAACGGCAGAGCTGTGATTTCTTCTTGTGAATTAATACAATGCCAAAATCATGTATTTATAGGAAACAATGGTATCTAAAGAAGGGATCGACCTCTTTGTTTTATTTCTTGTGTTTTTTTTTTTTTACTTGAATGAGTTTCAATGCCTTGGTCGATCTCCTCATGAAGTAGCTTTATTAGCTTTAAAAGCTTGTTTTTTTCCCTTTCTTTGTGATTTTAGCTTTCTTTTTCTTTCTTCTATAAGTCCTCTTCACAAATCGATCTCCTTGTTTTTTCGTCTAGAATTTTCTTCAAAAATCTGTTTTAAAGCGCTTTGTTTTTCTCTTCTTCCAAATCAATGCTTGGTTTGCTTTCTTCTAGAAGTCCTCTGAGGTCGATCTCCTCTTTGCTTTCTTGTTTTTGATTTATTTTTATACTTACGCAAATTTTGAAAACTATCTATCTTGAGCAAACTTTGGTACGAGACAAGGAATTTTCCAAATTTCAATGCCCTCCAAAATAGGTCGGACTTCATGTTGACTTAGAGATTTTCCATATTCTCTTTGGCATTGGTTTGTGGGATTTTCCAGTTAGGTAATTTTTTAAAACCCTATTGGACTTGGGCGGACTTAATATGAATTTGTGGAATCGGTTTCAAGTCTTACCCTTCCTGCTAGGGCAGAGTTCATATGGTTTTGAGGATTTTCATGCTTTCCTTAGCCACTTTTCTCACCACTGAAAATTTCCCCCCTCTAGAGCGGACTTCATCATTACTTAAGGATTTTTCGTTATTTTCCATGGGCGGACTTGATCATGTAATGAGGAATTTCCTCATCTCTTTGCAGTCTCCCTTAGTTGGGTAGACTTTAACATGAAACAAGGATTTTCCCTGTTTGGAGAGGGCAGACTTCATGTTGATTTAAGGAATTCCTCACGGGAGAGGGCATACTTCATATCTTCTTGTGGATTTTCTTGGCACTTAGCAAATTTGATGCCCGTAGACTTGGGCGGATTCGACACTGATTTGAGGATTCTTCATGGTAGGAGAGGGCGGACTTGATCTGGAGATTAGGAATTTTCCATGAATTTTTGAGGTTGAAATCAAGAACTCTCCATGAATTCTTGGATGGACTTCATGTAGGAACAAGGATTTTCCACACTTCCTTGAGGTTGAAATCAAGATTTTTCACAACTTTCCATGCATTTCCTCTTTTGAAATCTGGAATTTTTCACGACTTTGAATACTTTTCCACTTTTCACTTGGACAATTTCTTGCAACTCTTGGCCTTCCTAAAATTGAAACTTTAAAAACAAAAAAGCAGACGAAAAAAGCAAACCCCGAATGGCCTATAAGTGCCAAAAATGCAACTTTTGAAAACAAAAAAAAAACTATTCCTAAAAGGTAGGAGTTGTTAGAATTGACGTTAAGCAATGTCGATCTTCCTCCCTTGGCCCTTCTGAACATTCCCGTAGCATCAAAACACACATTTGGTCATTCTTTCTCTCTTACTTTTTTTATGACACTCCTGAACTTGAAAACCTTATATCCTTTAAGACTCTGAACTTTTGCTGGCAAAAGAACGGCGATTGAAGCCAAAAACACTAAACAAAACCCTAAATAGCAAGGTTGCACGGAGACAGGGGTACTCGGGTACTTTGTAGATGGGTACTGGTACAGGTACGATTATTTTTTCTAAATAGGAGATGGGGGTACTTTGGGCACGCCAATTTTTTAAATATTTAATTTAAAATTTTACAGAAAATGTGAAAATATAATGACATTGAGTTTTCAAAAGAAGAACAGTGATAAAGTTTACTGTCAAACATTAACTTTGAAGATTAAGTACACAAATATAAATGTCATATAATCATTGTATCAAAGTTTCAAACTAATTAGTGATTACATATTGAAATAATCTTAATAAACAACAACCTGAGACACAAACAAAAGACTGAAACAAAAATCAGAAATCTTAATCAAGGTCCTTAGCTATGATGCTCTCCATTGAGTACCCACTTAGTACTCGGTACTTGGGTACGTGTACTAGTACCTGGTACGCGTCCCAGGGGTATGGGTATGAGTACCCATGCAACATAGCTAAATAGAAAAAGATTGGGGCTCACCATTTGCAATGGGTTGATGTGTGAAAACGTGACAATAGGTCCAAAGCATAGGTACATACCAATTGAGAAAGGCGGTGACTCCTCGGCTAGTCCATATGTTGACAGGTCGAAACTCCGCAAGTTCAAAGGAAGTGGGTCAGAGGACCCAGTAAAGCACTACAAGATGTGCGAAACTATCTAGATAGCAAGTGTTTAGGAGGACAAAGACTATTGGTTGAGAGCATTTCTAGCAATGTTATAGGGTATAGCCATTGATTGGTTCACTAAGTTTGATGATGAATCTTCAATCTCTTGGAATGCACTAAAGAAGGCATTTGTGCTACAGGATGACAATTAGATCAACACCAAGATTTATAACACCAAACAAGGGAAGAATGAGAGTGTACGAGCTTACAATCATGGGCTCAAGGGTTTGCTGTTTACGTTGGATAACCAGCTAGTCAATGGATTGAAGAAGGGATGATTGATTGAGGGGTTGATCCCCTCGTTGTGCAAGAAGATGAAAGTGGTGCCTTCCTCCTCGTATGCCGATCCTTACAATTGGGTGATGGACACAGAGAGTGAAAATAAAACATCTTCCCAAGGGAAGAGGGGGACAGAGGATGACGAGAGCAGCAAAGGTAGCAACAATGACGAATCGAAAATAGTCCAAGCCCTACGACGGGATATGGTGAGAATGATGTAAGAGTTGAAGGCAGAGAAAGGAACCAATAAAGAAACTAATGAACTATGATATATTTAGTGCAAAATTGAGGGGCAAATGAAAGGTAATTGTCGTAGAAAGATGTTTTGTGAGATTTGCCAAGGATGGGTCATTCAATAGAGTGGCCATACAATTTGATGACTAGAAATACACAAGTACTCTTCACATAGGGAGAGTCCAGTCCATCAAAACTGCATAATGCATCGATAGGAGGTTATCAAAACCAATGAGGAGGGCGAAATCACGTACAATCTGACTCCAAAGGATGTCCTATCATACAATGTCAACAATGTAGCGAATGGGGACACTTTGTGAGATTGCTGAAATAAGAGAGACAATATACAATTATTGTGCAAATGGTGTGGACCAAGTGACCTTGAAGACACCGTCTGCCCAAAGAAAAAGGGTATTAATATGCTGGACGTGGAGGGACAAATACTTGGGTACAAAACTGTTGTCACCAAGACAATCAGCCTAAACTTGCTACTTAATCCCAATTTGGCATGAAATAAAAAAGGTTTTCATTCCATTTTTTATGAATTTTATAGCTTTTTTGATTGAGCTAATTTTTTGATCTTTTTAGGATTAAATCCTGACCGATTATTTGAAAAAATATTATCTTTTGGCTTGCGAAGTCAATGCCAATATGATTTTTTCTACTATGCCAAAGATAACTATAGATCAGAATTGGCATAAACTATTGGATATAAAAAACAATTTGAGCAATAATCAATAAAATGACTTCGTTGGGATTTGATTTCAGAAGAATGAAATCTCTTGCAGAATTTTGCTTGAAATAAAATTTTATTAAGTATAATGTATTGGCATACCAAGATAACAGAATAAGGGTATAGTAATCCATACATTTCAGTTATATCTGTGCCATGTCCTGTATGATGGCCTTTCTTCCTTTTTTGTTTTGTCAATGTTACGATCTATTTCATATCATTTTAAGTTTGTCATTTGCAATATATACCTTTTTCTGTATACAACAGATGAAAAATTGAGGCACTATTTCCTGTCTTCTGTTTTTGTTTCTAATCATGTTTACATATGCATATGTGTATGAAGCAACGTTGATGCTGGACGGCGCTTTGGCATACCACTCCGAGGGACACACTCTCATGCTTTTGTCAGTTCATTTATGGTTTGTAATTCTTTCTCAAACAAATATTGTTGAAAAAAATTTGTTTTGGTTGATGCTCTGTCAACCCTGAATACCTATAACTTAATAGTCACATATTTGAGAAAAGTTCTTTTTGCTTCAAACGATAGTCATCCAGAATTACAGTCCTGTAATTTTTATATATAGCTACAGATGTTTTGATGATTGTGACCTGTATCAATCCAAAAATGAAAGTTCTCACCATGCATTTGCTTTACTTTAGTCATATAATCCTAATCTGTATAAATTTTTGTCAAGGAAATGATAGGTAGGTGTTTCATCAAGGATTTTACCTTCAAACATCTTTAGAGTGTAAAAACTGTTTGAACTAGCCATTCTACTACTACATACTTTTTAATTTGTTAAGGTACAAAGCTTAGTGTGTAGCCGTGCAAATTTGCATAAGTCAAGTGTAAAGAAGTGACAATGTCTGGGCGTCAAGCACATGTAAAGTGTGTTTCTGGGTGACTAAAATATTCTTTAGAGTCTTTAATGTGGTTTGACAGTTGTTCAGATGGATATTGATTGAGTAGGATGATAATTGCAGCCTAGGATCAGTCACCAATGTATGGTTTATAGAATTTAATATATCATACATATTTTTTTGCTTACTTACCATGCCAATAATATGCTTAGTTATTTTTTCTTACTTTTATTCAGTTTAAACTTTATATACATTTTGTACAGTTCACCTGGTAATATGCATATTTGTATTTTTATTTTTCTTAATGCCACTGCTTGGCAGAGAGCATTCTATCATATAGCAGGTTTTCTATGCTATAATTATTTTGTATGCATTCATCTCTCAATAGATATTTGACTCAAATGTTCTATTGCTCTCAGACTTTTTCGTTTCTTTGACATTGCTTTTTCTCCATTACATTTGAATATATATCAAACTCAATAAGTCTGATATTCTTGGATTGGTGTACATAACTTTTTGATTTTTCTTTTACCTAGTCAATTTAGCTTGGTAAATTATGGAAAAATTGCAGGGGCTTGATGAGATCACTGATCGGGCGCTTCGTAGATCTGATGGATCCGGCACATGTGGTGATTTTGTGAGCTTAGCACAACGCTGGCTAAGCAAATTGAAAGTGAGCATCATCACATAAGTTATAATCATCCTGCTCATTTTCTTCTTCTATGTTGTTTCTCATTGACACAAGGCAAAGTATTCAATGTTGTTTTTCTTTTTCTTTATAGTTTCTCTATAAATATATATTTCCACTTCATATTGAAGATACTAGTCATGCTGTCTGGCTACAGTTGAGGATCTTGATGTTGTATGGCTGGCTCTACACAATTTAACAAGCTCTTACATATTTGTAGTTTTATCATTTCTCTGAAAGATGGCTTGCTGTCTTTCAAATGCAACTATGAAATTTTCATATCCTTATATTGACCATTTTTTTTTTCTTACACCCATACTATTTACGAAAATTATTATAGATCTTATGTGTCGATATTTTTAGCCATTGTTTTTTATTCTGTGTATTGTTTAGGGAGCAGAGTCTTTGAGAGGAAGCTTCTCTGATACCAATCATAGTGAGATGGCAGCATTCACATCATATGCTTTGGCTTTTCCAACCAAATTTCAAGCTCTTGTGGACACTTACGATGTAGGCAATGTTATTTGTTATTGTATGGGGTTTCTTCCCCTTTCATTCAATTTACGATACATGAGTATATATACTATTATTTATCAGTGTCTTTGTTTGAAGTATATTCATGCTTTTGATTGTTGCTCTTGAAAGCATATATTTAATTTTGAGATATTTGTATTCAAGCTTCTTTCCTGAGTTGATAAACTGACTGAAAAGGATCAAATACTCCATTCCTATATGGGACTTGAGGATAAATTTTGTATGAATATGTTGGGATCTGTCTAAAATACATTCATGATGCTAGATGGTTACTTGAAAGGACATCTTTAATGAAACATGATTTGCACGTGAATTTGTGTTGGGAGAGTTCTTGCTTTGAAAGAAAATATTTAATTGTGAGATGTTTTTATTAAATGTCCTTTTTTGAGTTGATAAATGGAGTCGAAAAGATCAAATACTTTTTTCCTTTATGAAACTCAAGCATATTTACGTTGTGAATGTCTTGGTGTCTGTTTGAAATACACTCATGATGTTAGTTATTTGAAAGCACACATTACACTCATGATCTTAGTTGCTTATTTGAAAGCACGTGTTTAACGAAGCATGAGAGAGAGAGAGAGAGAGAGAGAGAGAGAGAGATCTTCTTGGAACTTTGCTTTCAAATCATTGCAGCTTTAGAGTTGTGGAGTCTAGGTTATACTAAAGGTGTAATGTCCCTTTTTAATGTGATTTGAGACACTTCGTAGATTTCCACAATTCTATGACTATAACTTAATAGAAATACTTTATTTTAATATCTGATTCCAATTGCAGATGCTAAGTATAGTAGAGATGAATGATAATTCCAAATGCATACACTGAATTATAATGGAAATAGTTATTAATTCCAAATGCATGCACTTCCAATCAATTAGAAGGTTGCATAACAATAATCACAACTGCCGCATTTGATATGGCAATGAAACATATGCTTAATAACCTGAATGGCCGTCTCTGATATGTGCTATTGATCCACGCTGCATATACAGGTTGATATAATGGCAATGATATCTCTAATTGCAGAGATATTGAGTACAACAATGACTGGATATTGTACAGGCTGTGTCTGATCAGTCTTTAGCTCTATGCGCTCTCAATGAAGCCGTCTCTGATATATCTTGAATGGATTATGCTTCTGGATGATGCCGTCTCTGATATTAATATAAATGCTTGCACCTTCGATTGCTGTTTGGCAATCGGTTGCTCTAGGCGAGCGATCCACAAGGGACTGTTAAATATTCAAATTTTTATTCAATAACGGTTTCTTGCAATGACACGATATCCATATATATACTCATGATCGGCCAAGTGAAGAGGCACGATGGAATGGTCGTCTCCCTTCATAATAACAAATGAAGAGTCACAAATGTTCATCGCAATAATCATGATGAATATTGCGGTGAAAGAACATTAATCATATGTTGTTAAGTATTGTTAATGCCACCCCAATTTATGTAAATCGACAAAGTATGCAAATACACGATAGTGTAGTAGTCGACAGAGTGTGAATGCAAAGGTGTATACAAATGATATGACAATGCAATGATATATGGATTGTCGAGTGTGAATGTAATAATGCCATGATACATGAATTGACTATTATTTTAATGTACGGTAGTGCAATGCAATGCAGATATGGTAATGCAGCGATAATGTGATGATAATGTATATGCAGACCTATATGGTGAAGGGTCATGACAGTCACCCCCCTTTAAAGTTGCTTGCCCACAAGCAACCTAAGATTTGGATGTTGGAGAATGTGGTCATTTTTCCAGGTAGCATCCTCATCTGGTAAGTGTTGCCATTTCACGAGATATTCCTTTATATCCTGGTTTCTTAGTTTCCTTTCTCGGATATCAATGATCTTTTCATGTTTGAGGATCAATTTCCCACCATCATTAAGTGGTGGAAGTGTAGGAGAGATTTTATCATGATTTTCTAATGCCTTTTTGAGGCAGAAGACATGAAATACATTATGTATTTTACTTTCCTCGGGTAGGTTCAAGGCATATGCAACTTCTCCAATCTTCTTAGTTATTTCATAAGGACCATAAAATCTAGGTTGTAATTTTTCGACACCATTCTTCTTTAGGGTGGATTGTCTATAGGGCTGCAAACGGAGATATACCATTTCTCCCACCTCGAAACTTCTCTCAGTCCTTTTCTTATCTGCATAGATCTTTTGCTGGTTTTGTGCTTGATGAAGATTATCTTAGAGTTTTTAAGATATCTTGGCCTTCTTGAATCCAATCCTTGGCCGCTAGAACCTTGCTTTCTTGCAATACTATATCTATGAAAGAATAGGGGTTATATCCATATAGTGCTTTGAATGGTGCCATCCCAATGGACATGTGATGTGTTGTGTTGTAGCAATATTCCCCCAAATGTAGTCATTTGACCTAATATTTTTGTTTTCTTGCAACATAGTTACGAAGGTAACCTTCTATCCATTTATTTACTATCTTTGTCTGCCCATCTATTTGTGGGTGATAGCTGGTGCTAGGATTTAATTCTATCCCGGTTAATCTGAACAATTCCATCCAAAAATTGCTCATAAACTTATGGTCACAATCACTCAGTATGGTTTGAGGCAGGCCGTGCAGACAAAACAGCTCTTTAAAGAATAATTCAGCTACTTGCGAGGCATTGAATTCAGTAGTAATAGCAAAGAAATGTGCATACTTTGTAAGTCGGTCCACCACAACAAAAATACAATCTTTCCCCTGGGCTTTTGGGAGGCCTGTAATGAAGTCCCCAGAGATCCCTTCCCATTTTTGTTTTGGTATGGGTAGTGGTTGTAATAATCCGACAAGGTATGAATGTTCATCTTTGTTTTGTTGGCAAGTGTGGCAATTCTTAATAAATTGCAAAACATCATCCTTTAATCCCTTCCATGAAAATATTTCTCTAATTTTCTTGTAGGTCTTGTAGTAACCAAGGTGTCCTGCTAGGGTCATGTGCAGCTTTGAGTATTCATTCTTTGAGCTTGGATTTTGGCACTGAGTAGATTCGGTCTTTGTAGTAAATGACCCCTTCTATGACTTTGTATTGATTATCTTGGTTCTCTCCTTCCAATAAGGTATGGGTGTAAGGATTTTTGGAGTATTCTACTAATAGATGTGCCTTCCAATCATTAGAGATAGTGGTTAATGAACAAAGGGTAGGCTTCCTTGATAATGCATCTGCTACCACATGTATTTTCCCTTTGATATATTCTGTCAAAATCATATGATTGTATTTTGGTAATCCACTTCTGTTGTCTTTCGTTTAGATCCTTTTGATTCAAAAAGTATTTGAGGTTGTTGTGATCTGTTGTGATTGTGTATTTGTTTCCTACAAGATATCGTCGAAACTTGGTGAGTGCATGGATAATAGCCAACATCTCCTTGTCATAGGTCGAATACAGTTTTTCATTGTCTTTTAACTTTTTGCTCTCAAAGGCCCATTTTGCATGAAAAAAACCACTATACCATTCCTAGAAGCATCACATTCTAGCATAAATGGCTGGTAGAGGTCTGGTAGGGCAAGAACTGGTCATTGACTTATTGTTTCCTTGAGTTTGTCAAAAGATTGTTATGCTTCATTGCTCCACTTGAATGCCCCTTATTGTTTCCTTGTTTTCCTTGAGTTTGTCAAAAGGTTAGGTTGGTTAAAGGAGCCCTTATGTGTGAGAATCCTTTCACAAATCTTTGGTAGTAGCTGCATAGGCCATAAAATCCCCTTAGGGTAAAAGTACAAACTTGTGTCACACTTTTACAAAGGAAGAGGACCACGACATGCAAAACTGTTAAACTTTAATGACATAAAAGTGGCATTTGTGTTTAGAATTTGAAAATGATGTAAACTAATGAAATGTGTAAAATTGGATGTAGTTTATGCTTACAATTTTTTAAATTTTTTTTGAATAAGCATCGACCTAGTTTTTTAAAAAATGCTGAAAATGTAGGGTCTAGTTCCCTCCAACTAAATATATGCAAATAATCTTTTTTTCCTTTGATTTCAGAATATGTTTTAGATGACATGTACAACTAGTGCATAAAAAAAGAAAGATTGGTTTTCGATATATATTTTGTCTGTTATAATTATTCAAAGTCGGAGTTACCCGAAATTAACAGTTTTTTTCTCCCTCCACATTTTCCCTAGCAAATATAAACCAAATACAAAACAAATTACATATTCTTGAAGAGGACTTTCTCTAGTGTTAAATATAAGTTGTAAAATTTTCCGACCTTATTTGCTATTTTTTTAATTTTTTCGAACGAGTGTGTTATTCAATGTTAAAATACCTACTTGGAGTTTTTTCAAATTATAATATATTATATGTAATCAAAACACAATAACAATTATATGACCATAATCTAGACTTCGAGCTCTACAAAAGGGTATATTAAGATTTTAAAAATGGTTGAGTTTTGATGAAGAAATTAGCTGTCTAAGTGAGAAGTTATGTAATTTTGAAATTTTTGCCTATTTGGCTGCCACATAGATAGTTTCGGTCGGAACTAGTTCGGCCGAACCAGTTCCGGCCGAACCCCTCTATATAAAAATATGCCAATTCTTCATCGATAGAACATAGCTTATATTTACTCATGAATTTTCGGCCGAAACTGGTCCGGCCGAACCAGTTTCGGCTGAAACTCATTTGCCACATCGACGTCACATGGCGCCACGTTTGTGCCACATATGTACGACCGAAAATATTTCGGCCGAAACTGTTTCGGCCGGAACTACAAAAATGGTCCTCAAGTGTGACACAACTTTGTACTTTTACCCCTTAGGCCTGAAATATTTTTAGGAGGGTGCCAATCAAGTATGGCTTGAATTTTCTCTTGATGCACTTGTGCTCCTTCCTTGCTGATGACATGACAAAGGTACAAAATTTTGGTCAATCCGAATTCACATTTGGATTCTTTTGCAAATAGGGAATGAGTCTCCATTATGCCAAGGACTTCATCTAAGTACCTTAAGTGATCTTCCCATGTTTTTCTCTAGATTAGGATGTCATCGAAGAAGACTAACAAAAATTTGCATAGCTGCTTCCGAAATGTGATTCATGCATGATTGGAAGGTGGCTGGTGCGTTTGTAAGTCCAAAAGGCATAACCAAGAATTCAAAGTGACCATAGTGGTAGCAAAAAGTTATCTTGTAAACATCTTGTTCTTTAACTCCTATTTGATGATAGCCAAACCGTAAGTCAATTTTAGAGAAGTAGACAACCCCATTTAATTCACCTAATAACTCGTCTATCCTTGGTATAGGATGCCAGTTCTTCATGGTCTTTTTATTGAGTTCTCGATACTCTATGCACATCCTTAAGGTCCTGTCTTTCTTCTTAACCATTAGAACGGATGATGCAAAAGGGATGGAACTAGGTTTTATGTGCCCCATATCGTACAATTCCTTAATAGTTCGTTCTATTTCATCTCTAAATTTCTTTGGATGCCGGTAGGGCGTTGTGATGACAGATTTGGCTCCTTCCTCAAGTTCAATAGTGTGTTCAAAGCCTCTATTTGGGGGCCTTCCGGGTGGTATATCTCTAAATACTAAATTGTGTTTGTCAAGAATGGATTGGATTTCCTCATCTTGATAATACTGTGGGGTTCTTTCCTTAGCTTTCGGTGTTATCACACATTGGGCAGCCCAAGCAATGTCTCCCTTTCTAAATATGCCTTCCATTCTTTTGGCTGAAACTACCTTGGGGCTCTCGTCGGAAAGCCTGTGGAAAGTGACCATCTCCCCCTTCTCATTGAATTTAAATTCCAGAGTTTGAATTTGTTGTGAGTATTTTCCAATAGAAGTTATCCATTGAATTCCCACGATGGCGTTGATATCTCCTATTTCCATGATATAGAAGTCATTGGTTATAGCATGATTGTTAATGGTAATTTTTAATTGATGTACCAATGTTGTGCAAGATAGTTGATATCCATCAGCTACCGTGACCTTAAAACCATGATGTCTTTGTGTAGGTAGATTGAATTTTGCTAGCAATGCACTGTCTATGAAGTTGTGTTGCCCCGCTATCAATAAGTAAAATGATTTTCTGCCCTTCTAAGAGTCCTTTAACTTCGAAGGAGTTGAATTTTGGTGCTGCCATGGTGGCGATTATTTTATTACCAGTTGGTTCTTTGGATGGTTCTTTCTTGCCTTTTGTATCTTCATCCTCTCTTGGTGTGCTGGGTCTTACTAACACATAGTGAACCTTCCCTTTTCCCGTGCAGTTGTTTTTGGGTTTCCATCTTTCCTTACAAGTAAAACATATCTTGATTTCATCACTGCTGGAAGAGTTATGTTTAGGCATGGTGTTTATGTGGGAACCTTGGATGTTCATATTTCGTGCCTTTGTAATGGCTTCTTGTAAAGTCCCGGGGTGTAGGGCCTTGATCCATCCCTTACGAGGTTGTTTTAGCTCATATCTGAAGAGTGCAATCAACCTTTGTAGAGAAATATCGGTGACTCGTACTAAAAGCCTTTGGAATTCATTGATATAATCTTCCAAACTGTTATTTTTCTGCAACAAGGCTAGCTCTTTGATGTAGAGCTTGGAGTACTCGGGGTCAAACCTTTCTATGACCCTCTCGGTGAATTCCGCATAGGAATTGATTTGTGCATGATTAATGATAATCAGCCCATGATACCACCATTCCTGTGCCTCTCCGTGTAGGTGCAAGGTGGCATTTTTTATGGCTTCTTCTGTCATAGTGTTTAATTAGAAATATGTGTCTAACTTCTGAATCTAGGAGTGTGCGGTTGTCTCCTTCGCCCCGTCAAAATGTGGTGTATGCACCCTAAAATGGTCGCCTAGACTTTGGGCCCCATTTCTCAATTTATCAAATCCCTGAATCAATATTTTCAAATATCAACAATATCAATTATATCAATTTCCTTGATCAAATCATAATCA
>MU228180.1:730462-745759 GCA_018584345.1 Thuja plicata | reverse complement strand
CTTTTGCATTTACATGTTATCATAGTTTCATTTCTTGCATTATCATGACATTCTTAGCTTAGATTTCCTTTATGCTTTAGATTAATTCATCTAGCTTAACTAGGAGGTTTTGTAATACTTGTTCTTTAATTTTCATAGCTTAGCTTGCATATTCATCTTAATCTAGCTTGCATTGCATTTCATTCTTGATTCTTGAGGGTATTGGTATTCTTGCCCTTGTCTTCATTGAATCTCCCATTGCATGGTTTATTAGCAAGGTTATAGGCTTCATAGCTCTAGCTGAGAGCATTTTAAAAACCCTTGCACTCCATGCCTAGGGAGCTATGGATCGATTTTTGAGACCTCATTCTTGAGTGTTCTTGAATGTAAGGATTCATAGAAGTGTGACAACATTTATGCACACATGTGGTAGTTTTAGTTTTTTAACTCTTTTCTCATCCTAGGATCGTAATCTTCCTTGGGAAGATGTCGTAGTCTCACTTCCATGTAGTCTTTTAGCGATATGCTGCTTTGTAGACTTCCATTTTCCCAGTCCCTTTTGGTTCCTTCTTGCAATAGAGTGAAACCTCCCTTGTTATTGGTTCTTTCCGGAGTGAATTTGGGTGCTGTGAATCTGGAATATTTTTTCCTTTCAGTGCTGTCTTGCTGAAATATTTTTATTTGGCGGATTAACTGATCAACATGGTAGTTTGTAGTTTTTTGTTCTAATATTTGGTCAAATTTTGAGCAAATCTGGGCCATTTTTGGGCAGGAAGGGTAGCTTTGATACCAATTTGTAATTTCCCTTTTTATGTGATTTGAGACACTACGGAGATTTCTGCAATTCTATGACTATAACTTAATAAAAATACTTTATTTTAATATCTAACTCCAATTGGAGATGCTAAGTATAATAGAAATGAATGATAATTCCAAATGCATACACTGAATTATAATGGAAATAGTTAGTAATTTCAAATGCATACGCTTCCAATCAATTAGAAGGTGGCATAATAATAATCACATCTGCTGCATCTGATATGACAATGAAACATATGCTTAATAACCTGAATGGTTTTCTGATATGTGCTATTGATCCACGCCGCATATACAAGTTGATATAATGGCAATGATATCTCTAATTGCAGAGATATTGAGTACAACAATGAATGGATTTTGTATAGGTTGTGTCTGATCAATCTTTAGCTCAATGCGCTGTCAATGAAGCCGTCTCTGATATACCTTGAATGGATTATGCTTCTGGATGAGGCCATCTCTAATATTAATATAAATGCTTGCACCTTCGATTGCTGTTTGACAATCAGTTACTCTAGCCGAGCGATCCGCAAGGGACTGTTATATATTCAAATCTTTATTCAATAATGATTTCTTGCAATGACACGACATCCATATCATGATTGGCCAAGTGGAGAGGCACGATGGAATGGTCGCCTCCCATCATAATAACAAATGAAGAGTCACAAATGTTCATCGCAATAACCATGATGATTATTGCGGTGAAAGGCCATTAATCATGTTGTTAAGTATTGTTAATGTCGGCCTGATTTATGTGAATTGGCTAAGTATACGAATACACCATAGTGTAGTAATCGACTGAGTGTGAATACAATGGTCTATACAAATGATATGGCAATGCAATGATATATGGATCATCAAATGTAAAATGCGATAATGCCATGATAAATGAATCGACTATTATGGAAATGTATGGTAGTGCAATGCAATGCAGATATGGTAATGCAACAATAATGTGATGATAACGTATATGCAAGCCTATATGGTGAAGGGTCATGACAAAAAGGCTTCTACATTTACTCTTAGTCCATTGCTGATTTGGTGGCTGTGGCTACTATGCTAACTTAGTGATCTATAAATGGATCTATTTCAATACCAAGATCAGTTGTTCAAGTTCAATGACTATTTGGAGTAGATCTGTAAATGGATCTCTTTTATCACCAAAAAAGTAGTTTGGTGGCACCCAAAAGTTGAATATTGTTTTTAGGGTTACAAGGATGTGTCCCTCACCTCCCAACTTGCATATCAATCCCCCTTAATGTCCTTGGTAGAAGGGGACGGAAAATGAACATCCCTTGATTGCTCCTCATCACAATGGAAACTATTAACGTGTATCTGGAGTGGCATTCACACGGCCTAACATCATTGAGATGTTTGGCAATTCCTACGATAGATGTCCCCTTGGCTCTTTTTTTCTTTATCCAAAAAAAAACTATTGTATTAAGGGCAAGTTGTATGCTTGCATAAAACTATAGAAAGAGTCAATCTTTTCAATGACTGCGTCAGCTATACAATAGAAGTGTAAAAATGCTGAATGACTGCATACAATTGTAAAACAAAAGTGCATTGACAACATACATTTCTTACTCTTTTTGTAATTGGCAAATTAGGTCACCAAACACAACTATGTAAAGGGAATTTATGGATGTGAAATGAGTATATAGTTATACAACTATGGTATTTTTTCACTTTTGTAAAATGCAACATACAGTTGTTTCACTTTCTTCAATTGGCAATTCTAAGACTATGTAGTCGTAGGGGGGGCAGACAATCATCAAATAAGAGCATAGAACTATAGAATGAGCAAAAGTGTGATTGCATATAGTTGTAAAGTCAAATCATGCATATGTCAAATGAGAGCAAATAGTTGTAAGAAATGTAGTCATTACTTTTTCATTTATAAGATTGTATCCTTTATACATTCTATTAAATTCTATGTTGTTGAGTTCATGTTTGAGAATTTCTAAAGTTTTGTTCAGAACTTTATTTGTGGTCTTGTAGTGACTTAACATTCATTGCATTGAGTGTATTTTCCATTCACTAAAGGTGAAGGTGTGCAACTTGAGATATTTGGCCAGGGTTGCTTGTCGGTTTCTTGTTTGCCTTGTAGTCATGTCCTTTCCCCTTAGTGTGCTCATTTGCATTGTTTTAGGCTTACTAGTATTAGCCTAAAATTCTTAGGATGCAATGTTTTTTACTTTAATTTTAAGCTTAAAGCCTATGTTACCCCGAGTTTTTGGATGGGGGGACGCGATGTTTTTTTCTTTTGGCCATCTTTGGGGACAGGGGACAACTATATAAAAAAATAGGGACGATTTAAAGTATTTAGGGAAATTTCATTTATTCATATGAGAACATCATATAAATGAGCCTCAGACTCGGAAAGGGTGATCCAACTCAGGACTTGGCAAAAAAACTTGACAAGACTCAGCAAAGTGAAAAACCCAAAAGAAATTTAGAGATTTTTAAGGATTTAGAGGTTGTTTCATGCACTCTTTATTAAATAAACCTTAAAGACACAATGACATCATCAAATAGAAGCTAATTTGATCACATACACAAGTATACATTGATCACATACATAGAAACGCAAAGTGTAGCTAAAGGAAATAGAAAACTTAGATATATAAAATTATAAATATTGTTAAATGTATACAAAACTCATGAAATATGAAATCCATGATATTAAATGTTCAATTCATATAATAAAAAAAAACTACAAGTCTATGGCTCAAAGGAGCCTGCATCCCTCCTACGAAGGCATCTAAGGTAGGTCTTGGATGACTCAATAGCCATAGTCTCTACCTAACTCCATACCATGCTCACCAACATCAACTATGCCTGTGTCTGCTCGTGCTCTATCCTCCTCCCTTGCCAAGGCTATAGCCTCAACTTCTCTCTTTGCCTGGTCGATCCAATCAAGCTCCTTCTCATTGAAGATTGGAACTGTAGCCTCAGTGATCCACTCAAATTTTGGATCAACCTCCTCTAGCGTGATTGGGGCAGAGTCAGGGTCCAAAACTTGTCTTTGTCTAAGATGGAGGTTGTAATAAACAAAAACTAGATCATTCAACCTTTCCACTAATAGTTGATTGCACCTCTTGACGTGTACATGCTCAAACATACTCCGATTGTGCTCACAACTCGAAGTAGTGCATGGTTGGCTCAATATGCGGATGACAATCCTTTGAAGGTTTGGTGTTTTAACACCAAACATTTGCCACCATCTTTTTGAGATAAGAGAAAGAAAAACAAGAGTCTTATTTCTAACTTTAAGACTTTAAGTTATAAAATCAAATTATGCACTTAAAATATATTTTTACTTGGCTGCAATTTTTTTGATAATCTTTGCAAATTTGAGAAGAGAAGAGCTCCCCTTGTGCATTTTAAAAGGTCTCTATCTTGTGATGATATTGCTGGTATCACCAGTACACATCCACTCTATCATTGAATAGAGCCCATTAAGAACCTCCTCATTTGCCTAAAATTCAACGCGAAAATTGAATGCTGGATTGAGGTTATAAGTGGTTGCATGGATGGGCCTGTGAAGCTGGAGGTGTCATCTCCTATCAATAATCTCCCAAATGGGATTATACTTACTCTCAATTCCTCAGTAGACAGATCTAATGGCCTCCTTGATCCTATCCATGCCCTCATATATGTAGCCAATTGTGGACTTCTCCTCATCAACTCGTAGGAAAACTACCAAGAGCTCAGTGAACTGCAAATATTGTGAAACATTAACAATTAAGTGTGAATTAAAATAAGCAAAATTGCAAACAAAAGAAAAATATGAATAAAATATAAAAGTAAAACATAATGTAGAATTTATAAATAAATTACCTACACAATCTCTGCACAAGAGGCCCAAAATCTTGGCTCATCAAAAAATGTAATCAGCCTCATCAATCCCTACAGTGGTCGTAGCATAGGATGAGGAAGTCCACTCCTCAACAACAAACATGCTCCTCAAAGTTTCCTTTGACTGAATCAAGGATTGTAGTGTGAAGAAATTGGTAGGAAAGCTAGTGATTCCAGGACAAGCCAACTCCTTCTACCCTGTATATTGCCTCATTTGGGTAAGGACCCATGGGTGCTTGTACACAAATTTGCAAATGTTTTTGGCCTTTTCTACTCACGTCTTGATCCATGGAAGCTTGCCAATATCCTCCAATATGAGGTCAAGACAATGGGCGGCATATGGAGACCAAAATATGCTTGGGTGTCTCTCAATCAAAAGTCTACTCGCAACAACAAAATTTGTTGCATTGTCCGTCACCACTTGAAGTACGTTTTATTCAACCACCTCACATATGACTTCCTCTATAGCCTCAAATAGGTATGTGGCATTTTTGCTATGTGCGGAAGCATCATTGGACTTGTAGAACATGTTGGAACCCAAAAATAAAGCAAAATCAATGATCAATCAATAAATCATAAATTAAAAATATTAATCACTAAATCAAATTCAAATTATTCAATGCATTTGGGAAAGTAGAATGATCAATCACCTCTAGAAGAAACAAGAAAATTTATGAGCATCCTATTCCTCCTATCGATCCAACCATCATTCATGATGGTGAAACCTTCTTTGCTCAATAACTCATGCTGGTCCTCTAATGTGGCTTTTGCATCATCCATCGTGTCTGCCAAAATTGGCCTACTTAATTAAGATCATGGGGACTTTGAACCCGCCCCACAAATGCTTGTGGCATCTACCATGCCTTGCTAATAAGGAGACCTGTCACAAATAGATTAAATAAGATAAGTATGTCTAAGAAAAAAATATTAGACAAAACAAACTATAAATTTTAAAACAATCAAATAAAATACACTTCGTTGCAAAAAATGGAACAGTGCAATAGTACCATGTAAGAACCCCTCTCAGGCTCTTGCTGCTGTACTGTTTTGTTTTAAGAGTTTTATATTGTTTTTGTGTTTTTGCAAGGGCTTTTGACATAAAAAACAAATAACATAATGCTGAAATACTGAATAGAAAAGAACTACTGCTGCCTTTATTAATTTTTAATGAATCAAACTCAGCACAAATGATAGTATCCGAATTAATAACAGCAAATAAGACTGGATTCAATACACATTAAAACCTGGGAATTTATTGATGAAAATCGCACTTTCCTAGCATAACTGCATCCCAGCGTAAAGACGCCTTCTGTAGTACTCTGCTCACGCTTGATGAATGATGGTTTACTGTCTGCAATCCAACTTCTCTGTAACTTGTAAATCAATGCTGCAAATGCTGAAATAAACCTCCGCTGAAGCACAATAGAAGTCTATGAATGAAACCCCACTGGATATCAAATTCAGCAGATATCTCACTGGCTCAAATGATGAACACACAGGAGAACTACGTTCTCCAATGGCTGCACTGTCAAACCCTTTCTCAGAGCTCAAGAGTAGAAGAAAATTTTAATCAATAATCAAACTGGCTACCCTTTGCTTCTCACGCTAAGCATATATGTCCTTCCAAACCTAAATCACACCCAAAAAGCAGAAATTGCGATTTCTCTTAAGCAAGTACGATTTAATGTTATAAACATTAAATACATGATATATTTTATCATTTAGACTTAGGAAGATGTCAAACAAATTATTAATAAATTTGGCCCCCTTCTCATGACGTTAAGACCCTCAACTTAAGTGATTTTAATATAAAGTTATAATATAACTTTATATTAAATAATTATCCTTCTTTAATACTTAGCCACGAAAAATGTCATAACTCCCATAATATTGTAAATTTGATCAAGCCATCTGAACTGGGAGCTAGTAAAAATATTCTCCATGTGACCATGAGGTATTTCTAAAAATAGCAGGGGTCCATCTCTGTAGCTCCATAATACGCCTAAAAATAGCCATTTTTGCCAAAAATAGCAGAACCCATATAAGTGAGCCAAAAACCATCTCACAAGCCAACTGAGAACAATGAGCTCTGCCAAAACTGAGCCATTAGAAGATCATACCTTCCTTGTGCCATAACTGACCCCCTATCCATGTCTACTAGCCTACGAGGGTCCATTGATAGGCTAACCACTGGGTAGCATGATGTCACTAGCTTGAAGGGGACATCACATACCAAATCTTGCTAATTGCACGTCTAGCTGCATCATGTACCTCCTTGTTCCAAGCCATGCTCTCAAGCGAGGGTTGGGAACCAGGAGTAGTGCATGTCTCAAAATATGAATTTATCCTAGATTTACGTACTCTAGGACCAATGCTAACAGTTCCACTAGTAGTAGTAGAAGATGAAGTAGAAGTGCTAGGATGTATTGGAGCCATGGAAGAAGCCTTTCCAACAGAATTTGAAGTTGAATGAATACTTGCCAACTCCTCCATTTGCCTCTTCTTCATTTCCTTTTTTGCTACAAATATTTCTAATTTCACTTGGCATTGACAAACAACCTTGAGAGGTGCTTTATCACATGACTCAGCATCATGGCCTTATATTCCGACAATATGATATTTCAATCTATTAATGCCACCATGAAAAATTGTTTTACAATATGAATATTTACATTTAGTGTAAGAGGCTGCCCGTTGCAAACTTATTTATTGTAATAGTTTCTCTGATTTGTTTAAGCTCACAACTGATTGGAAGGGTTACAGGATAATTTGCCAAACACAAATATTATACCAAATAACTAGTTGCTGATTGCTAAATCTGATAACAACAATAATCTAGACAACTTCTATTCTAAACCAAAGTTCTGATATACATTAACAGTAACTTATAATTCTGATTTGCATATTAGAATGGGACAGTATTACATGGCATTTGTGTACCAATTTCTTGCACCAGTCATAGTAGTGTTCAGTGAATGCTTCAGCAGCTAATACAAACCCTTGTCTTTTTACAATAGCAATGTATGGTACAGTCTCAGTCAAATGCTGCAAACATTCAGTGGATTTAGCTCTGTACAACATCCTAGCAGCAGTATACCAGACTTCCTTAACAACTTGCCAAGTCTTCCCAACCTGTACAGCTCCCTTGTAGCAAATCATAGACCTATATGGATACTCTTGTAGCTGAATTAGGCCTGTACGGCTTCTTCCTAGATATCACAGCCCTGTATGGCCCAACTGTAGCTGATTAGCAGTCTGTACGACAGTTGGACAGTCTTAGAGCCCAAGCAAATCACAAATCCTCCTGACTGTGTCTTGCAACAGCGAGAAGAATGTCAGCATAGAGGGATTTCATCCTCCAAGCCCACGAGAAAATCTCCGCAATTTCACCAATTTTCATATATTATCCCTGCATACCCAAAGAGAGCTCTTCAATCTCTTTTATAACACTTTCTAAGAGCTCAATCACTCACCTTGATAACGTGGGATAAAGAAAATCAGTTTTTTGCCCTTTCCTATAATTTCGTGGTTTTTGCTTTTTCGCCCCTATTTTCTCATGGCTGCTTTTTCGGCCCCTATTTTATCATGATTGCTTTTTCTTTGATATTTATCATGCCATGTACATGATTTTTCTTTTAAAATATCATTTCCCACTTGAGTGAATAAAAAATCCTTTTCATAATAAAGTGACTTATATTAATATGTACTTTAATTTAATAGTCACTTTATTAATAAACTATTTAATCTTCAGGCATTAAAATAAATAATCAATCGGACTCAGAAAACTGTGTGATAGCTCGCTCGAAAGGTCTCCGCGAGACTCTCAAAGTCCAATACTATAATGCCATAAATACTGAACCATGCTAACTTACTATAAATAGTAAGTATTTGAAAAACCTATCAAAACAACTCTGGTTGGCTTGAAATTGGAAATACCTAGATCAAATTCCTCTTTGATCCCTGTAAAGTCCTGGTTAGCCTTCGGGACCATGACAAACTGGGCTAACGACACATCATGAGTTAATGAGCTAGAAAAGGGGACATTACAGTCTGCCCCCTTGAAATTGCTTGTCCTCAAGCAATCTCAACTCTGGATGTTGTAAGATGTACTCACTCTCCCATGTAGCATCCTCAACCGGTAAGTTCTTCTATTTCACCAGATATTCTGTGATAGTTCTTTTCCGAAGTGTGTTCTCTCTAGTTTCTATGACAGCCTCCGGAACTAAAATAAGCTTCGCCTCTTCATCAAGAGGAGGCAACTCTGTTGACGGTACCCCATCGTTACCCAATGCCTTCTTGAGGTGTGGCACATGAAATACATTTTGTACCCTTCTATCTGCCGGAAAATCCAACTCATAAGCCACTTCTCCTAGTCATGATAACCTTGAAAGGTCCATAATAGCATGGCTTCAACTTTTCTGCACCACTCTTCTTGAGACTGGATTGTCTGAAGGGTTGCAGCATGAGATAAACCATGTCACCCACCTCAAATGACCGCTCATCTCTGTGCTGATCTGCATATTGTTTCCGCTGGATTTGACATTTCTGAATTCTTTGCTTCAAGGATCTCATAATGTCCTTGCTTTTGCGCAATAAATCGTTGGCCTTCGGTACTCTGTTGTCGTTGAAAAATAAATCCAAGAAACTTGGAGCCTCATATCCATATAGTGTCATAAACAGTGACATCTGAATGGACATGTGGTAAGTAGTATTGTAGCAATATTCTTTCAAATGTAACCACTTCACCCATGTCTTCTGTTGCCCTGCAATAAACTTACGGAGATATCCCTATATCCACTTATTAACAATCTCTTTCTGTCCGTCTGTCTGTGGGTGATAACTAGTACTTGGGATGAGCTCTGTCCCACACAGTTTGAAGACCTCTTCCGAAAAATTGCTCATGAACTTACTGTCCTTGTCACTAACAATATTCCGTGGCACCCCATGCAATTTGAATACCTCCTTGAAGAACAACTCTATTACTTGAGCTGTTGTATAAGTGGACGAATAGTGAAGCAATGCACAAATTTAGTCAGTCGGTCTACTACAACATAGATGCAATCGTTGCCTTGGAACTTAGGTAGGCCCATGATAAAGTCCATTGATACACTATCCCACTTCCTCTCTAGAATGGGTAGGGGCTGCAACTAACCACTTGGAAATGAGTGCTCATGTTTATTCTGCTGGCATATCGGACACTGTCTCACATACTGCAACACATCTATCTTGAGACCCTTCCAAGTGAAGCGCTCTCTCACCTGCTTGTATGTTTTGAAATAGCCCGGATGCCTTGCCATGGGTTAGTCATGGAACGCTCTCAAAACCTTCTGCTTAATAGCAGACCCTGGCACCAAAAAATCCTCTCCTTGTAAATGATTAAGTCATTTACAATAGTGTACCTGTCATCCCAAATAGTACCATCTATGATCCCAATGGCCCACTTGTCCTTAGCATATTCTACAGATATCAACTTTCTTAATCATTTGCTATCACTCCCAGTGAACATAACTGTGGTCTTCGTGAGAGTGCATCTGCCACTACATTCTTCTTTCCGTTGACATTTTCAATATCAAAGTCATGGGCCTGTAACTTAGTAATCCATTTCTGCTGCATGTCATTAAGATCTCTCTGGCTCATGAAGTATTTAATGGTGTTATAATCCGTTTTAATGACAAATCTGCCCCCTGCCAGATAAGACTCGAATTTGGCCAACGCATGCATGATGGCCAACATCTCCCGATCGTAAATAGAATAACTCTTCTCCACCCCTCTCAGTTTCTTGCTCTCAAAAGCTATGGGGCGCTTCTCCTGCATCAACACAACACCAATCCTGTCTCCTGAAGTGTCACACTGTAACTCAAACGGTTTGGTGAAATTTGGAAGGGCTAGCACTGGACAAGAAGACATCACCAGTTTGAAGTGCTCAAAACACTGTTGCGTTAAGTCTTACCACTCAAATGCTCTCATTTTAGTGAGATCTGTCTATGGAGCTGCTATTTGTGAAAATCCCATTACAAATCTTCTGCAGAATCTGCATAGACCAAGGAATCCCTTCAACCGTGAGAGATTAACCGGTGTTGGCCCCTCAACAATGACTTTAATCTTCTCAGGATCCACTCTCACCCCATCTGCACTAATGATGTGTCCCAGAAAAAAAAGCTCTGTCATTCCAAATTCATACTTTGGTTCTTTGGCGAATGGGGACTCACTCTCCAAAGTACTCAGAACCTTCTCCAAGTGCTGCAAATGCTCCTCCCAGGTCCTGCTGAAAATCAAAATGTCATCAAAGAAGACTAGCACAAATTTTCTCAATTGCATCCTGAATACACGATTCATACAGTCCTGAAATGTAGCAGGGGCATTGGTAAGCCCAAATGGCATTATCAAAAACTCAAAATGGCTATAGTGACACCTGAATGCTGTTTTCTCAATATCCTCAGCCCTCATTCTAATCTGATGATAAACAGATCTCAAATCTATCTTAGTGAAATAACAGGCTCCATGCAACTCATTTATGAGCTTATCTATCCTGAGAATTGGGTACTTGTTCTTGATTGTCTTTTTATTTAAGACCTTGTAGTCAATACACATCCGCATAGTACCATCTTTTTTCTTCACTAAAACCACTGTTGATGCAAATGGGCTCTTGCTAGGCCTACTGCGACCCTTCTCTAATAACTCCTTAATTGCATTTTCAATTCCATCCTTGTGTTTCTTTGGGTGTTTGTATGGAGTGGTGATCACGGGTTTAGCTCCCTCTAACTCTATCACGTGCTCAATGCCTCTCTCAGGAGGAACTCCATGTGGGATGCTGTCAAACACCTTGGTGTGCCTAGATATAATCTCCTGTATGTCTAGGTGGTAATTCTTCCCCTGGTGATCTGAAGATATAGACATAATAAGACACTTTGCTACCCACTCTATCTCATTGTGTCTGAATAACTGCTCCATTCTCCTGAGTGACACCACCCTGAGTCTGCCATCTGATAAAGCTCTAAGTACCACTTTCCTTCCATGGTACTCAAAACGCAACTCCATTTTATCTAAGTTAAAAGTGAATTCATGGAGAGACTTCATCCAGATCATGCCAAGAATGATATCATAATCTTCCATGTTGACTACATAAAATTTTCCCACCATGTCATAGTCTCCCATCCGCATATGTAGATCAATAATCATGCGAGTGCTCTGTAACTTATGCCCGCTAGCCACTATAACTTTGAAGCCCTCATGCTCCTCAGTCTAAAGCTCTATCATCTTGATTCGTCTCTCTGAGATAAAATTATGGGTAGCCCCTGCATCCACCAATGTGATAACTCGTTGCCCTTGTATTACACTTATCACCCTAAAGGTTATTGCTTGCTCATCACCTGAAAGACATGCAATAGTTTTTCCACCACCCGACTCCTCTCTTGTGGCATTTTCCTCATCACTGCCATCAGAATTAGATTGTTGTTTTGCATCCTCTGATGCTGATTCATCAGCTGAAAAATACTCAATGTGTGCTGCCTTTGCTTTGACTAAACATTTGTGTGAAGGATCCCAAGGCTCTCTACAATGAAAGCATAGTTTTCTCCTAAGATCATTCAACTGCTTGCTGTCTAATTTTTTCGTTTCATTCTTAGACTAAGAGTCTGTCTGGAATTTTTTCTTATCCTTGTAATTTTTAGATGAGAGTCCTTTTGAATGAAACTTTTCTTTTGATGATGAGGGTTCCAAGTCTCTCACCTTCTTATAGGCTTCCTGTAATGTAGCGGGATTGTGGCCCTTTATCCAGCCCTTCAGAGGTTCTGCAAGCCCATCTATGAACAACACCAACAACCTCCTCTGTGAAATATCTATAACAAATACAGATAGCCTCTGAGGCTCCGATATGAAGGTATCAAGTGAGCCCCACTGTTTAAGCTGCACTAACTCTTTAAAGTGCAGTTCTGCGTCCTTTTTGTCAAAACGATCAATCAAACTCTCTGTGACACCTCAACATAGGAAGTAATTTGATCATGGCTGATAGTGACCATGCCATGATGCCACTACTCGTGTGCTAAGCCACCCAAATGTAGCACTGCAAAAATAATGGCTTCCTCCTCTGGCATTGGTTCAACTGGAAATATGTATCAACCTTCTGCACCCAAGCTCTACTAGTGCTATTTCCTGAACCATCAAAGTATGGTAACGGGAGCTTGCTCACTTTCTTCTGTAGATCACTATGCTGTAGATCCATGGAAGATAGGGCTCTAAAATTGTGGTGTCCTAATCTTCTATGCCATATTTCATTAGAGTGCAATTTCATGGATAAGGGCTAGATTTGGTTCTGTACATAGCTCGTACAAATAACCTTGTCTCTTACCTATGGTTTGTGCTTTCTTAATAGTAGAGTTCTTTGGCCATGCCAATACTTTACCATCTATGAAGGTTACCCTGTATCCATTATCTTCAAGTGCAGATATGGAGACTAAATTTCTTTTGATACCTGGAACAAACAATACCCCGGTGAGTTGAATAGAGATGTTTGACTTCAGTTTAATGGTGCAAGTTCCAACACCTTTCACTGGATGTGCAGAGTCATAGTTACTTCCTCATCAATTTCTTCCACCATGGAATCTAATAGGTCTTTGAATCTAGTAAAATGTCTTGAGGAAACATTGTCTATGACCCAGGTACTTTTAATAGAGACTTGATTTGAAAGTGCCGAGTAGAATACAAACTTCTCGGATTCATGCCCTTCCTTAGTCTTCTTTACCTTGGAAAATGAGACTTGATGCTTTCTGTATAGACAATTTACTACATAGTGTCCATATTGATCGCATCTGAAACATTGTACCTTTGTCATATCTTTCTTGGATTTACCATTCCCATGTTTTTTTTTCTTGAAATGTTTCTTCTTTTCTTTCTTGTGGGAATTTACATTTAATACATGAAGACCTTCATCAATTGTTTTCCTCTTGAGTCCTTTCTTTGCTAGTCTTGATTCTTCTTGGAGACAACCTGATCTTAGCCGGTCAAATTTTGGAAATTAAGACCTAGCACTGATGTCTGAAACAAATGTCTCCCAGGAGCCAGCTAGACCATCTAAGGCAATTAATGATAATTCCTTACATTCTATCTTGTATCCAAGTGTTGACAATTGATCTCTTAGAGCCGAGATTCTCATAAAGTATGAGTTGATTGATTCGCCTTTGTTCATACTTATATGGTTAATCTCTTGTTTCAGGGCCAAGGTCTTGCTGGCACTACTTATTTCATAAGTGTTTACAGTGTTTTAAACATGTGATATGACGTTTCATATTTTGTCAAGAGTGGTACAATATGATCTCTGACTCCATCGATTATGATTTTCATGGCCTTATCATTTCCTTCAATCCATGTAGTTTTCTTTGGATCATTCTCCGGTTCTGTCTTGTCTTCTTTCATGAATGACTCAACCTTAATTTTCTTTTAGTATCATTAGTATTCTGAACTTCCATGATGAAAAGTTATTTCCTCCTTCAAGCCTATCCTCAAATCTGATAATGCTTGCCATGGAAATGTGATGTGCGATAAATTATATTTAAACGTCTTAAGTTTGAAAGCTTCTTGGATCCTCTTTAACTTGGCTCTGATACCATGTAAATGCAATTCAAACTTCTATTCAAATGATAAATTATATCTTTTGTATCCCTTTTATTTCTTTATGAATATATTGTGAATATACAAACTTCTAATTAAATTCTTTTGTATGCAGATTGCTGAATTCACTATGTTCGATTTCAATATGTTTCAGCCAACGATTGCTTTGCATATATATATATTGATCGAATGTTATGAGTCACGTAAATGATAAGCCGTGACTCATTAATGAGTCACTTCTTATCATTGACGTGACTCTTTATAACAAATATGGTGATTGATGTTAACAATAATTAAATTGATATTGAATCGGCACCACATAACATATGTACCAATAATACTATCGGTAATACACAGCAGTGTAAACCGATAGTATTTCGGTATATATTAAACCGATACTAATCAGCTGTCAACAATACATATTGTTTGTCAATCGATATTCATCGATTCATGACTATGGCAATCGATAGTTATTGATAATCGATACTCATAGATTCATTACTTATGATAATCTATATTTATATCTTGATGAGAATATTTATCATTATGAATGAATACATATTAATGTATGTATAATAATAATCAATATTATTATATATACGTTAATATATATCCATGCATGTATCTGTTATCCAAAATCCAATCATACAACAAAATAGGCACCCAAAAAGAAATTTGCATGTTTATGTTACCCAATTAAAACTATCTTACAGTTTTTGATGATTTACATTCACTTACTACATTTATTATCAGATGTTCATGTACTCTAAGTATTGATCAAATTATTTCATATTCAAAATTCATCATTGATCATTACATTGTGCATTCATAAGAATGTAGTACAAATGTCCTTTGATTCATATTTCATGTTTCAATAAACATAGTACATTGCAAATGAAAGTAAACAGCTGAGGTATGGAATAGGGGTCCCATGCATTGCCTTGTATTTGTCTTGTATCTGCTGGTAGCTTTGTCAGGTCCCCATCTGCATTCTAGGTCACTCCTGAGTCTCCATCATCATTCAGGTCCTTAGGG
>MU228180.1:708600-727087 GCA_018584345.1 Thuja plicata | reverse complement strand
TCTTATAGGAACCGGCCTAGAATCCGGAGACTCCTCTTCACTCATAGCCTACCCACAGCTAGGAGAGGTTTCCATTGTGAGGATGGAATTGTCATATAGCCCTAATGCCTGAGTTAGGGTGACAATTTCAAACCTGAACAGTATCATCTATTCTCATTTATATATATTTATCTTATCGACGCTATCATATTTTAACAATAATATATAGTATAATAGATAACTATAAATGATTATATAGATTTAATATGAAACTTTCTAACATAGATTTAATATGAAATTTTAATAAGGAATTTATATTCAGTATTTACTATTAATAAACTATATAAATTTATAAAATTGTATTTACAAATTTATGAATATAGATTTGTGATTAATAAATATTTATTAACAATGAACATATATTTGTATATTTACGAATATAGAATAATTAACACAGATTTAGTATTTGCGATTCATGAATATATATCAGTAAATATTAAATAATAAATATAGATTTGATTCTTTAATTTTTATAGGTTTATAACTGTACTAAAGTGTTATTCATTATATGCTTTCTAATTATTAATCGTCTATTTTTTGCTAGGATCTCTAAGTCTACGTATTTCTTTACAAGATGGTTGGTGGCAGAACAAGGGATCCTTTGTGGAAACATGGGACACCGGGTAGAAATCGAGGAAATGTCAAATGTAACCATTGCCCTAAGGAGATGACTGGGAGCATAAGCCGTCTGAAATATCACCTTGCAAAGATTCCATGTAATGATGTTACACCGTGTGATGGCTGTTCGGAAGAGGCTACAAGGGAGGCTTTGGCAAGCCTTGAAGCATATGCACAAAAAAGGCAACAAAAAGGAGGACATCAAAGGCTATGGCATCCCCATTGGGGGATTTTAGTTCTACAGGGTCACAAACTTTGATTAATATATGGTGGATATCTCAAATCAGTATATATTCTACAAATTTGGTGTATATGTGTGTGTTTTTAAGAATATTTTAAGAAATTATATATTTTCAAATGTTCGATAAAAGTGTCAATTTATTGCTGATTTTTTCGCCTAGTTTTTCTCAATTCTGAGTTTTAAATTTTTTTTGGGCTTGCTGAGTTATTGCCGAGTCCGAGTTTTTCAACCTTGGCAGTGACAATTCAACTTCTACTCTTCTTGCAATGTTGTGATGTCCCCTTCTAGCTAGGGACATTACTCTAGCAGGATTAGCCTATTAGCAGGCCCTCGTAGGCTAATGAGGATGGATAGAGGGTCAATTGGGGGTAGAGACTTAGTCAGAAGATGGATTGACTCCTTCTCCGGAGCTCAGTGGATGCAGATTTGGCTTGGAATGTGTTCTTGAAACTCAATTCTTCATATTTTCTATTTATAGCAAGTTTTGGGAATAATAGAGATGTACCCTTTCTATTTTTAGCAGAGTTTATGGTCACATGGGGAATTACAGGATGAACTCCAGTTTCAGACGACATAGCAAAATACTGAGTATTTTGGGAGTTATTGATGTTTTGGTGACCAATTTAATATTAAAACCATTTAATGGTGTTTTTTTAAAGTTCTAACTCAACTTTATAATATAACTTAAATGAAGGATCAAGTCATCATAAAAAGGGGGCGATTTGAGGAATTAATTATAAAGGCCAATTTTAATGAAATATTAAATGTCTTCCCTAAGTTTTAATGAAATATCATTTTTTATGTTATTAAAATGCTTTTTGGGGAAATTCGACTTCTTGAGGGATTATAAAGACTTTCAAAAGAGAAATGGAATTCATTCTTTTGGCATGTGACAAACTCATTTCATGAATTTACTGAGCATTGGAGAACAGGGACGAGGGTTTCTGCGATTCTAGAGCTTTTTCGGCATTGGAGAGTGTAACTTCTTCATTGTATCAGCTTTCTGAAGTTGTGAGATATTAGATGAAGATTGCTTATCTGTTGGCTTCACTCAGAGGTCAAGATTGTGCAGATTAGGAGAAGAAATTACAGAGAAATTTTAATCAGCTTGCAAGTTTCAGCTAAAGGGTTGGACAACTGCATATTGGTGATTTGTTGGTATTCATTTCCATACGACTGCTTTTTGGCAATTATTTATTACAACAAGGAAGTGCCTAGGGTTTGAGGGTGAT
Source organism: Thuja plicata (assembly GCA_018584345.1). NCBI lineage: Eukaryota > Viridiplantae > Streptophyta > Pinopsida > Cupressales > Cupressaceae > Thuja > Thuja plicata. Next base: position 724,957 of record MU228180.1, on the reverse strand, counting down.
TTTTGGTCAAGGAAGGCTAAATATTTTTCAAGAAATTTTCAGAAAGGCTGTGGGATCAAATAGAAGACATTGGCATCATTTTGGAGGAATTATTTTCAGTTTTAGATGAGAATTGAACCCTACAACAGTTGCTTTTTGCCGGTAGAAGTATAAGAAGACTAAGCATTTCATTTCCGAGTATGCATGTGTATTCAAGGGTTTCAAATAAATAAAATATCTTATGAGGTTGCATGTTATTATTGCTTTCCTGCATTTAATTTCTATGTTTATAGTTGCATCTGCTTTTTATATCAAAAACTCCAAAAAATTTATAAAACTCAGAAAAAACCAAAAACAAGCAGCAAGAGTGTGATTGCAAACTGAAATTCAACATTGAGAGGACTTGGGATCTTCACAAATGCTCCTATGACTTTCATCTTCTCTATCATGTAATGTCCCTTTTCTAGCACTTATAGAATGATGATGTTGTTAGCTTATTTCCTCTGGGTCCTGTAGGCTAACTAGGAAATTGAAGGGACTTAGAGCCCATTTGGCCTAGGCAGTTTTAGTTGTAGATCATTCCGAGGTGTTTAGAGGTAGTTTTGGGTATACTTATTATTCATAGTTAGTCATTTTGGGCATGTTTGGGATATCCAATGACAGTGACATGTTGATGGTAAATGTTTAATATCAACAAAAGTTTTATTTATCATTGATATGATTTATTATGCATTCATAGAGTTAGTTTATAAAGTTTAATTTAAATATTTATGTTTATTAATTTTTTTGATAAAATAATGCAAGAAAACGAGGGTGTTGTCGCTTTAGAAACTAGGCACAAGGGCGATCAACAACAAAACTAGATTAACAACAAAATAACATTGTCAACACAGGAACAAAATCAACAGTTAAGCGTGAGTAGAACTTTAACTCACTAGGGATAAACGTTAGCAAGCACCCTCACATCACTATAAAAAACTAGAAAAAGAGACAGAGAAAAAACAACTAAACTATAACTAATGTAGTGCATTAAAACCATAATAGTAGTGATACCCATCATGATATCGATAAAAAAACTAATAGAGTCCATCATAGTGTCCAACACAACAGTTAAACAAGTTTTAAACAAAGACCACTACCACTTAGGGTCATAAACAATAGTAATAAACCTATAATTCGAGAGTATACTAAGGAAAACTAAGTACCGCAGGGCTATGAGGGCCGAGATAAGCCAAAATGCAAAAAACAGAGGGAGGGCCCAACCCTAATTCTTTGTCTTCTTCCATTCACTGGTGAGCATCATCGCCGCCCAATCTTCCGTGAGGAACTGGAAGAGCTCCTTACGGTCTTCAGCATCCTTAGTGTCCTTAGGATTGTCAGCCTGCAACGTGGTAGCCAAGTTGTGCATCACCTTCAACGCGAAATAACACACATTATAAAGCTTTTCATCCACCTCCGCAAGCTTCTTGTCTACCACTGCAATCTTTTCTTCCACATCAGCCAATCTCTTCTTCAGCAAATTAGCCTCCTCCGAAGCTGTGTCCTTATTGATTTTGTCGCAACTTTATTAATGTTTAATTAAAGGAGTCCCCTTTAATTATAAGATATCGGAGACATAAGTTGTAAAAAGGGAGTAATGTTTATTTATGCGACATTGGCAAAGCGAGTGTATGAGCTCTTGTGAGAGCGTTATAAAAGAGATTCAAGGGCTCTCTTTCAGCATGCTTGGAAAATATATGAAATTGATGAAATATTGGAGAAGTTCTTCGAAGGTTTGTGAGGACGTAAACCCCCATGAATGACATTCTCTTCGCTATTATAAGACACAATCAGGAGGATTTGAATCAAGCTTCAAGGTAAAATTCAGAAGTTTGCATTTACTGTCATTTCTATTTTAAATATTGCATTGCTAGGGAAGGATTCGATTTGGTATTGGACTGAAAGTACATAGTTGCCATCAAACTATTGTGGAAGTAATTGTTGTTCATCATATATTGCATACACATATTGCTGTTTGACCCAAACCCAAGGCTGCGGTAGTGCTGGGCTAATCCCCTGGGTGCCGCACTGCTGAGATAAGTGCTGGAGGCTGCCTTACCAGTCAATATTGGTGTTGTACTTCTTGGAAATACTGTCGAACCAAGTGAATCTATAATCTGGGCATTACAATGGTCTGCCATAGTGTCGTACCACCAGAAAATTTGAAGGGAAGATGCCGTACAGGTGTGACGTACATGAAAGATAATAAATATATGGTGTCATACAGGGCTGTGAAGTGATTGTCTGAAACAATCTTGGACAGCGAGATTGGTATGCCTATGTTGTATTCATTGACTGAAATTCGAGTATTCATTATAAATCATTTTGTAATTTTTTGCGAGGAAAATATATGTGAATGTTGCTATTACTTGTTAGATATTAATGTAATAAAATCTGAGTTGGTAATGCAAGCTTGAATATGCTTATTTGCAATGTGAAAAATGTTCTATTGAAACTTTATGTTTGATGAAATTATATTTCTCAGTATTGCAATTAAATAAAAAGGTAATGCAACTAGGGAAGCCCCTTACATATCTTTAGCTCATAAAGATTGAAATCTTTCTCCTATTTTCTCTTGGAGAGTAGCTACCCCTTATTTGTTGCCCTCCTCCATCACCAGCAAGCCTACTGCACACTATCACCAGAGTGGGAATATCAGTCCAACATGCCCTATTGGCACTAATATGTTGTTGGGGAGACTTGAAACCTGGGTCTCCAACATGAGAACTAAGTAGTCCTACCATTTGACTAATTATATAAATAATAAAGAAATAGTACTATATATTTATTTTTATATTGTTAAGGTAATATTTATTTTTATTTATATATTAAAAATATGATATATATATATATATATATGACTCGGACTCGCCAATGACTCGACAAGGTCGACTCGACCTGCGACTCGCCGATGACTCGACAACGATATATGACTCGGACTCGCCAATGACTCGGCAAGGTCGACTCGACCCGTGACTCGCCGATGACTCGACAACGACTTGGCTATGACTTGGCAAAATGAAAAAACAAAGATTTTTTACGATTTAAAGTGTGTTTCATGCACCCATTATAGAATAAAGCTTAAAGACACTATAACATCATCAAATAGAAGCTAATTTGATCACATACATAAACATACATCCATCACATAAGTACAAATGTAAATTGTAGCTGAAGGAAATAGAAAACATATATATGCAGAATTATAAATATTGTCAAATGTATATAAAATCCATGACATCAAATGTTCCCAAACATGTGTAAACAAAAACAAGTCTATGGCTTAGACTATAGCTCAGCCTCTGCCTCCGAGTAGTCTGTCTCCCTCCTACAAATGCATTTGAGGTAGGTCCTGAATGATTGACAAGCCATAGTCTCTGCCTGTGAGGTGCCACTTTGATCAACATCAGGTGCACGGGCAGCTGATCGTGGTCTATCCTCTTTTCCCATAGCCACAATCTCAGCTTCTCTGTCTGTGTAGTCAACCCATTCATGGTCCTCCTCAGTGAAGATAAGATTGGTAGACTCAGTGAGCCACTCAGACTCTTGATCAATCTCTGCTAGAGTGATCTGAGAGGAGTCAGTGTCCAAAATTTGTCTGGTCCTAATACAGAGGTTGTAATGAATGAAGACAAGATCATTCAACCTCTCCACAGACAATCTATTACGTCTCTTCGAGTGGATGTGCTCGAACATGGACCAATTGCGCTCACATCCAAAAGTGATGCATGGCTGACTTAAAATGCGGATGATAAGCTTTTGAAGGTTTGGGGCTATAGGCCCAAACATTTGCCATCTATCTGAAATAAAGAAAAGAAAAAAAATCAGCTCATTTCCAACTTTAAGGATAGATTATAAAATCAAAATGCATAAGCCATAAACTTAAGAATCTTAAGTTTAACATATATTTCTACTTGGCTGCAATGTTGTCCTAACGTCTTTGCACATCTTGCTTGCGAAAATCACCCCTTGTTCATTATTATATGCATCTATTTCTTGCATTGTAGATGTGCCATCACTAGACATCTTTTGCATCACTGTATATAGGCCACTAAGAACCTCCTCATTTGCCTTGAAGTTATCAAGGAAACAAAATGAAGGATTGAGGAAATAAGTTGCTGCATGGATGGGCCTGTGAAGCTGGTTTTGCCATCTCCTATCAATGATCTCCCAAATGGGGCCATACTTATCCTCAACTCCTGCATACCTGGATCTAATGGCCTCCTTGACCCTATCCATGCCCTCATATATGTAGCCCATAGAGGGCTTCTCCCCATCAACTCGTAGGAGAACTAGGAGGGGCTCAGTGACCTGCATATAATGTTAAAAAAAATAGTTAAGTCACAAGTGTGCATTAAAAATTTAAAACAAGAAAAATTGCAAAGTTGCAAACAAAACAAAAATATGTTTACTTGCATGATCTCTGCACAAGTGGTCCAAAAACCTAGCTCATCAAAAATACAATCTGCCACATCCATCCCTGCAGTGGTCGTAGCATAGGATGAGGCAGTAAACTCCTCACTAGTAAACATGCGTCTCAAAGCTACCTTTGATTTCAACAAGGATTTTAGTGTTAGGAAATTTGAGGCAAATCTCGTGATACCAGGACGAGCCAACTCATATTGCCTCATCATGCTAAGGAGTAAGGACCAATGCATGATTGTAGATAAACTTGCAAATGTTTTTGGCCTTATCAACACATGATTTGATCCATTCAAGCTTGCCAATATCCTCTAACATGAGGTTAAGGCAATGGGCCGCACATGGAGAGTAAAAATTTTTCGGGTGCCTCTCCATCAAAATTTTATTTGCAGCAATTTTAAATTAATTATAAATTTAGATGTGTTAAGAAAATTTTAAATAAATCCATAGATGCCTCTCCATCAAAACTTAAAAAGTTAAAAGTTTACTTGCAGCAACATAACTTGCTGCATTATCCGTCACCACTTGCACCACATTTTCTTCCCCCACCTCATGTATAACTTCCTTAATAACGTCACATAAGTATGTGACATTCTCCACATGTGAGGAAGCATGAATAGACTTCAAGAACATGGTGTATCCTGAAAATAAAGCAAAATAATTATCAATCATCATGGATCAATCAACAAATCGAAATATAAATTAAATTATTCAATGCATTTAGGGAAGTAGAATGATCAATCACCTCCACAGGAAACAAGAAAATTTAGGAGTGTCCTATATCTCCTATCCGTCCAACCATCTGTCATGATGGTGCAACTCTTTTGGCTCCATGACTGTCTGTTGTCCTCTAGCTCAACTTGCATATCATTAACCATTTCTAACAAGAGGGGGCCACTTAACTCAACATCAATAGGGGCTTTAAAGCCCGCCCCACAATGGTGCAACCCTTTTGGCTCCAAGACTGTCTGTGGTCCTCTAGCTCAACTTTCATATCATTAACCATTTCTAACAAGAGGGGGGCTACTTACTCAGCATCGGCAGGGGCTTTAAAGCCCGCCCCACAAATGGTTACGACATCTATCATGCCTTGCCAATAAGGAGACTTGTCACAAATAGATTATGAATAATCATTAGACAAAGCATAGTTCAAATTCAAACTATAAATTTTAAAATTAAAGCAATCAAACAAAAAAAAATTACCTGGTTGCAACAAATGGAAAGTTGCAAAAGTACCAAAACTCGCAAATTTGTTTTCGTGCAACATCATGGATCTCCTTGTTCCAACCCACGCTATCAAGTGAGGAATGTGCACTAGGAGTAGTGCGTGGCACAAAATAACTGTCCAACTTCGATTTCTGGACTCTAGGGCCAAGGGTAATAGTGCCACCAGAAGGAGCAACAATAGAAGCACTAGCACTAGGACGAAAGAGAGGAATGGAAGAACCCTTTGCAACACAACATGCAGATGTGGATGCAGATGCGGATGCGGCTGCGGATGAATGAGAGCCAATAGCATTTATCTCTTCCCGTTGCCTCCTTTTAGTTTCCTTTTCTTCTGCATATTTTTCTAACCGAACATAACATAAACGAATTGCCTCGGGAGTTGCCTTTAAACATGGGTCAACATCATTGCCTGGTATGCCGGAAATATGGTATTTAAACATATTGATGCCACCATGAAAAATTTCTTTAAAAAACATGCATTTTGTTTGGTGTTTTGTATACCAGGAAACTCTTCAGTATATTTCCAAGATTCACACTTTGGAGGCATTGGGACAAATTAATGTTTTCAAATCTTGAAGGCTAATGCATTAAGACAAAATTACGAACAAAATTACAAATTTGTGCATTGTATTTTAGAAAAATCAGCACACCCTACATTTTTATAGAAAAAATTGTAAAAACATTTTTACATTTTTTTCTTAAAAAAATCAAGGGTTTGCTATTGTTCTACTTCTCTAATTGAAGTATGCAATTTGTATTTTAATAGAAAACATTCAAGATTTGGAAAGTTGAACTTAACTTTAAAAAAAGAAAAATGGAAAATCCATAATCATACAAAAAAACAAACAAAATCTATAAAATTTAACACTTTCCTCTTTCAAATGAGTTGAGAAGTCTTGGAACAGCTGCTGTGGACTCCTTAATGCTCGCAATGCAAACCTATGCCTCCCCAATATTCTACTTCTCTGATTGAAGTATGCAATTTGTATTTTAATAGAAAACATTCAAGATTTGGAAAGTTTAACATAACTTTAAAAAAAGAAAAATGGAAAATCCATAATCATACAAGAAAAACCAACAAAATCTATAAAATTTAACACTTACCTCTTTCAAATGAGTTGAGAAGTCTTGGAACAGATGCTGTGGACTCCTTGATGCTCACAATGCAAACCTATGCCTCCCCAATGTGATTTTGTGGACTCCTTGATGCTCTTCTTCCCTGCAGGTTGCAAACCTATGGCCTCTTGTTTTTCTTCCTCTCTCTCACTTTTCCTCTCTTCTTCTCAGAACAAGAAAATAAGACACCTTTTAGGGCAACAATGAAAAGATATGCAAAAAAAAAAAGGGAAAAAGTAAGTGTTTTTATTTTTATTTTTAACTTGGCGGATGATTGCTGCTGCGTGCGGGTCATAGGCTACAGACTCGGCTGGTCATGGCATGACATGCTGGCTCGGCGTGTCATGCGGGTCATGACCCATGGCCCGACAGGTCATGCGGGCAAGTCATACGAACTCGCTAGGGACTACACAGCCCGTGACTCGCATGAACTCGCACGACTTGCCACGAGTTATGGAACACTGATATATATATATATAGTATGTTCAAACTCAATTGAAGCACATCCTAGAAAAATAAATTCCCCTATACTGAGAATTAGAATCCGAACCCAAATCGACAACTTAGGTTTTAATGAAAACATTCAACAATGAAATAATTAATTTCTATTCTTTAATTGCTTCTATACTTGAATCAACAAACATGTTACATCGTAAATCAAACTTAATAGATAATATGAATGTCTAGACTCTAAACCATAGTAGCAAAAATCTTTTGGGGAAAATATATGGAAATCAAAAGTATAAGATTTTTCTAAAAATAAAAAAAAAATCATATTATCAAAAAATCCTCTATTTTTTAAATTTCAAGGCATTGAAATAGCATAGAGATATAGAAAGAAAACAAAAATGAAATCAACGATTTTGGATGGCGATTCCTAACATGGTGAAGAGGCAATGCCTCTCACAAGGGTTTGGACATAGTACCCTGAGGGGTGGTGATCCTAATTAAGGTTTGGGGATAGTGACCCAATAGGGTCAAGGAACAACGTCCCTTGTAGAATTTGGAGGTAGCATCTTGACACACTCCGTATTGTGCTATAGGGCAAGGTCAAGGGGCAAATCCCTATCGTCAAGCCCAATTTAAAGCCTTTGGAACCACATGGACTTTCACGGGGTGTGCAATTTTTCACAATTTTATTGCTTTTAACAAAGCTCCTAGACTCTCCAAAACCATTTAAAAAACACTTGAATTTCATCCTTTCAGATTTGAATGTTGTCAAATTTTTATTTGTTTCTTAATTACTAATTAATAAATTATATATATTAATATAATAAAATCATTATGGATTTCAATAATAATATGAGAACAGATAAGATCCTAAAATCTCAACACTTTAACCTACAAACGAAACATTTGAGGTTGATGAAACCCTAAAAAAGTTTAAATTCCACAGTTGTGCTTCACATGAAATTAATTAAATGGCATTTAAACTAAACTCCATGTCGCTGATAATCAACACAAAAAATGAACATTGATGAATGCTACTAGGAGTTTCTAAACAAGGTAAAATGAATTTGTGCTGGTTTTTGCCCAGAAAATCAATTTTCACCTTAGGCTTTTGTTCCAAACTGAATAGCCAAACAAAAGCTCATACTCCAAAGAGGGTTTCACCAAAATGCATGATCAAGAATGATTTTCTTTTTCCTCCTAAACTATTTGTATATTCCCATGGAACTTTCTAGAACTTAAATTATAAAATCACTTTATAAATATTATTTTTTCGACTGCATAAAAACAACTTTATAATATTTTTATATTTTTGCTATAGGTTAAGTCATTGTATAAAAATAAAAATTCCATTTAGAATCATAATTATTAATTAATTACATGTTTCCTTAAAAAAATTAATTCAAACAACTTATTTTAATTAATTTAATTATTTCTTCTTTGAAAATCTTGAGCCAAAAATAGGGACATTACATTCCAAGGGCTTTAACTTTTTGTTGTATTCCATCGCTATTGTGCCACATATTACTTCATTCTAGTATTTCAATGTGGATTTCACTCAACATTTTTTAGTAACCACTTCATGCAAACTTTTTTGCAACTGTCTAACCTTATATAAATTGGACAATGTACTACAATTTAGTTCCAATTTTTATATAATATCTATAGAAACTAGTAGTGTTGCCACCATCAATGATCAACTTGCGATATTTTCTTCCAATTGTACCCTTCTAAAAATACTCTTTCTCTATTACGGACATTCCTGATTCTCAATGGCTTAACATTAGTTTGTGCAACATGAAGTTCTTGCTTTCTTCATCTGCATCTAGGACATTTTGTGTTCTAGTTCATCATCTTCTTGAGGTATATGATTTATTTACTCACTTATATCCTTCTCTGTGATGTACCATATCTAATACAGACTCCTAACCTTCTACAAGATCTCGTCCTCCATATCCTCTTTCTCAACGAGAATATGAGTCATTGAATCTTCTGTGAGAATGTCGCTTGCATTTCATCATCTTGATTCTTCATCTTTGCTAGACTCTTTGCCTATAGCAACAATTTACCTTTCAATTCCCTTAATCCTTACCTCTTACATTTTGTTGTTTTATTGATAACTGCTCTTCTTTATAAGATTTGGCTATGGAGATAGCCACCCAAGATCTAGAGGCCTAATGGAAAGCACAATAACAGGAGATAATCAATATGACAAGATTAAACTGTATCATCATCAACATTCGATAGAATAGATGAATGTACATAGGAAACCTCTTGGTTAAGTAGGCCAAGGTTGGACGTAGGAAGGCACAAGAATATGACAGGTGTCTTAATCTTATGACTTGATACATAAATTGATAAATTATCACCCACCTAAGGTAGAAAAGTGATAATGTGATATGTCCACAAATAGCCAAAAGTGGGAATGTTCCTATGTGGTCACTAAGTAAATCTAAGTACATGTGTGTTTTAAAGCTAGGAGAAAGACTTACTAGGTACAACACTTAAAGATACCAACATTCTTCCCTAATAACTATTTGTTAGGCTTCAATGCACTGAATCATATGGATTCTCTTGTTGAATAGAAAGCATAAGGCTGTTACATACCTGACAATTTGACTATATCTAATGCTCACCTTGTAAAATTCTTCAGTGCTATCTTTTACACCCAAATTTTTCTGCTATAAATTCCACAATGTCCTGATCAGAATTAAAATCAAGCTATAATCTAAATAAGCCTTCAGCAACATTTTATAACTTCATGTGAACTCTAAAAGCAGATATTGTGGAGGGTGTTAAAAAGGAGAGGGCTTAGAGGAAGAACCCTAATCCTTGATTATTAGTGCGTCATGTTACCCATTTGTTCAACTTTATAGAGCCCGTCATGTCTCTAAATAGTTATAATTTATGATGGGATCGAACATATGCTAGGAAATATAAAAGACGTCATACAAAATAAAGTGCAAGCTCCCCAATTGAAATTTTACAAAAAAGTAAAGAAATCATGAGAGTTGGAATGAAATGGGCACCCTATAGCATCTCCTTTTGTGTAATTTAAATCTCAAGTGATATGGCACAAGGATACTTTAGATGGTAGGTATAAAGACATTTTGTAGAGACAATGAACTGGCTGATGGATATAATGACATATATAGAGAGTATGTTTTCACTATCCAAAAATATCAGATGCATTACAAAGGAGTTTAGAGAGTTTGCGATTAAAATAAGAAACCTACTTTTAGGGAATGGAGTATGATAGAGGAAGTATAAGGAAGATTTTGGAAGGTTTACATTAAAAATACAAGATTAAGGGACAATTTTTAGGTAATTGTTGAATGGGGCTTACTGTGAAAATCTTAAAAACTTATAATTTCAAAATAGGTAAAAATGTTCATCACTTATATCTATGGTCCTAAGAATTTTATAATATTTTGACACTATCAATGTACTTTAGTTATTTATTTTGTAGGAACTTTGTAACAATCTTTTTAATCTACATTACCAATGATAACACAAATACACACCACTAGCTTGATGAAACATGGTATTTAAGTTTTTAATGAATGTGAATTTCTATTATACTTGTTGATACTAATTAGAAGTAATTAATGACAGGTTATGAGAAGTGGGTTACCCAATTTTTGTGCTGTCGCTCTTGCCTTGCATGAGTTAGGGTATGGTTTGAATCCTTTTAACCTTCAAATATTGCATTTTTAGTTGGCAAATCATATTTTGGGCAATTCAAATGTTCATATTTGTATGCATGCTTTATATACTGGCTCAGACTTTTGCAACTTGTGTTACATTTCTCTCAATTTACAGCAAGTTAGTGTGGTTGTGTGTTTAATTATTTGTTTAAGGAAGGGAGTTTTCCCACACATTTCTTTCAATAAATTACAAACATCTTTTATTTTTCTATGATGGCAAGGATATGACTTTAGAGCTGAATTTCTGGTTTTTGATTGTGTGTGTTTTTAAGCATCAACGTTTCGGATCACACTCCGTGATGCATCATCAGGATGAGTAGAGAGCAATAAGGATATGACTCATCAATGTGAAATTAATTTATACTTCTTTTGTTAAAGCTTTCTAATTAAACACTTACCAAAAGTTATTAATGATGGCAAAACTCCTATATTGAGGGCAGAATAGCTGCTACAATATAGTATCATCCTTATTTCAGGGATTCATGTGAGCAATCAGGCAGAAAGAGCTGCTGACACAGTAGTATGAGGTACATTATTGTCCTTGGGCCACATTTACCACACTTGGTTAATTAGGTTCAGCGGCCTCACAACTATCATTTCCACCATTAATATTTGGCTGATAAGGTGGGCTCTAATCCAAGGTGATCAGGAAATACAAGTGGTTTGTCTCAGCTATTGCACAATTTCTGTCTACAAAAGGGTGACTGTATATGGAATGAAGTTGGTTGAAAGCATGATCATGAGATACTCTCAAGCGGTTGCAACATGGCTGGGTGAAGATTTTGCAATTTGAGATGTAGTTTTTGAGATAGCTCGCAGACTTGGACTCGAAGAGTACTTGGTAAGCCCAAAATTTTCAACTTAACAAAAACTCAGCAAATGCTTGACAAAAAATCGGCAACATAGAAAGTACTAAAAAATAAAATCTCTTAAAGAAACATATTTTTTTTGTAAATTCAATTACAAAATGCATTACATTTAAAATTGACATCTTCAATGAGAAAATGCATGGTTTTGTAGAAAAACATGTGAAAAACACATTTTAAATAGTGTTTTACCTACGTTGACATTTATACCCATTTTTTTCCACCTATAAAAACATGAGAGTTAAACTTGTGAAAACTCTCCCAGCAGAAAAAAAGAGTACTTGGCAATTTGCAGAGTTTGCAAACTATGGTTTTTGACACTAGGAAGTAGCCTAACATGATGACTTTGGACCCTTGAGGGGTACATCACCATGTACATTTGCAATCACCCTTTGGTGCTTAGCTTGATGAGAGAGCACACACCAATGGGAAGGAGCTTGTGTGAGCGAGTACCTCATGATTCACAACTAATATGATCACCTTGTAGAAAATTTATGGTTTGCCAACACCTTAGAGATGGATATTTATAAGCCAAAAATGGATTGATTCTTCTAATTTGATGACGACCAATGGCGAGAGAGTTGCAAAGACAATTGTTTATGATGTTTTAAGAAGAGCACTAATGAGATCATCAAGGTAACTTCAAATGTGTATTTAAATTTTAAATTCTATCCTTTAAGTTTGCTTCTTTTAAATTTTATTTCTTTGACTTCTTTCAGTTTTTTTCAAAGTTTTATCTTTATCTTTATTTTTATTTTCTACTTTAATTTTTTTGTAAATGTAGGTCCTTGGTCATGGTTTTATGCTTGGTAAATGAGGAGCAAACTCATTGTGATATCTGTATGAGGCCATGGATAAGACCAAGGAGGCCACTCAAAAATATAATATAGGAGAGAAGAAAATTCAAACCTATTTGGAGCATTGCTGACTGCAGGTGGAACAATCACCTCCACCAACTCATTCATGCCACAAAGTACCACCACAACCCCACTTTTTTTATCTATGGTACTTGAGGCTTGATGGAGTGGTTATTTTGACACATTTTTAATTTGAAAGGATGATGCGTGAGGAAGATGCCAAAGACTTAATTATTGGAGAGTTGTAGAGATTGAGCATACAAAGTGGAGGCTTTTTCTCCTTGCCGCTACTATTCGAGGGGGGGAGTTTCTCAGTCACCAAGTAGTAAAAATATTCTTATTCTTTGCTGCCCTGAATAACTTTAATATATTTAATGATTGTGGACTTAAAACTTTTAAATGTTGTCTTCTTGGCAATTACTTAGCGGGAAGGTTGTGGCACAAAAACACCAAATCTTCGAAAGATATCTCTTTGATTATACCTCAACCTTGTAGCGCGTTTGGATTTGAGTGCAATTTGAGTTCATTCGATGCCCATTTACATGAATAAGTACAACAATTTGACACAAAAACATGCCAATGATTGTCTCTGTCCAATGCAACCTTTGATTTCTCTAAAAGGAGATGGAGGGCATAGATGGTCATGACACAATTGATTTGAATCATTGACGCCATATAACAATTTTATTATCTAGGATGAGGACCCTATAATTATAGAAGACAAGATTACTAATTTTGAGAGTAGAGGAGGGTGCAATAGTAGTAGAAGCAAGAGGTGTTGGATTGGACGACATTATGGTTGAGGATGATGACATTCATGAGGAGTCATTACCTTTTGGGTTGAGGGTAGAGAAGAGGTTGACTACGAGGAGGGCCTCAACTACCACTAGGATGTACACCAAGTAGAGAAAATTATAAAATTGTTGAACTTAATGGAATTATAGTGTTCAATCATCATGGGGTTAGTATCATATTATTGGCTTCTTTATTTGCATTTTGATGCAATATTGTACTCCTTTTATTAAAATCTAATAGAAAACATTTTTTTGTGTTTTTTTACAAACTTATTTCTCTGTCTTGTAATTGTACTTTGCATAGTTAAAAAACAAAGACTTGGCAATAGCTCAACTGACAATTTTTAAAAAAAAATTAGTACTCTACGAAAGCTTGGGTAAAAATTAAACGATAGTTGGATAAATTTATCAAACATTAAAAAATACATGATTTAAAGAATATATTCTTCAAAAACACACATTATTGATTTCCTTCATATATAATGAAAATTAGAGTTCAATGCATATCGATAACCAAAAAACAAGTCTTTAGATTTACCAAGTTTCTTGCTTGTAGATGCCATATTTTTTTATTGAAACTGAAAAATCGAAATAAAGCCTAGCAAAAGACAAATAACAAGAAAATAAATTAATCATCTATGTATTTTTGCTCATTGTGAATATGAATGTATGATTTATCTATATTAAGGTGAGCATTGGTGAAACTAGCTGAGAATCTACATATTTAATATGAATATTTACTTCTTTAATACAACTTTCTTTTGTTTATGTATTTATTTTTATTACGAATGCATCAACCTCTTTTAAGGCAAAAATTAGTGTAGCTAACTAGTAGTAAACACTAAATGAGGGATTACAAGTGAAGGGGAAAGAAAGAACTTGGAAGCTCAAAGTTGGAGGTGAAGTCTATGTAGCTGGAAAATAAAAACGGGAAAATCCTTAAATCATTCACTGAAATTAGAAAATATTTGAATCTTACCCTAAAACCAGTTGTAGAAGTTGAAAAATCTTTGCCTCCGATATGGAATGTTGGACGAATGTTTACATGCAATTCAAACCATTTTTCTTATTTTTTAACAAAAGTACGCCAACTCTTACCTAAAATTTGGCAATATTTTCTTTTCGATTTCTTGCCAACAAAAATTCTTGTTAAGTACTTGCCAAGTTTTTAAACTATGGTACTTTGCATGAAATTTATGTTTTTAACCATTGATAACATATTTCTTAATTACTAAGTTCTTTTAACTAGTTAAGTTTGTGTCAACATTGTGTTTGCTAAGCTTTGCTGATTTGATACTTTTAAAACTATGCTTTGAGCTTCTAGCACACCCTTTGTGTTAGGCCCCTTTTTTGACCTAGAGTTGTGGAGAAAAAATAATTTGATTAACGAAACTAATTTTTCTTGTCAACATGTATTTAATTAATTATGTTTATAGGTTGAATATTTCATTTAAAAAATTGACTCTACTATGAGCCAAAAATAAAATAAAATACGATAAAGTTGAAGAAGACAATTGTATGACTGAGAGGGAGGGGTTGTGAATCAGTAGTAGATGTAAACTTTTAATTCTTAACCAACTTACTTTAATGAAACTTGTCAAACTTCAATATGAAAACCTGAAAGGAATTGAAACTAGAATAAAAAAGAGATGCAACAACATGAAGAGATAATGCACACAATTTTACGTGGAAACCTATGATGGGAAAAACCATAGTAATGCTACTAGGATCCATTGTCCTAATCTAGCTTCACGGATATGAAATATCCCAAGTGGATATTTACTCTGTTGCTGCTATAAATTTTACTTATATAATTATGTTTTCCTGTAATTGTTTTGATTATCTTGCAGAACTAGACGGAAGTTGCAGAAGGAATGATTTTCTTTGATATTTTCATAATAACGTGTTACAATGTAAAGGCAGTAACAGTAGCAAATAGAAAGTAATTACAATAACTCAATACAAGCTTACGTAATTCTGGAAATGCTTCTAATTATTCCAATAAATTTGATACCACAAAAGAATGAAGTTTGGTACCTCACATACAATTAACGTCAGCATATAGATGTCACTAGCAGCTGCAATGTTTACTAATCTGCCCACAAGATCCAACGCCCAGCTGATATAAACTTCTGAGCGAATCCACTCACAATACCCAGCGCCAATGTGATGCAATCTGCTGAATGCTGCAATGTTGATCTCCAATTTCTAACGCCAAGGATATGAGCTGCTGTAGCAGCAAACTGACTTGAAAGATATATTCAGCTCTACCTTCCAGCCTCAACTCTACGTACTGTTATGCTCAGCCAAGAAGGCCTACTCCACCAATGTCAAATTCCTTGTGCAAGAATCTGTAAATCCGATCGAGTTGAGGGCTACGTCCCAACTCGATCAACTCTCAGCCTAGGGTTTGACGTCCTAGTGAGGGAATGCTCAATCCAGAGCCAAATGCCAAATTATGTTTTCAAAATGTTCATAAGATGTAAAAGATGTCCAAAGAATTACCCAACTTCTCCTTTTATCTCCCTCTCAAAGCCAATCGAACCGTAAAGGAAGAATATGCCTTTTTTGTTTATTATAAAATGGCATCTTTTAATTAAAGGCTTTAATGTATAGGAAAAACACCCCTTTGCCCAATTAACATAACTCAAAGTGTCGGAAGGTCTCTGGAAGATGAAAATGATTTAGATTAAGTTAAGACCTTTCCAACGAGCTATAACACCTAGGCCTGCTTGACCAGAATAAGCCAAAAATCCCTTATTACTCCAATTATCTATATAAATAGCTTTATTTTAATTTAATTAAACGCAAACTTAGGAAATATTAAAATATATCCCAAGTAGCCAAGGAATACTCGAGACACCCCAAAATGCTGAAGCTAAATATGTCACCTGCCTATG